>CM023488.1:82271006-82375354 GCA_013339685.2 Hyalomma asiaticum | reverse complement strand
AATTACATGGCGGACATCATCATTACCATCGTATCATCGGGATGGACGAGTATCAGGGGTTCCTGTTTCGCAGCGCCGCCCAACGTGCTCAGGCGTCCCATCCCAAACGTCACCGACATCGTGAGTGTTCTTATATGGCATAATACAGGTGTCACTCGAATGCTTCTAAGGCGTTCGAACCGACAGTCCATCGACTCAATGGTCAAGTTCGACTTGCTACACCGGCGGTTTTGATGGCCGTCGAGTCGATAGCATATCGAGCTCGATAGGCTATCGACTCGATGGCCATTGAAACCGCCGTGTAGCAGCTCAAACATGACCTTTGGGTTGATGGACTGTAGGTTCGAAGGCATTCGAAGCGCCCGTGTGACACCAGTATATACATATATAGGTGGACTCTGCCGCAGGCTTTAACAGGCCACGGTGGTCTAGTAGGTAAGGTACTCGGCTGCAGATCCGAAGGTCGCGGGATCGAATCCCGGCCGCGGCGGCTTCATTCCGATGGAGGCGAAATGTTGAGGCCCGTGTGTTTCTTAGGCTCGGATGCCACGAGCAGTTGACGCACAGTATAATCGTGCTTCACCACCACCACAGAAAAAATGGCCACGAGATTGACTTTCAGTGGGTGCGCAGTCACTGCGGGAACAGAGGCAACGATTCCTTAGGCCGCTCAGTTCCGTGTTTCGATAGCGGTTTGAAGTACAGCCGTTTGTGATGACGCAAGCTAGGGACAGAAAGTGTGCCAGTTATCACTTTTGCCTAAGCCTTCGCCCTGTTGTCAAACTAGACACCGAACACCGCCGGCACGCCACAAAAGAAAGGGAGGGACTTGGCGCCGCGGTCCTCGCTGTGTCGCATGCGAACGGAAATTAATGCTTCGCAATTCAACACCTCAGGGCACATATGCGCATGAAGTGTCTACAACTAATGTAACCAAAATAGCGTTCGTGTTATCGGCTTCTTTTATCCCGTGTTCACGCCTGCAGGCTTCACTTTACTGCGTGATCAAGGAAGCTCGATGTTTAGCTGCAGTACCGCATATGACCAAATGTACAACCTATACACGCGTGCGTTTTCGCTCCATTGCATAACTGCTGGGGCATTACGGGCCAGATGATTTGATGCCATACCTTTGGACGTCCCGTCACGGAGGTCTAGTGGCTGTGGTACTCGGGTGCTGATCCGAGGGGTGCGGGTTCGAATCGCGACCGCTGTGGCTGCATTTCGATTGAAGCGAAGTGTTCCACGCCCGAGAACTGCGCGATGTCACTGCACTTTAAAGAACACCAGGGAGGCACAATTTCGGGAGCCCTCCACCACGGCGTTTCTCACAATCACGTCGTGGTTTTGGAACGTAAAACCAAAACATCAATCAATAACTAGACGAGCGCGGCGCCGATCGCTTCGTTTCGCATTAATCACTTGCTGCATACTTTCTTACGACTCTCCTTTCAGGCGGCGAACTGGTTCGTTGTGTCACGTAGGGTGAATTACACGAGGCCGAGGCTGATCCCTGGAATGGGCTTCGAAATAGCCACTCTGCAGTACGAGCTGGAGCAAAAGCCGACGTCACTCAACGGCAGCCTCTTCTCCCCTTGTTTGTCGGTGAAGAAGACGGGACTACCAGCGGTGAGTGCCCTTTCAGGTTCATCTCGACTTCCAGAGTTTACAGTGCGTTTGAAAATTATTTGTAACCGCGTTAGGCCTCTCGAATCGCAAGTGTACGCTGCTGGCATATAGTGGGAAACTGCACCGGCAACAAGTATATAGTTTCGTGCCCATTGATGATCATACGCAGGCGTTAATACTCATCATCACTTTAGCCCCGAGTCATTGCCAACAGCTGTCTTCCGCATAATACTGCATCCTGCTCTTTTACCCTACTGTTTACACATGTTTTAGTTCGGCCATCTGTATAATGGCCAAACGGAAAGATATGTCAACGGTCATACAGACGACCGCAAGACATGGATATTCTGTACACGACAGTCTGCGCACGGGGGACATATTCACTATGGTGGTTAATTTTATAACTCTTTATCACATTTCGAACAAGATTCGTTTCGTTACAAAGCTTTGATATTTTCACTGGAGCAGCAATAAGCACCCTTACTCCAACCTTGTGACCATAGTGAAGATGTCCCCTGGGCGCAGATTGTTGTGTACAGAATACCTTTGTGTTGCGGACGTGTGTATGTTGGGCATACTGAAAGGTGTTGCATCCACCTCCAATCGCGAAACATTTCGCGATTTCCCGAATACGTTTCTCGTTATTGGGACACTATAGAGAAAGGCGATTCTTCTTCTGTCAGTAAATGAATCTTCCACAATGAACCAAAAGTTCCACTCTCACAGCGATAAAACGCGACAAAGGAAAATAGACGAGGTGACAGCATAGAGAAACATGCAACGTAAAGAGTGGCCACAAAGGGCGTCTCACGGCCGAGCAGTCGAGGGTCTGACCCCTGGCCAGATTACATAGCTATCGACGTCTCCACTTCGCTTCAAAATAGACAGCTTATCAGTGCCTCGAGCGGGCTTCATCGACATGTCACATATTTCTGGAATCTTCCTTGGAATCTTCCTTTCTTGCCCTGGCCATCCCATTCTGGTACATTCATCAATTGCTAACAGGAAAGCTTGCGTGTTCCTTGCTCCTTCCCCCTTTTTTCTGAGCTCCGCGAAGTCCAGATGAACGACTTCAAACGGGACACTGGAATACTCTGTAGGTATCATTACGTCCGTTGCCTGCCTGAACTTGATTTTATAGATTTGACACCGATGACGCGTGCGGATGTAGATTTCGACACCTGCTTTTCTGCCTGGCCACGTAAATCTTTTTAAAAGCTTGGTATACGTTCGCCAAAAGCCGTCATATCCTCCTGACCTCGGGGAGTCGTCTTCGAAACCATTGTTGGTGGGACATGGTATATTCCGTTAGTAAACTTCATTGCTTGGGTACGTTCCTAGAGCTTTATGTGGTTGATTTCCAGTGTGTAGTCAACGATGTTCGGTACCAGCAACCTCGACAACGGATCAGCATCAGTAGGCAGTGGACCTCGACGATGAGAAATGACGAAATCGAATTGTTGGAGAAAGTTTACCCATCTAGCAATGCGTCCTCGTGGTTCCGTCATACCAAGAAGATGAGTCAATGCTTGGAGATCTGTGAAGAGAGTAATTTTGGAACCTTTTAGGTGCGTTTGAAAATACTGCGCAGCTTTGAGCACCGCCAGTGCTTCCGTTTCAGTTGTCGAGTAGTTCAGTTCAGCAGGCTTCAGTGTGCTGTAATCCCCTACGACATAATGCTTTGAATGATTCGCTTGTATGGGCTCCTGGTACAGGACCGCCGCAGTCGCATAGTATGATGCATATGTGTTCAGCACAAACGGCAAGGAGAAGTCCAGAATGCGTAGGATAAGGTCCGACTATATGATTTTTACAAGTTCAGAGTAAGCCCTTTCACACTCGTCATCCCACTAGCAGGGTATACCTTTCTGAGTCAGTCGTGTAAGACCTCTTGTTTTAATGGCGTAGTCTTTAATGAAAGACCGAAAGTGTCTAGCCAGGCCAAGGAAAACGCGGAGTGAATGTACGTCATAGGGCTTAACCAATATAAAAGTTCTCTCGACTGATTCCTGCTTCGTGCTTTTCGCAAACCCATCAAAAACTCTTTCGAGAAAGACAACTTTGTCTTGGAAGAATGCGCGTTTCTTAAAGTTCACTTTGAGACGTGAAACAGAGAGAGCTTCAAACACAAGGGACAGATGTTCCTGATGTTGTTATTTTGTCTTTAAACACACGATTATAATATCGATGTAAACGTTGCAGAACTTTCCCAAATAAGGCTTCAGAATTTCGTTCATGATCTCTTGGAACCACACTGGGGAGTTCTTCCACCCGAACGGTAGACGGTTGTGCTCACACAGGTCGAATTGCGCAATGATTGCAGTGTACTTCTTTGTTTCATCAGCCAGTGGAATATGCCAGAAGCCCTTGCAAGGGTCTAACCTTGAGAACCAACGGCAAACACCAGCCTCAACAATTATATCATCAATTCCTGGCATTGTATAGGGTATCAGGTCAGTTTGGTGATTAAGAGCTGAATAATCTGTACAGAGACGAAAACTTCCATCTTCGTTCAGAGCAACAGTTACCGGCGATGCAAACGGTGATACTGAGGATCGAATAATGCCAGCGTCTAATCGCCTGCAGCTCCGCTCTCAACCACATTTTCTTTCCTCGTGACATGTTATATGACATTCGTCGAACCACTGTATGATCTGCGAGGTCGAAAGAAACGTGATAAGATGTTATTGCCGGAGGGTACTTTCTTATGCAGGAGAGCTCCGGCTTTTTGGTTCGTATATCTTCCTCACAGTAAACGTGTCTCAAGGCTGTAGGTGACTCTGTCGTGCCCGGTCTTGTCAATGGATCTGAAGTTAGAACCTTATCGTCCCAGGAAAGGTTCATCTTCAATTCATTCATATCCGGTGGGAATAAAAGGAACTCGTAAGCAACATCTGCTAGCACCAACACGTCGTTTGTGATTACATGACCTTGAAATTCAAGTGCTACAGACGCCCACTCATTTCCTGAACATACACTTCCATCGTATCCCTGAACACGCAGGGTTTTGCCAGTACGTAGGTCACTGACGTCCACCAGTCGCTTATTTTATAGCGATAGCAATTATATGGACAGTCTCGGCTGGTTTTTGCCGTCCCCGTCGCCGCCGTCATGAACCGTATATGTGTAAGTATGTATATATATATATAAACGTCCCAAAGAAAAATAACTCGGACAAATGCTTCCGAAGCGCAGAATCGAACCAGGAACCTCTCGCTCCGCATCGCGTGGCGTTAACCACTACGCCGCAAAGAGCAGATCCTCCACGAGCTAACGGCGAGCCTTATATACACACCCTTTACCGCTAGCAGGACTCGCAGACGGCAGGCGCTTATAGCGTTTCTTCATTACCAGCGAGATGGCGCGAGGAGCGCGATGGGCAGCCGCCTTTGCAACAGGAGCGCTGTTCAAACTGGGAGTATCCATTGTGACAGCTTATTCGCGCTCGTTCGGTGTATATCTCTGCGTTTGTTTCGTGCGTGCTTCACTTGATAGTTCGCCCTCATCTTCTGTTTGTCCATTTAGCGGCCTCCCCTAGCTTTGTATATGTAGCTTTGCGACACACAACGTATAAGGCCCTTCGTACCAGCACGCGCTGCCCACAGGAGGTGCTCACTTAGCAAGTGCATGTTTGCTGCATTTAATATTGCTCCTGAAGCTGTGAGCCTCACTTCATATAGCATTACAGTTTCTTGCTATCGCATTCATTGCTTCGCCCTTTCTGCGAAACTGACTTTTTTATCATCGACACGGACGCCCTTCTATCGACGAGTGCTTGCATTTCTACGTCATCGACCTTAACAGGAACGTGAACCAAGCAGGTGGACATAAGCACAGTGTATCATGCAAGCCTGTGATGGTAGACTTCTCATTTACATCAGCTTGCCGTTGCGGCAGTTGTTCAGGCACTGCCAGTGTGTCATGTTCACGATTGATATCATCCGAATCATTACGATAGAACGAGGCTTTCTTAAGTCCTTGGTATGGGCTACGGAAATGAGCTACAGTGCCGCTCACTTCATCTGATACATCAGACTCATCTGAGTTATACGCGTTCTGATTTGCACGCCCGTAACTGTTGTGGTAATTTCGATTGTTGGTACCACGAATTGAAGACACCCAAGAGGGTCTTCAAATGTAGTGGGGGCCCTTATAAGAATTTGGCGTCGTATATCGGCACATAGGCCCTGCATTATTAAAGCTACAGCTGCTGTTGTGCCAGTTTCGGTTCCGCTTCATATAAAAGACGGTGTTTCTCAAGGAAATATTCCAACACGGAACCACATCGGTACGTGAACCGTAAGCTGCGTCCCAACTTTCCACAGCCTTATAATGGAAACTCGCTTAAAACTCTTTCCCATTCCTGCCAACATCGTGGTGGTACACCGAAAAGCTGCATGTCGTATCACTTTCTAGCCGTGGCTATAGGCAGCAGCGCTCTGAATCTTCAAGTCGTCAGAAAACCATCCATTCTTGTCGCACGCATATTCGTACATTAAAATCCAGTAGTTGGGGCTTGGAGACGCTTCCTCGAAAATACCGTGTTCCACCATGTTTCTTTGTAAGCTATGTATTTGCAGTAGGTTTACCATAAATTCACTCTGTTGCGTGATCTGCTGTTGCTGTTTTTCGATGAGACACATAATAACGCTCACCTCTGTCGGTGTTGTCTGGATGATAGGACGTTTCCGCGAAAGCTCAAAGACAAAGTCCACGAGCTCGTCAATCTCAAGAAGCACACTGACGGATGCCCTCTGCAGAAGTTCTTTCCAGCACCAGTTCTGACAATGTGGGCGGTTGTGGCATCTTGGGCAAGGTCCTTCATTGGCTCACCTTGAACTTGGTAACCGGTGGAAGTTATACCAGGTCACGACGATTGCTCCACGAAGAATTTAGCGTTCCCTTGAAGTCATTAACTGAGACACATGTCTACAGACAGACGGGTGTCTTCCGCCATTTATTCTCCATCCCGTGGAACGCTTCTTCTTCCTGTGCCCCCCTGACCGCTCTTCGACGCCGCAGGCACAGGCCGCTTCAATTAACATATTTTTAAATTGATGAACATATTGATGAGAACAACAAAAATACAAGGAGCGTCGCCAGAACAAAGGCATGGAAAAGTGAGCTTCGCTTCGTCGTCGTAACTGACGACATTAAGTCTCGAAGACCATTCGTGCCTTGGCGAAGACAAGTCCACTTATCGAAACGTTCCGTGGTGCGGCGTTCACCCATTTCTTTCATTGTTTTCAACAATCTGTTCATCACTTCAATCCCTTATCAGCCGCGAACTTCTACTCTTTCTTTTAATTTATTTCCTGCTTATTTTAATTCTTTATATGAAAATTTATGTGCGAGATTTGTTAACGCTTTTAGACTGCCTCTTTTCAGCTTTGCAGCCAGCAGAATTTCCGTCGCCATACGAAGTTTTACCTTGGGAGTAAGTGGTACACGTACGGCGTTATCTCGAACACAACGGGAGTACTTACCTTGAGCGAGTATTTCTCCACCTTGGTTCTTAAGGTGAGTAGACGCACCATCTAACCACCATTTGCTGTGTAGATATTTTGTCTGCCATTTTTGTTGGGCAGTGTGCAAGGAGAAATATTGGGGCGTGAGCTCGTCTAAATTATTGTGCAGTGAGGCATCATGCGATTCCCTACAGGGCGCCCCACCGCCTGCGTAGGGGCACGGTTCGCTATCGGCGTTCGTAGCGATATCGTTCAATGCGTAGCCGATGTGCAAGCTCCAGCGTTTTACGACCACTGTGAGCGAAAGGCATAGAAGGTGATGGTAGCCCCACCATGGTTGTCTAGTGGCTATGGCACTCGGCTGCTGATACGAAGGTCGATTGAATTCCTGCCGCTGCGGCTGCATTTCTATGGACGCGAAATGTTGAGGCCCGTGTACTGTGCGATGTCAGTGCACGTTAAAGAACCCCAGCTGGCCGAAATTTGCGGAGCCCCCCACTACGGCGTCTCTCACATTCATAACCTGCTTTTCGGACGTAAAACTCCAGAAATTATCGCCAAGGTCACGGCATACGGTTGTTTTAGATGGCCAGAAGAGTGGGCTGATTTTGGCCAGTGTGCAATAATAAAATACACTACGCTCGCGGGATTCGCTCCACGCGTGATTTCATTTTGTGTCACGTTTGAAGCAACAGCTTGTGTTATTTGACGTAAGCTCATGTAGCGTGTGCGATCGACGCTTCGCAAATGTTTCCAAGTATTCTACTAATTTCACACGCATGATGCGTGCAGTCGAGAGTTATCCCTGATGCACGACCATCAGCATCATTTTGTTAGTTAATGATGAGCGATTTCCCAAACAGCATATCCCCTACGCATTATTATATATCGAAGAAGTTATTTTCGTTGCATAGCGATGAACTTGCTTGGATGACACAGAAATCACTCTTTTATCTGCGGTGGACGAGAATACCGCCATAATAGTCATCAGGTGACTTGGCCTGAACGAAAGCTTTGTCAGCACGCGTGCGTGTTGGCCAAGCTTTGATGGCGCATACAATATTGGGACCTCGCGTGCGTTGGCCATGAAAGATGGTAAGACATTTATCGACACGATATAAAAGAAGACAACGAGAAAACGCAAAAGAGCGGGCTTGATATGCCTCTGTTGCGTCCGCGTCTGCATACATGATCTTTATTCATGACCAATCCCCACGAACTAGCAGAAATTCTTGTGATTTTTGCTTTTTCGTCGCCTTTTTAGGATTCCGACAGGCACGGTGCGTTACTTCGCTCCTTTCTCATCTATAGACCACGCGTCTTTTTAGAAGGCAAAAGAGATTTTTCTCTGAGCACATGTGGGCCTACTTCGAGTTTCGTGAGCATCTGGGGAACAGCTTTAGGAAGTGTGCTGGGATGACCAGTTGATGTGATTGGAGCTAAAGAAGGCTGGGGTATTTGGTCGCGATTATTTCTATGCGGTTAGTATTTATCCCAGGTGAGCGTGCCTGGAAGCGCTATTTTACAGGGATGTTGGACTACGGTGTTGTTCGAAGAGTTTTCGCTTTTAGTTATCTTCGAGGATTTCGCCTAATGAATCATGGCAGTGCAATGTAAACAATATTTTACCACCTTCCTTCTCCTACGGCAAATCACCGGTTCTCACACGTAAGCTTTTGTCCTGATCTTTTTATTCAAACTGTTAGACACTGACATAATATCCAATAAGGGTCAGCAGATACATGGTCTAATCAGCGTAACAACAATTTCGTAACCTGATTTTGTAAGGTTGCCACTGCCATTCAGCTGTCACGCAAGGTCACGTAATGTCAGTGCGCGTTGAAAAACCCCAGGTGGTCGAAATCTTTCAGAGCCCTCCACTACGGCGTCTGTCTAATCATATCGTGGATTTGGTACGTAACACGAACATAAATAAATCAGGCAAGGCAGCGTACATGGTACGAAATGGCACGAACGTCTATCACAGGCTAAAGAGTGGAGACATGGCGCAATTAGAGCGATCCGTGTGTAGATGGCGAGATTTGTTCGGTGTCCTTGTGTTTAATAGAGCAATATTTGTATATGGCACATGGGTGGAGAGCAACGTATACTTCGGTAGGTTTTTAATCGGTGAAACTTAAATAAATGTCCACAAGCATGATTTATTCTTCGGTGTCTGGGAAACAGATGTAATTATTCCATGTGTCGCTGTACCTCTTGCAGGGCATGCATTGGCCAGGGTGACGCGTGTGTGACTATTCCGTAGGAAGTGCTCATTGTTAATTTAGCCCCTTCTAGTTAGGTTCACTCAATCAACGAATCAGTTTTATTGTGACATAACAGGTTAATTTCAAAGGCATAAAATATACAGATGATGGTCCCAAAGTACAATGACTGCAATGGGACCGTCGGTGAAGGTTACAGATAAATAATACAGGGATTAGCAGCCGGTTGATTTGTGGGGTTCAACGTCCCAAAACCAGCTCTGATTATGAGAGACGCCGTAGTGGATGTCTCCGGAAATTTCGACCATCTGGGGTTCTTTAACGTGCGCTGACATAGCACAGCACACGCGCCTCAACATTACGACTCCATCGAAATTCAGCCGCCACGGCCGGGATTCGATCCCGCGACCTTTGTATCTCGTACAGTCTTCTGCGGCTTTCAGTAAAACGGAAGAAACCTTGTCGATGCCTGATTTACATCGCAAAGCGACGTAGCACTGAACAAATCAGGTGTGGTTATCGAATTGAAAAACGATTCCTGGGCAAATATGAACATAACATGCTCAAGAGAATTCAATTGCTTCACCATGTTGAATAGAAGAAATATTGTGCAATGATCGATGATGTTCATATCAATTACACCTGCAATGGGAGAGGGCTAGAAGTTACAGATGGCATGATGCACCAATGAAGCGCCACCAGAAAGAGGACATCTAGTAGGGGATGGGAGATTCATAACCGTAACCACTGAAACAATCAAGATATTCGGTGCATGCAGAAGTGTCAATGTTCAGTAAATTAATGTTGATGTCTCCAACCAAGAGCACCCGCTTTCCCTCTGACGATAGCTGATGGAAAATGTTGACCAGGCGAGAAATTAAATCCCTCACTTTCGAAGAAGGGGAACGGTAAATGCACCCAAGAATGATTTTGTTGTTATCATTTAGGAAATAATGGCCTAATTCAATCCACACGGATTCACAATGCGTGATTCCTAAAGAAATGTCTTTTCGGCGAGTGCAGCAAAGATCCGAGGCAATAAAGATTGCCGAGCCACCATAATGGCCTGTACAACGATGGCAGTACTTAGCTTCGTACGACTTCGGGCCGAAAAGATTCGCATCATCAGTGCATAGGCAAGTTTCATAGATGCAAACGCTGGAAAAGCAATGCGCAAGTGAACTGATGAGGTTGTATACGTTATGCGAATTTGTTCTTGCGGAGGCTTCATGCGTCGAAATGAACTAGAGAACGACTACTATCAGCTAGCAGATCCTTAGCCTCGTGTGCTCTTTCTGCATATATATACAGGGTGCTTTTTTACCTGCAACACATTTTTTTAAATTCGAAGAATAAATCGCGGGAATGTCTTGTGTACCATTCGAGTATAGGTTTTGGTGGCCTCTAGATACAGAACAATGTCCGCACTCGTGCGCATAATTAGCGAAATTACGCTAATTAACTTTTTAATTATCAGTAATTGGTGGCTACAGCAAATGAGTACTTTGCAGCCCCTCCTCTGCACTACCTATCCCAATGATCAAGTTTTGAATAGCGGAGCGCATGTCGGAGATATGCGAACAATTATTTCCCCTTGCCAGACTCCTTGAAAGCGAAACTGGGCGCGAAAAGAGCGTCTCCGACGTCGATGTCGCCGCCGCCACGGCTTTCGTCACTCGCCACTCGCCCGTGTTCACCGCCGCTCCGGCGGCGCAAGCAGCTTGCATTATCTCCCTTGTTATCTGCGGCGTTTGGCCCCGTGGGCGAGTGACGAAATCCGGGGAGGCGGTGACATTGACGTCACAGATGCTCTTTTCGCGCCCAGTTTCGCTTTCAAGGAGCCTGCCAAGGGTAACTAATTGTTCGCGTAGCTCCGACATGCGCTCCGCTATTCAAAATTTGATCACTAGGGTAGGTAGTGTCGAGGATGGGCTGGAAAGTAATCATTTGCTGTAGCCAAAAATTACTGATAATTATAACGTTAATTAGCTTAATTTCGCTAATTATGCGCACAAGTGCGGAATTGTTCTGTATCTAGAGGCCGCCAATCCGTATACTTGAATGGTACAGAAGACATTCCCACGATTTATGTTCTTCGAATTTGAAAAATGTGTTGCAGCTAAGAAGAAACACCCTGTATATATATATATATATATATATATATATATATATATATATATATATATATATATATATATATATATATATATATATATATCGTGTTTGTAGATTGCTTTACTACAGGCAGTGTGCTTACATATCCGTTAACATTTCATCTCTCGCAGTTCAGAAAGGCGAGAGCCCTCTTCGGCAGCTTGCGTGAGCGCACTGCCTGGCTCCTCTTCAATGTGCAGAACGAGGACCTCAACAACCAATGTCCTGATCCTCCGTTCAGCGTCATCAGACAGTTTTGTCAGGCACTGAAAGGCCGGGGAGAACAGAGGTGCCAATGACTGCACTGGTGCTCGCTAAACTGTATATGCTCTGCGTCTCATTGGGACTGCTTCTAAAAAAAGAGGGTATTGACTGAGCAATACCTCGTGCTCGTGGCTGTAATTGTAGTGTCATTTAGTAGTGGTCTACATTGAGTGTCGAAGGGGCCCTGCAACACTTTCAGCAAAGCTGTTAAAGACTTCGTTAGTGCGTGCCGCGTTCGCAGGGACAGTTCACCGGTTTCTCGCCTGGCGTCGCCTGCCCATCACCGGGTGAAGTGTAGAGGTGGAGTTGGCGGCGAGCCTACGATTCTTCTCCACTCTCTTTGACCATTTTAGAGCAGTTAGAGCAGATGTGAACGCGGTGTCGAGCCGTACGGTCCGCGGTCGTGGACTACTCGTACCGCACTGCGTAGTCTCCTCGCCTCCGCTTGAGTGTCGCCATGGGAACAGCGGCTGCAGCTTTATTGTAGGCGAGATTGGATGGCCACGGGGGTGGTGTTTGTTGAGTAATATCTCCTATAACTTGACAGCATCGAAAATAACGAAAAGGAAGGGGTCAAGGGCTCGTTCTTTATTTGTTCGAAACAACTTAATGAGCAAACAGACAATGAAGCCTAGGAAAGCATAGGGGGAAGTTACTTGTGGTATTGTAATTGCGGAGAAAGTAGAAAGGAATTAAAGTGGACGAAAAGACAAAGCTGCCTTCGGTGGGAACCGAACCCACGAACTTCGGATGACGCGTCCGATGCTCTGTATACATCGGACGCGCCGGACGCGTCATCTGAAGGTCGTGGGCTCGGTTCCCACCGAAGGCAGGTTTGTCTTTTCGTCCACTTTAATTCCTTTCTACTTTCTCCACAATTACAATACCGCAAGTAGCTTCCCCTATGCTTTCCTAGTCTTCATTGTCTGTTTGCTCATTAAGTTGTTTTCGACAGCATAGTGGTCATTACGTGATCACGCATGCTGACGTCAGAACTGGTGACGCGTCCCCCCCAAATTCAAACCTGGTCACAGATAGTCTTCACTTGGATGGTCTTGTATGATGACGTCACAGCTACTAACTCGTCCCCGCCAAATTTGAAAGCAGGGTTACTGCACACTAATAGCTTACATGACCACTTAAGATCTCGTCTAGACCAGCGAGGTGTCCCCGCGAAACTCAAATTTGGTTACACGGCTGGCGTCACATGTGCGGTGACATATGATGACGTCACGATTACTCACGCGTCCCTGTAAAATGCAGACGTGGCTACAGCATTGTCGTCACATGCACGACCACGTAAGGTGACGTCATGACCAGTCACGTGTCGTAGCCAAATGAAAACTAACCAAGTAAGGATACGCTAGTTGACCAGCAGTTTCGCTGCAACTAGAGTGTACCAGAAGAGTTCTGAGAGGGCCGAACAAGCGGTTCCGGATCTGCTTGGGAGTGAGGCGCGGCTTGTGTAAAACTATGGTGGCGCTACGGATGAACTGGGTAGGGTTGTTTTAAGGCGAAGCTTTGTACCTCTACCAGCCAAGGCTTCTGTCGTGTCCGTCGATGTAATAAAAAAATTGACGGCAGATCCACGAGGTGAATGATGATGAGATTGGGCGAAGCTCCTGGAAGTAATCATCGGTTAAACCGTGAAATTTCTTCCGTTAATTCGCCCGATAAAATTGACGTGAAACGATTGACAAACCTGTATCGCGATATGGTTTTGAATATAAAACGCATTGCTTTAGAAAACACCTGGCGTCTTTCGTTAAGCAGCTGGCGTCTTTTCGTTTTGCTTTAGAAACATCTGGCGTCTTTTCGTTTTGCTTTTAGAAAACATCTGGCGTCTTTCGTTGGTTTATTTCATCAATGAACGGCGTTTTGAACAAAATTTTTATTGTTTAATCACGCACAGGAGAAATCTCACCAGGCACTACCTTGGAGGTAAACAATGGCTGCTAATGGGAATGAGAGACAGAAGAAGTCGGCTTTTAGCTAACACTTACACTTCTACTTCTACTAACGTTTCCTACTGGAACTTGCCAATGGCTGCTAATGGGGAATGAGAGACAGAAGAATTCGGCTTTTAGTTAACGCGCACGCTGCGAATTTTTTATTGTTCAACAACGCACAGGAGAAATCTCCCACCGGCACCACCTTGGAGGTCAAAGCGCAAGACTGGTTACGCACTACGACTACGACGAGGGACGAACGGGTGCCGCTTTAAGGAGCTTCGCCCCTAAAACGATCCCGACGAACCGCTAACAATTGCAGCAGTATAGCTTACTTGAATTCAGGAATTCAGGCACGCGCTCGCCCTCGGCGCGTGCTTCCCGGCGCGTGCCTCTCTCTCTCTCTCCCGGCGCGTGCCTCTGCTGTCTTGTGTGTGAGAGAGAGAGACATTTTGTATTGTGAGGCATAAAAAAAAGGAAAAAAATAATAATAAAGCCTCGGCCCGCACCATAAAGATATAGCAGGCATTGCCAATTGGAAAAATAAATGAATTGGGCAGAGCCAAATGAGATTTGGAAGGGGAGGGTATTGGGGAAGTAGACTCCACCACCGGCGAAACCGCAGCCAAGGGAACAGAAGGTAGCGGGCTTTATTGACACTTATGTATTTACATAGTAGGTCTTGATGTTAACAGGTTGTTCGTTATCTTGGTTGGTATCTATGAATCCGGAGAAGGTGCTTGAACTGTATTGGCATATATCTCTCGGCGTATTCTTGGGTTGTGGTTCTTGACTTGACTTGCTGTTGGATGAAGCTCTTAATCTGTGGATTCTGGAAAAAGATTGTTTTCGATTATTGTCCCCCCCCCCTGTTAGTATTAATTGGAGTGGGAGTTAGTTGCTCTCGTATTGGTATGGTAGATGCGAAGGTATGTTATGTTCTTCTTTTATTTTTACTTTTATTTGTTTCTTTTATTCTTTCTCTTTTTTTTGACTAAGTTACTATATTTTCTAAGTGTGGGTGAAAGAGTGTGAGGTGCTTTTAATATTTTATTTTTATGTTGTAAATGAATTTCTCTTTTCTTTGTGATGAAATCCAATCTACGTTATGTAATTTAATGTGTTAAGTCAATTTTGGAGTATGACAGATGGTTCTCGTTGAGATTTTATGCCTGATACTATGTGCGTTCTAAAAATACTAGAAAGTTGCATGTGCCTATTCATACACATTGTCATTTTTTTTCTTTGTTCAGCGGTTGTTCCTCTTTTTTTTCTTTTCTCCTTTTCCTCTTCCCTTTTTCTTCTTTCTTTCTTTCTTTCTTTTCTTTCCTTCTTTTTCTTTCTTTTCTCTTTTTCCTCTTCCTTCTTATCCTCTCTCTCTCTCTCTCTCTTTTTCCTTTCTGGTTCTCGTGATTTCCTTTTTTTTCCCTGTATTTTGATTTCTTTTCCTTGTCTTTTTGCTTTTTGTTGTGTTTTTTAGCTTATTTTTCTTGCTCTCTCTTTTTTTCCTTTTTTTTTTCTTCTCTCTTCTTTTTCCATCTTTTTTTTCCTTCTTTTGCTTTCTCTTCTTTCTTCTTTTTTTTGACAGATATATATATACATACTTATGTAATCTAAATATATACACATGTCATGCATTATGTATATTTTGTTACATCACGTACGTACATTTGGGTATTCCATTCCTTCCTTTTGTCTTTATTTTGTATTTGTTCTTTTATCTTTTTTTAACTTTCTTATATTTGAGCATAGATAATCTTTTTTTTATAATAATGGTTCCTGATCTAGTTTGGGTGGAAGGAAGGACGTGTGTTTTCGGTTTTTTTTTTCATTGTAACTTGTGACTCCGTTTTTCTTTTGTTGTTCCCCGTCCATTTCAGGTGGTCCTCCTTTTGGTTTTGTCCATGTCTTTAGTTGGTTTGTATATCCCTGGTAAGTAGCGGCTAGCGGCTACTGTCAGGTTAGTATGCCAAACAACCCACTTGGGGTTCCCTTCTTGTGGGCTACTCGAGTGATGTCAGAAATCAGGGTTGTCGCCCGTGGTGTAGACGGGCTAAGGCCTCTTCGAGTATTGTCTCGGCCTGAGGGTACTCTGCCCATAATGGGTGCTGTGACATCTGAGGCCCAGTGTGCGAGAGAGAGAGACAGAGAGAGAGCGAAAGGCGCGCGTTGGCTATAGAAACGCTCTTTCTTAGAGGAACGCTCTACCAGCTCGCAAAGAAGGAGAACGCGCCGTCACCCGCGAGAGACAGCGTTGGCGCAGGCAGCGTCTCCTAGCGAGTTTCTTGATTGAGAAATACCGACTGCTCGCGTTGTAGAAGCGTTCACCGGCAACCCATATATGTATTGTTACGGGAAGGCAGTCAGTATATTTACAATACGCTTTAGCGAAAAGCCAGATGGCTCTGCTCGCGCAAGCCTCCACAACTCGTCGTCGTCTTCGATGGCGCTCTCAAGGTTTGCTCCTGCATTACATCTTGTAACACTACCCCCGGCTGATGAAGCACCGTCTCGGTGCTTGTTAAGGTGCGGGTGAGCGGTAGAGTTTGAGGCGGGAGACATGGGCGATGTCTGTACACGGTGGAGCAAGGCCAGAGGAAGGGTCGAGGGAGCCTATCTCGTAGGTGACGTTTGTTACCCGGCGTAACACTCGGTATGGTCCTGCGTACCGAGAAAGCAGTTTTTCAGAAAGTCCAACACGGCGAGTTGGAGTCCACAATAGTACAAGGTCGCCCGGGGTAAAGGAAACGTCTCTATGAAGGGAGTCATAACGCTGTCTCTGGTGGTCTTGCGATGCTGTAAGGCGCTGTCGAGCAACTTGACGTGCTTGACGAGCTCGGGTGATGGCGTCACGAGCGTATTCCGTTGACTAATCGACGGCGGCTGGAAAGACGGTGTCGAAGGGCAAGGTTGGGTGGCGGCCGAAGAGAAGATAAAAGGGTGAAAAACCGGCAGTGTCATGGCGAGAGGAATTGTACGCGAATGTAACAAAGGGCAAGGCAACGTCCCAGTCATGATGGTCAGCCGAAACATACATAGACAGCATATCAGTTAGGGTTCGGTTGAATCGTTCAGTCAGGCCGTTAGTTTGTGGGTGGTAAGCAGTCCTAAACTTATGTTTGGTCTCGCAGGAGCGGAGTAGATCATCAATAACTGTGGAGAGAAAATAGCGGCCACGATCTGTGAGGAGTTGACGAGGGGTACCATGGTGTAGGACGACGTCATGTAGGAGGAAATCGGCAACGTCTGTAGCACAGCTGGTGGGGAGAGCCCGTGTGATCGCGTATCGGGTTGAGTGGTCGGTTGCGACAGCTATCCATCGATTCCCCGAAGCAGAGGTTGGGAAAGATCCAAGAAGGTCAAGACCAACTCGAAAGAAGGGCTCGGAGGGAACGTCAGGCGGCTGAAGCAGTCCGGCGGGACGCATGGACGGTTTTTTCCGGCGTTGGCCCAAATCGTATGTGGCGACATAGCGGCGGACAGAGCGGTAGGGACCGGGCCAGTAGAATCGACGCCGTACACGGTCGTATGTCCGAGAGACTCCAAGGTGACCTGCAATAGGGGCGTCATGCAGCTGGCTGATCACGCTCGAACGGAGGTGAGATGGGATGACCAGCAGCAGTTCACGTCCATTCGTGCGGACGTTCTGACGATACAATGTGCCGTCCACAAGCACGAAGAGGTGAGTGGACGGATCTGGTGTCGAGGACTGCAATTTGTGAAGAAGGTCACGTAAGGCGGCATCTTAGCGCTGCTCATCACGAATATTGCTTAGAGGGGTGACCGAAAGTACACATGCTGGCGCTTCATCCAAAGCCTTGGGAGGATCCACTGGATGGCGGGACAAACAGTCAGCGTCATGGTGCAATCGGCCAGACTTGTAAGAGACCGTGTAGTTGTATTCCTAGAGCCGTAAGGCCCAGCGGCCAAGGCGTCCAGTGGGATCCTTCAAGGATGAAAGCCAGCAGAGTGCGTGATGATCGGTGGAGACAGGGAAGTGCCGCCCGTGTAAGTAGGGCCGGAATTTACCGACAGCCCACACGAGCGCAAGACACTCTCTTTCAGTAATTGAGTAGTTCTTTTCGGCTGGGGAAAGAAGACGGCTGGCATAGGCGATAACACGAGCATTCCCGGTCTGATGATGGACCAAAACTGCGCCGATTCCGTGACCGCTGGCATCGGTTCGGACTTCTGTAGGGGCAGAAGAGTCGAAGTGGGCCAATACAGGTGGTGTGGTTAACAACCGGATGAGGTTAGAGAACGCTGTAGCCTGCGGAGCGCCCCAGGAAAACGAAGTGCCTTTCTTCAGTAGGTCTGTGAGAGGACGTGCGATGTCTGCGAAATGGTGAACAAAACGTCTGAAGTAGGAACACAGACCAAGGAAGCTCCGAACATCCTTAGCGCAGGTGGGTACGGGGAAGTGTTGGACTAATCGAACTTTGTCAGGATCGGGGCGAATACCAGAAGAATCGACGAGGTGCCCCAGCATGGTAAGTTGCTGTCGGCCAAAGTGACATTTTGACGAATTAAGCTGGAGACCTGCGTTGCGAAAAACACAAAGGATGGAGCAAAGGCGGTCGAGGTGCGTATCAAAGGCCGGTGAAAACACAATGACATCATCAAGATAACAGAGGCAGATGGACCACTTAAATCCGTGTAAGAGGGTGTCCATCATGCGCTCAAAGGTGGCTGGAGCGTTGCATAAACCGAACGGCATGACCTTAAACAGGTAAAGGCCGCCAGGGGTCACAAAAGCGGTCTTTTCACGGTCCATGTCATCAACGGTGATCTGCCAGTATCCTGATCGAAGGTCGATTGATGAAAAATATTTGGCGCCGTGAAGGCAATCCAGGGCGTCGTCTATGCGTGGTAGCGGGTAGACGTCTTTTTTAGTGACCTTGTTGAACTGCCGATCGCCAACTGTTGTCCTTTTTCTTGACAAGGACCACAGGGGATGCCCATGGGCTAGAGGACGGCTCGATTATATCTTTGGCAAGCATCTTGTCTACTTCCTTTTGGATGACATGGCGCTCAGTTGAAGACACGCGGTACGGACGGCGGTGGATCGGTAGGGCCCCACCGGTGTTAATGCGATGCTGCACGGCAGACGTTTGGCCTAGCGGACGGTCACAAAAATTGAAGACGTCGTGGTATGAAGCAAGGAGGCGGAAGAGCGCGTCAGCTCGGTCTGGCAAAAGGTCGGGTGCGATCATTTTCTTAAGGTCAGCAGACGAATGGGGCAACGAAGATGTAACTTCTATGGCGTCGGAGCGGTAATCCTGGGCGCACAAAGCGGAGATAACGTAGTCGTCAGAGGGCGTCAGCATGGCCACAGCAATTCCACGAGGAAGCACTTGTGGACTCGAGCTAAAATTCTGCACAGGGATGCAAGCACGGTTTTCGTGAAAGTTAACGCTAGTGTGCGGGAAGGCAACGCTGTGTGTCAAGAGAACGTCTGTAATGGGTGCGAGCACATAGTCACCGTCGGACACGGGTGCAGAGGGGGCTAACGCAATGCAAGTGATGGTTTGAGGCGACAGACGGACATGTTCAGCACAGCACAGGCGATTCGAGATTGTACTAGGCGGATCAGTCGGACATGGTAGGTCAAGTTGCAGAGCGCCAGCTGAAAAATCAATGAGGGCAGAGTGGGTGGACAAGAAGTCGAGACCGAGAATGAGTTCATGAGTGCAGTGGGTCAGTACTGTGAACAGAACCGATGCTTGGTGGCCGGCAACACTGACACGTGCTGTACAAAGACCAACTACGGCGGCTGTACCACCATCAGCAACACGAACAGTATGTGAGGGGCTGGAGTGAGGACTTTTTTCAAGCGCTGACGGACGTGAGGGCTCATGACAGAGATATGGGCGCCGGTATCAATTAAAGCTGTTACAGCCATCCACTTCGACATCGATCAAGGTCTGATTAATAGGGAGCGTCAACAGAGGAATTTGAGGGCAGGTTGTACCAGCAGTGTCACCTCCAGGAGCTGCACCCGTTAGTTGCCCGAAGGAAAGCTGAGAGGGTAGGACGGGGACGGTGAACGGCGAGGCGGCGGGGACCTGGATACTCTACGTCGCGGTGAGGGCGAGCGGCTGTATTGGGCGGGGGTCGCAGTGTTGGCGGCATAATTCGGTGAGTCATCACGGGGCGGTGGCACTTGAGTCGGACTACGGGGCGGTGAGCGTGGCTGAAAGAAGCTTCCCCGAGATGGTGGGAACCCCGGTCTGCGACAGTAACGCGAGATGTGCCCCGCTCGTCCACATCTGAAGCAAATGGGCTTGTTGTGGGGCATCCTCCATGCATTCGGATCCCGGGTATTCACAGGGCGGTAGTGCTGCAGGGGGCTCGGGTTGATCGGAGGGAATGCGTCGGGGCGATGCACGGAACAAATGGTCTGAAGGCCCACGTTGGCCAGTTCTTGATGCACCCTGTATTAGGGAAATGGTCGGTTGAGGGTCACTGGGTGCCTTCACATAAGCCGGTGATGCGGTTTCAATCTCGCGTCGAACGATTCTAGTGATGTTGTCGGACCGGGGCTGGGCGTCTAGACGAAGATCCTCGCATGTTGACGTCGCAGCGGTGTTCGGGAGGCGGGCAAACTGGAAGGCGATGCGTCTGCTTTTTTCTTCTTCGAATCGTCGGCACTCGATCGGTAATGATCTCTTGAACGGTGGAACAGTCTTTGAATACAATTAGGTTAAATGCATCGTCCGCGATGCTCTTCAGCACGTGCGCGACCTTGTCGGCTTCTGTCATGCTGACATCGACTTTACGGCAAAGGGATAAGACGTCTTGGATGTAGGCCAGGTACGACTCAGTGGATGTCTGTACCCGCGAAGCAAGTTCCCTCTGACCGGCACGCTTGCTTCCGGTTGACTGGCCGAACAAATCGCGTAATTTGTCTTTGCATAGACTCCAGCTGGTGATCTCTTGCTCATTATTATTGAACCAGGTCTTGGCAGTTCCTGTCAGGTAAAATATGACATTGGCCAGCATCAGCGTTGGGTCCCACCTGTGATTTTCGCTTACGTGCTCGTATCGCCGAATCCACTCATCGACGTCCCGCCATCGGTGCCGGCGAAGGTGCCCGGATCACGGGGTGGAGCTGCCATGATGACCACTGGCGAGGTGGACGCCTTTGTTGCGGCGGGCGCGGCCGTTGACGCGTCATCCGTGTCGGTTGACATGCCTGGCGTGGTCACTTGTGTAGACGCGCCTAGCGTCTGTCAGCTACGGGCATCGTACATGGTGTCAGAAGTGGCCGCCGTTCGCTCTCTGTAATGGCGGACCAGCCCGACGCTGCGTTTGCCGGGGTACCTGGACTCCAACAGCCACCGAACTTCGACTTCAACGACCCAAGTGCGTGGTCCACGTGGATTGAGCAGTTCGAGGACTATGCCTATGCTACTGGAATGCACCGAGCTACCGACGAGGTTCGGGTACGAACGCTTCTTTACTGCATGGGTGTTCAAGCTCGACGCGTGCTAGCGTCTTTCAACTTGACGGCCGAAGAAGCTCTGTCGTACAGCGTTGTGAAAAGCAAGTTCTCCTCGTATTTTGTTCACCCGCTAAACGAAGTTTACGAGAGTTATCGTTTTCACAAGCGGACGCAGCAAGCAGACGAAAGCGTCGATGCTTTTTATTCTGCATTGCGAAACATGGTCAAAAGATGCAACTATGGCTCAGCGTCCGTCGAGGATAGGCTCGTTCGAGACCGATTTATCGTCGGCTTGTTCGACAGCAGGTTATCAGAACAACTCTGCCGCACCTCTGACTTGACGCTGGACAAAGCGCTCCTGCATGCACGGCTGCACGAAGATGCCGAAAGAGAAAAACGTGAACGCGCAAACCAGTTATCTGTACCAGTCGCCGTTGATGCAGCGAAGCACAAGCCAGTGAAAAGACAATCCCATAAGCGAACGTCAGCATCAAGAGAAACCCCTTTTTCCGACGCGACGCACGGATCGTGTCACTTCTGTGGACGTGAAAAGCATCAGCGGGAATTTTGTCCTGCCAAGAAATCCGTTTGCAATTTTTTCAAAAAGAAAGGGCACTTTGAAGCAGTTTGCTTAGCCAAGCAGCGTTCGCACAGCCGACAGTCACATGCCATCGAGATGCATGCTGTCAAGACCAGTCGTGAAGCAAACGCCAAGTTCGTTTGGGTTCACGTGAACGGCGTCCCGCTCAAGTTCAAAGTCGACTCCGGAGTGGAAGTTACCGTTGTTCCAAGCACTTTTCCGGGAATACCGTCTCAACTCGAAAAACCGGAAGGTCATCTAACAGGTCCTGGAAATTATCCTTTAAATGTGTCGGGCCAATTCAGAGCTACGTTAGAGTGGAAGAGCCGCACCTGCGTACAGCCAGTGTACGTCATGCCTTCGCAGTCTACGCCTCTGCTAGGCTACCCTGCTATCCTCGCATTGGGAGTTGTGAAATTCGTCGACGCCGCACAGCGACCTGAAAACCCAGCCAGCTCTTCAAGCGACGCCACCCTCAGCCAGGATATCTTCGATGGACTTGGTACCGTAGGGGAGGAGTACACTATTAGGCTGAAGCCAAATGCCAAGCCATTTGCGCTCAGTGTACCTCGCAGAATTCCCATTCCTCTGTACGACCTGGTGAAGCAAGAGCTGGACCAGATGGAAAAACAAGGCGTCATCAGGCGCATTACGAAGCCGACGCTGTGGTGTGCAGGTCTGGTCGCAGTACCGAAGGCATCAGGCGGCATCCGAATATGTGTGGACTTGACAAAGCTCAACAAGGAAGTTCTCCGTGAAAGGCACGTGCTTCCAACGGTTGAATGGGTTCTCGGGCAACTGGGCGACGCAAAGGTGTTCTCTAAACTCGACGCGACAGCAGGATTTCACCAAGTGCGATTGTCCCAAGAATGCCAAGAGTACACCACATTCATCACGCCATTCGGACGCTACTGCTACTGTCGTCTACCTTTCGGCCTGACCTCGGCACCGGAGTATTTTCAGCGAGAAATGGCTCGCATTATGGAAGGACAACCGAACGTCGTCAACATGATCGACGACATCCTGGTTTTTGGAGAAGACCGAGAAGAGCACGACAAGCGACTTGCGGAGGTTCTTGAACATCTGAGGAGAGCCGGAATTAAACTCAACAAGTCGAAGTGCTGCTTCGGTCAAGACAAAGTAGAGTTTCTGGGTGTAATCATCGATGCCAACGGTATCTCGCCGAGTCCCAGCAAACTCGAAGCCCTACGCAACTTGGAGCCACCCAAGGACGTTGCTGGTGTTAGACGCTTCCTCGGCATGGTCAGTCATATTGGTCGCTTCCTGCCCAACCTTTCGCAGGCAACCGCCCCTATTCGCGCCTTGCTAGGCAAGCAAAATGCATGGCAGTGGGGACCGCTTCAAGAGACCGCTTTTAATCGGGTCAAGGAGATGCTCACCTCGGACCTCTGCATCGCGAAGTATCATCCCGGTCGTAATACCATTGTCTCATGCGACGCGAGCTCATTTGGATTGGGAACTGTTCTTCTGCAAGAACAACCATCGGGGGAGCGACGCGCGGTAGCGTTTGCATCACGGTCGTTAACCGATGCAGAACAACGCTACAGCCAAACAGAAAAGGAAGCGTTGGCGGTAGCATGGGCAGTGCACCTTTTTGACCAGTACGTACGGGGCCTCAACTTCACGGTGGAAACCGACCACCTGCCGCTGGTGACACTACTTGGAAACGCTGACTTGGACACGATGCCTCCACGTATTCAACGGTTCCGTATCAAACTTATGCGATACCAATTCAACGTGGTCTACGTTCCGGGCAAACAGCTAGCCACTGCGGATACTCTTTCAAGGGCTCCGGATGAGAAGCCGTCGATCAGTCTAGTGGATGTGGTAGAAGAGTTCGTGGAATTCCAAGTTGCAGCGATCACTGACACGAAGCTGGTTACTGCAGATGATGTCCGCAGGCACCAAGAACAGGATGGTGAATGCAACCAGCTCGTCAAGTACTGCACCCAGGGCTGGCTTCGTCGAGACAGGCTTCCGGAGCACATGAAGAAATACTGGAACCATCGAGGTGATCTCTCTTTGTGCAACGGCGTCCTGCTAAAAGGCAATCGCTTTGTCATCCCGACTTCGCTGCAAAAGGATACGCTCGAACTTATCCATGAAGTCCACCAGGGAATTAACCGATGCCGGCTGAGAGCACAGGATTCCGTGTGGTGGTACGGACTTTCACAGCAAATATGGGACAGAGTCAGTCGCTGCAGGCAGTGCGCAGCCACACGAGCGCAACGAAGTGAGCCATTGGTTGTGACGAAAACTCCAGCGCAACCATGGCAAGAAGTAGGAATGGACTTATTTAGTCACAGAGGACACAACTACCTACTAGTAGTTGACTATCGCTCTCGCTACCCTGAAGTCATCTACATGCGAAGCACGAACTCTGAGGCGGTCATCAATGCCGTCAAAAGCACTTTCGCTCGTTTCGGCATCCCCGAAATTGTACGAAGCGACAATGGACCGCAGTTCGCTTCACATGCATTTGCAGCTTTTGCGAAGCATTATGGCTTCCAACACATCACCTCAAGTCCCAACTACCCGCAGTCTAACGGGCAAGTTGAAAGGATGGTGCACACGGTCAAAGAATTGTTCGAGAAAGCAGAGGATCCTTTTCTGGCACTTCTGTCTTACAGAGACACTGCAGGCGTCACAGGGTTTAGCCCAGCGCAGCTACTGATGGGCCGCAGCCTACGAACCAGGCTTCCCAAGCCAGCGGATTGCCTGGAACCGAAGTGGCCTGCGCCTGACGTTGTCAAGTGCCAAGACGAGGAGGTAAGAAGGCGACAGAAGAAAGACTGATCGCCGTCGTGCTGCGACCGTCCTTCCTCCGCTGGAGACAGGGGACACGGTGTGGGTTCGAGACATCAAGCAAACGGCGTGCGTTCTCAGCCCAGCCTCGAAGCCCCGCTCGTACGTCGTGGAAACACCAACCGCGGTGCTTGTGCGTAATAGGGTGCATCTAGTGCCCTATTCGGACCCAACCAAGAGCCAACTCAACGAGCCAGCATCCAGGGAAAACAGCGAGGGGCACGATGACCAAGCCACCGTTACAGACGCCACGGCAACAGCGACGCCACAAGTCTCCAATGAATGCGGAGTGCGAGTCACCAGATCTGGTCGCCGAGTTAAGACTCCGAAAAGACTTGACTTGTGATGTGTCGTGTTTTGTTGTGTGCATATCTCGGGGGAGAGATGTAGAGGGCGCTACGCGCCATGCTTTCCACTGTAGACGGGCGTTGGCGATGAGCGGATGTGGTTTTTCGGTCTCCGGAACGACAGCAGCAGATAAGTTTTCTTGCATGCATTGAGCTTGCTTTTCTAGTATAGGTCATTAGCATAAACTATATTTGTGGTTATTACTTAGTACAGTTTTTTTGGGGGGTCAGTAACTTGATTTTTGGGTTTTTTTGCTTTCCTTTTTTTCTTCCTCCACGTGGCTGAGGTGCATGTACACCCACCACGAGTGTTTTGAAGTGTGGGCTATCCATTCAGTTTTTGGGTACGTATTGTCTTAGGGAAGTGTTTGTACTTAGGGAAGTGTTTGTAGTACCGAGGTTATTAGTTGGTACGGTTTTTTGGAGGGGTCAGTAACTTGTTTGTTGGGGTTTTTTTTTTGCTTTCCTTTTTTCTGCCTCCACGTGGCTGAGGTGCACGAGCACCCACCACGAGTGTTTTGAAGTGTCGGCTATCCATTGAGCTTTTGGATACGTATTGTCTTAGGGAAGTGTTTGTAGTACCGAGGGCCTTTGTTCATTAGATAGTGTAACCCTTTTGCTAGGAGCGGTCATGGTCAAAAAGACTGCAAAGTGTTCAGGGTGCGGGGCAGCTGTGAAAATGGAAGTTTGTGCGGAAGAGAAGGCAGAAGAAGCTGATGCCAAATGTAGACAGTGTGAGATCGAGGAAAAAATGGAAAAAATGATGGCTGCTCAGAGCGGACTTATGGACAGAATCGCCGAGCTTGAAAATGCGTTGGCAAAAGAGCGTGAGAAAACGCAGGCCATGGGGGAGAGGCTTAGGTTAGCAGAGGAAGGACTAGCCATGGTAGTTAAGGCGAACAAAGAAGCAGGCAACAGCGAGAACAGTGCGGCGCCGACCTCCAGCGCGGGGGGGCAGCAAGAACAGGGTGTGAAAAACGCAGGTGCAAAGAGCGCCGAGCACAGCTTTCAGGAAGTAGCTTTGCGGGAGGGAGTAGATAATGCAGCAGCTGCGACTCAGGCTAAACACCCAGACAGTAGCCAGGTTCAGGTGACTCCAGCTGGAAAACCTCAGAGGGTTATTATAGCTGGCGATTCCAATTTAGTTCGATGCGCCGAGGCACTCAAAGAGAGGGTGAAAGGCGACAAACGAGTATTGGTAGGGACGTTCCCAGGACATAGGCTGGGTTCAGTCATGAGGCAAGCAAGAGAAAAGCTCAGGTCTGGGGCTCACGGACGCAACCTCGTGATGATTGCGGCAGGGCTAAACGACGTCCTCAACAAAGAATCGTCAGGATTAGCGACGACCTTGGCAAAAGGCGTCGACGACATGCGCGCCATCTCCCCCCAGGTGCAGATAGTAGTGTGCACAGTACCGGAAATACCAGTGCGTGACGGCAACCTCCAAAGAGCGGTTGTCGATGCGAACAAAGAGATATGGCGTACGAGTCGAGAGAAGGGTTTCGAAGTAGTGGAAACAAACAGGGAGGTGCATAGGTGGGGGGGTTTCCAAAGAGACAGAATTCACTTCGATAGGAGGCTTGGTCATGAGGTAGGTTGGCGGCTTGCAGGACGTGCAGTAGCTTTTTTGGGGGGTACGCGGGCCCTTCGGAGTCCGGGGTAGCAAGGAACAAAGGAAACAACCAGGGGGATTTTCGGGCAGGCAGCATTGAGAAATGCCAGAAAAGAGGTAAAAGGAAGAAAAGAGCGAAGGCACGTGTAGCAATTAGTTACATAAACATGCAGGGTGGCAGAAAAAAGGCAAAATGGTTAGAGATTGAGGAACAGTTAAACAAAGAAAAGATAGGCGTTTATGCGGTTACAGAAACACACCTTAGAGACCTGGAAGAGCCACCACATATTGACAATTATGTTTGGGAAGGGTGCAACAGGATCATATCAGAAAGAAAAGGTGGGGGTGTTGGAATGCTTATTCATAGCGGAGCCAAATGGGAGAGAGTAAAACAAACGTGTTCAGAGCACCTCTGGGTTTCGGGCACGGTAGGTGGAAAGAAAACGTGGCTAGGTGTAGCTTACATGTGGACGGGAAATAACTGTAAGGAAAAGAATCTGGAGATAAAGCATTGCATAAACACCGATATTAAAGAATTTGGTCATGGGGCTGAAATCATCCTCCCAGGGGATATGAATGCGCACATCCATGACCTTGACGGATATACAGACACCAATGGGAGGTTATTGCTCGATCTTTGCGAGCACCATAGTCTCGTGATAGTTAACACAGGGCCCAAGTTTGGTGGACAGATCACGTGGGAGGTCAGAAACAGACAATCGAACATTGATTATTGTCTAATGACGGAAGGAATCTATGAAAAACTGAGAGAAATGAGAATAGACGAGGACGGGATGAACAGCTTGGGTAGTGATCATAAACGCATAACGTTACAACTGGGATATAAAACTGAAAATAATAACGTAGAGTCGAAGTTTGGCAGGTCGTACTTAAATGACAAACAAATAAAAAATATAGCCGCAAGAGTAGAGGAAGAAGTAGGCAAAATACGAGGCAAGGATTGGGGGTATAATGAGCTAGTTCATGCAATGACGAAAGAAATAAGTAAAGAGAAGAAAACTGTTTGCTGGAAAGGAAAGAGAACGCCAAAAAGATGGTGGAACAAGGAAATCCGGGAATCGATCGAAAAGCGACGTAAAGCATCAAGGGAGCACAGGCAGGCAAAAAGGGAGAAGCGGCCGCAAGTCGAAGTCACGGAAAGATGGGAAATATATTTAGAGAAAAAATCTATTGTACAGAAATTGGTCGAGGCAAAAATTAAAGGTGAAAGCGAACGCTGGGTTACAGAAATTCATGACAAAAAGAAGGACGCGCCTAGGATATTTTGGAACCACATAAAAGCGCTAGGTAAAAAGTCTGCCACATTGCAACAACATATTGTTCATGAAAGAGGAAATCAATTGGAAGGGTACGAAGCGTTGGGTTACATCCAGAAGGTAACAGCCGGTTCGTTTAAAAAGATCGTCCAAGAGATTCCCCCAGTGGATAAAACCATGACGGAGAGCGAAACTAAGGAAGAGCTAGAACTTGAGAATTTCAATTGGAAAAAGGCCGAAGGAAAAATTCCAAAGCGCACTGCTATGGGTTTAGATGGGGTCCCCGTTAGCCTCATTAACGAATTAGGACAGAACACTAAAGAAGCGCTATTGAAAGCCGTAGAAAAATGCTTACAGGAGAGGCAAATACCGGACAGTTGGCGAAAAAGCAGAATGAACTTAATCTACAAAGGCAAGGGGGAAAAGAATAACATTCGCTCGTATAGACCGCTAACCATTACATCGGTACTATACAGGATGGCTATGCAAGCAGTAAAATTAAAAATAGAAGCCTGGGCAGAACGTAACAATATTTTGGGAGAACTTCAGAATGGATTTCGAGTAGACAGGCGTTTAGACGATAACCTATTTGTTCTTACTCAGTGTATAGAAATATCAAAAATAGAAAGGAGGCCGTTGTATGTGGCTTTTCTAGACATCACTGGGGCGTATGACAATGTTAATCAGGAAATATTGTGGGAAATTTTGGAAGGAATGGGCATAGGCGACGATTGTGTACAGCTTTTGAGGGAAATATATCGAGAAAATACAGTTTGCATAGAATGGGAAGGAATAAGTAGCAGAGAGAACGTTGATATTAGCAAGGGGCTGAGACAGGGATGTCCTTTGTCGCCGCTGTTATTCATGCTGTACATGGTTAGAATGGAAAAAGCGCCAGGAGATAGCCACATTGGTTTTAATCTGTCACACAAACAGGGCGGCGTGATGATTGAGCAGATGCTTCCGGGTTTATTTTATGCTGACGATATTGTCTTACTCCCGGACAGTCGAGATGATATACAACGGCTGGTGAACATATGCGGAAGGGAAGGCCAGGCTCCAGGACTAGTATTTAGTCTAACAAAATGGGGATTGATGATATTCAATAATCCCAACAACCAGGCGGTGCCCGTACAGAACCAAGAAATACCGAGAGTAAGCGACTACAAGTACCTTGGCGTATGGGTAAATGAGGGTGATACATACATGAAGGTACAGGAAAAAGCCTTGGCAGCAAAGGGAAAGAGGAACGCAGGAATAATGAAGCACAGAGCGTTATGGGGACACAATAGGTACGAGGTGCTTAGGGGTCTGTGGAAAGGGGTAATGGTACCGGGGCTTACATTTGGGAACTCAGTGGTGTGCATGAGGCCAGAGATACAATCGGGAATGGATGTGAATCAAAGAACTGTGGGACGCCTCGCTTTGGGTGCTCACGGGAAAACTACAAACGAGGCTGTAAAGGGCGATATGGGATGGGCGAGTTTTGAGGCAAGGGAAGCGCAGAGCAAAATAAGGTTTGAAGAAAGGCTAAGGAATATGAAAGAGGTTAGGTGGGCAGTGAAGGTGTTCCGCTATTTATATAGAAAGAGCGTTGACACGCAGTGGAGAAAGAGAACTAGGAGGCTCACCAGTAAATATACGGCTCTAAGAGAACTGACAACAAAGAGCGTAAAGGGAAGAGTCAGAGAGGCGGAGAAGATTTACTGGAGGACAGCGATGGAAAAAAAACCGACTCTGAATAACTACCGAGAGGGCAAAAACGAAATAAAGAGGGAGGCATTTTATGATAATTCAAGAGGAAGCGCTTTATTGTTTGAAGCGAGATCGGGCTGCCTTAGAACGCGTGTTTATAAAGCGAAATTCAGTAAAGAAGAAGAAAAATGCACATGCTGTGAGGAAGATAGGGAAACGACAGAGCATGTTCTGATTGAATGCGGAAATATCCACCCAGGTGTACGTTTGGGCACCACCCTACATGAAGTCTTGGGTTTTAGGGCGAACAACGGGAAGCTGAACATAGCCGCGATTGAAATAAGTAAGAGACGGTTAGAATACTGGTGGCAGAAAACTAGAGAGAACGGACAAAAATAATTATAGGGAAAAATATGGAATTTCTGCCATAAGGGGCAGGGAACTGGGCTATGAAATTCCATTTTCGATATGGCATGATCGATTTGATTGAAGTAAATTTAAAAGACATGAGGAAAATTCAAAGAGAGGAAAAAAAAAGTTATTAAATCTTTTTACGAGCCTGGTGGCGCACATGTCACCGCCCCGTTACAAAGGGGAAGCTCATAGCATCCATCCATCCATCCATCCATCCATCCATATATGGTTGAGGGGAATAAAGCGATGGGCATTCGTTCGGTCATCAGGGCTTTGAGTCACTTGTGTAGACGCGCCTAGCGTCTGTCAGCTACGGGCATCGTACACCTGTCAGGTAAAATATGACATTGGCCAGCATCAGCGTTGGGTCCCACCTGTGATTTTCGCTTACGCGCTCGTATCGCCGAATCCACTCATCGACGTCCCGCCATCGGTGCCGGCGAAGGTGCCCGGATCACGGGGTGGAGCTGCCATGATGACCACTGGCGAGGTGGACGCCTTTGTTGCAGCGGGCGCGGCCGTTGACGCGTCATCCGTGTCGGTTGACATGCCTGGCGTGGTGACTTGACGACCGCTGCGGAGCTCCGTCGTGCGTTGATACTGTAGCAGCACTTCCACCAAAAATGTTACGGGAAGGCAGTCAGTATATTTACAATACGCTGTAGCGAAAAGCAAGATGGCTCTGCTCGCGCTAGCCTCCACAACTCGTCGGCGTCTTCGATGGCGCACTCAAGGTTTGCTCCTGCATTACATCTTGTAACAATATATATATATATATATATATATATATATATATATATATATATATATATATATATATATATATCGGCACTGGATCTTGACTTGCAATGAAGTGCCGGTGGGAGATTTCACTTGTGCATAGTTGAACCATGAAGATTCGTAGTTACGTTGTAGTGTTTGAAATATCAAGTGCGCCGCAGTCGCCGTGAGGGTGGCGTAAAAAGCTTCGCTTTCCAACCACCTTCACAGGGTGGATTGGCGGGCATATTTTTTTGTTGGATGTACGATTTTATTATGCTGTGCAGCAGAAGTCCAAACAGTCGAAGTGTTGGAAGCGTTATTTAAAAGCCAGCGGCAGCTTTGTCTCTTGTGTCTGTGGTTTGGCACTGTAGTTGTCTTCAAATTGTCTGGTGCATGCCAGAAAGCATCGCCACTGCTACGCACCGGCTAACCGCGGATGCATATAATTAAATTTTCTCTGACGTCCCCGTCGGCAAGTCATGGTCAGCTAGAGGTGGCAGGCGACGAAGAATCGCCCTCGGGAGTACCGGCGGTTTCACCATGCCCAGGCTTTTGCTGAATGCGCCGAAGTATTTGAGCACAAAAGCTATTGCGCAGCATGAAGCGTGCAAACAGTCCGCGTCTACCGCGCTCGAAAGCCCCCTGCTGAATAATAATAACAATCGCCTGCACGAGTACAGCTACTGCAACTGCATAAAATGTGTAATGTTATGACAATTATTCAGTCTACTGCACTCAATCACCACCTATTGATTCCTGTATATTCACGCTCAGTGAATAATGTTCCAGATTTTAAGTTCACTATGCAATGTCAAGGTTAGAAAATTGTGGCACCGTGACTTCAGAAGAGAATTCTGTTCAGCAAAAAAGCGGCACATCGCTCCTAAAAAGCTCGTCTCTGAGGGTGCTGCGGAGGACTGTTCTGCAAGCATCAACTGTTTATTGTAGATGCGAAGCAGCTTATGGTCGAGCCTGTCCTGTCCCTGCTCCGACCACACCCCCACTGCGCATGCGCAACAGTTGGCCCAAGCGGTGACAGGCTTCGATGTCATTCTCAGAATCGTCACACCCAGCGCAACACCAACTTTTTCTATTACATCCCTTAGATTTTTCGCGACGCACGGAATTCCCCTTTAATTCAATGTTTTCTTTTGTGAGAGTAGTCGACTGTATTAATCCTGTGCCGTTATCTTTGACTCGTTTTCATGCACTTGTTTTTTCAGCGCTAGAATTTCATCGAGTAGTGGCTCCTGCGCTGCCTTGAGCACTACGTTTTCTGCTTTTACACTTTCACAATCAGATTTCATGTCCTCCTACTGTCTGCTCAGTAATTCCAGGCTCTGCTTGAGCTCCCCGATTTCGTTGCTGAACTCACGCCTGAGGTTACCTAGTTCACGTTCGAGACTGGCTACTTCGTTTCCCATGATTAAAAAAACACTAACGCGCATTTCCGAATGTAGCGCAACAAAAACACAAAAGCCCTCCTCCTAAAAATAGGATTACAACAGCTTGTAGTTGGCAGCAGAGGCAGCAAAATAGAAAAAAAAACAGTAGAAATGAGCGTTTGTCAAACCCGTGAAGTAGGTAATAAGCGCCAGACGAGCCGACTCCGTTGCTGCCTCCACTACCAAACGACGCTGCAGTCCTCGTCTCGCTTAGCACAGTTGAACCGAGAAGAGCGGGATTCGACGACGCCCCCTGCCTGCCTTTGAAGATCAATTCGCACTGGCACCTGCGAAATAGGTAATAAGCGTCAGACGAGCCGACTCCGTTGCTGCCTCCGCTGCAGCGGACTAGCATGCCGAGGCTACGCTCGGCCGTGTATCGAAAGGTAAGGAAGGCTGCCACCCTGGAGAGCCTGCTTACGTAACCACCGTCGGTAACGTCCACAACGCCCACCTCGAGCGACACTGTGATAGCACTGCGTTTTATCGTACATGCGGTGCTGCGTGTAGCCGGCTTCTGCTGGGCTGGGTGGTACGAGCTGGATGACACGGCAGCGCGGAAATATGTGTAGTGTGTGTCATCACATCGTAACCCCCCTCCCCCCCCCCCTTGGGGGCAGTGGAGAGCCCTCAAAGCTTGTGAAAATCCCGTACGCGTACCCGACGTCCACAACGAGTAGTAACTGGGGCAGGCTGCGATTTCGCGGGCTGTGGATGGATGCTTGTCGCTGCTCTGGTGCGTCCTGGTTCCTCATAAGCCGTGCTGGCTTCAACAGACCAATAGAGACTCGGACGCCGTACCCGTTAAGGCGTGGGATAAAACAGTTGTCGTCGCGGTGGACGACTAGGTAGGGGGCGCTGTAAGATGGCCGAAAAGGCGCGCATACAGTGTCGTCGCGGAGGAAAGCATGCGAACATCTTGCCGAGTCTTTGAAGATGAACGGCGTCGGCTTGGTGTGATGTGCCGCTAACGATGGGCGCCAATTTTGTGCAAGAGGCAGACAACGAAGTCTGTAGGGTCGGAGCTGGTGAGTCGAGAGTTGAATGGCAGAGATTTTTCCAGGTAGGTGAAGCGGTTCCCAATACGCAAGTTCTGCCGGCGTGGCCTGGATGTCCGGTTTGAAGATCGTTGGGAAGGCGGTTGGGAGAGCCTCGCGCCAGGATTAGTTAAGGTAGGAAACCACGGGTGTCTTGCGTTGTCGATGGAAGCGCTCGATCATCGCGTTTGCGCAAGGGGCTAACTGGTGGTTCGCAAATGCTCGAACCCGTTGGAGAGCACGAGAAGCCTGAAGGGAATAATGCAGATGTAGATGTGTTGAAACAGTTCTGGCGGTAGGAGAAATGTGCCTAGCGGCCAAGTGACGTGCCCAGTGGTTTTGGCGCCTTGGCAGTGGATACATGAGCGCGCCCAGATGCGGCAGTCAAGCTGCATTGAGGGCCAAACGTAACGGTCAGTCACAAAGCGCGTAGAAGCGCGAATGACGGGATGGCTGAGGCTGTAGAACTAGTTGAAGACGGTGCAACGTAGGTGCGAAGGCGCATGGTCTCACGCTTCCGGTGGATATGTCGCAGTACAGCGTGTCTGTCGACCCAGGGACTGGAACTTGTTGAACTCAAACAGAAGGGCCGTTTTGGAGGAGTTGTTGGAGTTAGGCGTTCGTCTTCTGAGCGTCGGCAAGGGCGTCAGTCGTCACGGGTGGCAGTTCGACAGCGGAGACGCGAGAGAGTGCGTCGGCGACTGCATTTTCTTTCCCGCTGATGGCTCGGACGCCTGTGGTGAACTGGGTGACAAAGATGAGTTGGTTCTGCAGGACCGGTGGAAGTTTTTCGTGGCGTGCTGTGCCTCGAAGATGTGGCAAAAGTGCTGGACCGCTTCGTGGATAGCAAGAAGCTCTGTAAGCTGGCCAGGTAGTCTGCGCTGGGGCCGAAGTTTTGTCGTAGATGCTGCCAGAGGGCGAGGGCGGCATTGGGCAGGAAAGTTTCTTCAAAGAAAACGCGAAACTGCCCCAGCCTTTGTTCAAACTCTGCATGAGAGAGGCTCCAACAGCGATAATGGAGACGTTGGTGAAGAGCCCGAAAAGGGCCTGTGGCTTGGGATGAGAGAGCACAGCGCCGTTGCAGAGGGCAGTTTGGAGTCTTCGAAAGCTTGTGTGAAAGGTGGTGTCCAAGTAACAGACTGATTGCTTCGTAGGCTATCCACCGCATCGCGGAGAGGGGCCTGGTATGTTGCTGCTTTAGGCACGAAGCACGTGTAAAAGCCCAGCACGCCAAGGAAACGGCCAAGGTCCTTTGCTGTGGTAGGCTGAGCGTAGTTTTGAAGGGCCAGGGTAAATCAGGCAGCGGTCTAGTTCATTCTGAGGAGGTTTGATGCCCAATGAAGGTGACGAAGGGGGCACCAAGCGCGCGCTTCTGGACTTCGTTGAGTAAGCCGTGCTCGTCTAGGCGCTCGAAAAGTTGACAAAGGTGCTGGGAGTGGTCCTCTTCGTTGGGAGTGGATACCAGCATGTCGTCCACGTAGAATAAGCAGAAGTCTAGGCAGCAAACGACGTTATCGACGAAGCGTTGGGAAGGTTTGTCCCTCCTTCTCGAGGCCCAAGCTCATGAGAATTCAAATAAGCCAGAGGGTGTGATGATTGCGGTCTTAGGGACGTCGTCCGGGTTGACAGGAATTTGCGTGCACGCCTTTACGAGGTCAAAAACAGTGAAGGTGGCACTTCCATGTAAGTCGTGGGCAAAATCCAGTATGTGGCGGACGCTATACTTTCGGCGATGGTGCGAGCATTAAGGGTGCGGTAATCTGCACAGGGTCGCCAGCCATCGGTCTTCTTTGGCACCATATGAAACGGTGAGGCACTAGGTCTCTCTAAGCGGCGGGCAATTCCTTCACGGAGAACGGCTTTAAACTCGGCTTGGGAGTTTCGAAGGCGTTCGTGAGCGAGGTGACGGGCTCGACAGGAGACAGGACGGACGGCAGTGGTGCGGATGTAGTGGACAGTTGTGTGGCACACCTCCCAATGAGGTCCGGTGGGTCGAGTCAGGTCGGGAAATTCTGCGAGAAGCGCGTGGTATGGCGACTGATCTTAAATAGCAAGCACATTGATGCTGGGCTGTTGGATGGTCGCCCGCTGGCCCCGCAAGGGTAGACCCGTTGCGGCTTCAATAAGCCGGTCATGTCAGCAGTCGGGTAGCTAGGAGGTTGGAGTACATCTAGAAGTCGGACCTGACGATTGACTTTGCGACATCGGCGAGGACGAAGCTCCACGGAAATTCGCGGCGCAGGTTTTTCAGGAGGATGTTAAGGCGGAGGGAGCCGTAGGTCTCAATGCTCCAGTGATTTGTGGCACACAGCTCAAATGACGTGAAGCGACGTTTGCAGTGCAGGTTGGCTCGTGGAAAACAGCAGATGTCGGACCCAATGTCGGTGAGGAAGCGCCGCTTAGTGACTTGGTCGGTAACCAAAATGCGACTGCCACCAAGTTGGCAGCTCGCGGCCGTCTTCGCGGGTTACCCTTTAAATTTTCCATGACCTCCGGCGGAACAGCGAGGTTGGCATTTCCGGGCACACTGAAGCGATGATGGTAGTAGCAGCGGCCGTTATCGCTAAGACGCGCTGAGTCTGCGTCGTGGTTGTGGCTTTTGGCGAGGTTTCGAGGACGTGGCTGTGGGAGGTGATATAGCTGCGTTTGGATCACGTTCAGCTGACGGGTGGTGGCAATTCGGCATGCGAGCTCTGTGGTGTTCAGCGTTGCTGGGAAAGCCTGGATGGCGGGCGACAACTGTGGCAAATATACCTCGATGACATTGTCAGTGATCTCGGCAAGTTGGTAGAGAGGTAGCACAACCTGAGCCTATAGAATTGCCTGGACGTGCAGTGGAAGTAGTTGAAGGCAAAGTGCTCGCAGGAAAGAATCTTGCGCTTCCATGTTCCCGGCAGGAGCACGCATGTGACGGAGGAACTGAGATCGTTTGAGCTCTGCAAGTTCTGCGGACTGAAGTTGACGTACCTTCTAGCCTTCCGTGAGAGAGAGAGGCGGCGGATGAGTTTGATTCTTAAGGTGTTGATAAATGTTCACCGCTGGCGGCGTGGACGGGATATCCCGTACCTTCTTGACCTAGCGGGCGTCCAGGTGGGCGACTAGGTAATAGAAGCGGGTCCGCCCTTCTGCGATGCGTGCCAGCGAGAACTTGGCCTCGACTTGGGTGAACCATACGTCCGGAGAGTTGGTCCGAAACGTCGGAAGCTTGACAGCCACGCTCCAGACGTCGTGTGTGTCAACGTACGGAACTACATCTGTCGGTGGAGGAGTTCTGGACTAGTTCTGGCCCCCAAGAGTGCACGTGCACTTCTATGTAATGCCAAATGTGCGGCGTTCGCACGTGCGCTTATTTCTTCTTTTGCGCTCATACCCTCGGCATTTGTGCATAGGTCGATTTGTCCCATGCACAGCGTCTCGCAAAGGTATGCGTTTGTGCCCAGCTTCCCGCCACGACAGCGTGCGTTCTTTCGTGGCGTCTAAGCAGCTCCTAGAATAGCATAGGCCTGCATTGTGCAGCAAAGGGGCGGGAGGGCATCAAGCCGAGGCCATGCGTGCCGCAACTGTCGACGTCCCTGGTTCGACGCGAAAGTCCTTACGCCGAGCTAGCTTCGAAACTATGAGATGCGAGCTCAGCTTTTCAGCTTCGCAGAGCTTCACGAGGAGCTATTCGAAACCCCGGAACACGACGAGATGTGTATGTGCCGGAGACAAATATAGACCAGCAAAGTGCCCATGAGCTGTGTTGCTTCGCTAGCCGTGCGCCACTTGTCCAAGCTTCACTTTTAGGGAAGGCGTGATTGGGAAATATGCTCTGACCGAAGAGATAGCTTCACAGTAAGTGTACTAAACATATGGCAAAGATTTTTTGATATGTCCGGAACCTGCACATTTCTTACCTTGAGTGAATAATTCGCTATTCCTACCGAAACCGCAATGTCCTCTTTTCTAACCCATGATTTAAATGACCTTGTTCGCAGCAATGCCTCTCAAACTTGTCACATCGAAGGATGTTTTGTTATTCCCGCCAGAACGCCCTGAAAGACGTCACAGTGACGCCATGCGATAACGTAACACTTGGTCGCGTGATTTTGGTACCATTCGAGTGCACACCACGCGTCGGACGGTGAGACAGACGGCCGTAACTGGTCGCGCGTCCTACTCCGAATGAACACAGTTAACCAACGACAATTTATTACGTAAATTTTTAATAACGTCGTAGTCGTAGTCATCCTGGCAATAAGTGCGTCTTATACATTACTAATGATATAACGGCGAAATATACAGGCTCATTATATAATGAGCCTGTATATTGCGGTGTTTACGTGGCATTTTTTGTACACCTGTGGTGAGGCCAGGGATTCAACAGGGTCATCTGCAACTCCTTGAAGAACACCCTCGCCTGACGCGCATAGAGCTTTCATTTTAATGATAACGATAGGCTTTTTGAACAAGATCGTGGTGCAGACTCTGAAGGCAAGTACCGTCTAACCGGTCAGAACATGGCCGCTGGCTCCGCGTCTGACGTTGGCCTATATGGTGTAGCTCATGGAAATATCGGAGAATACCGTGCGAAAGGGAAAGAAAGAACAGAGATTCATTGTACGGAGCCCTCATTTTTTCCTTTGCAAGTCTGCGAAACCTGGATAGTCTTGTTGCCAATTCTCTTTATTAACAAGAAGAAAAAAAAGAGAGGTCTTGAATTTACTGGAAACGCACGTCCGCGACCCTGAGGTAACTTGCAGCGGTTCGTCAGCGCTCCGAGTTCAGCGCGTCTATTTACGTGACGTATTTGTGTCTCATGTACGCGATGTACAGCTGCTACATTCCCCGTTGTAGTGCATTGTATTGTTTTTTTTCCTGTTAAGCGCCTGCGGGAGGTCGATGTGATAGTGTAACGTAGCGCTGGAGGAGCGTGAAGGACGACGAAGAGGAGAGCGCGCGAGGTTTTTAGAGGGATCGGCCGCTTCTGACCGCCCATGTTTTTGCTCATCTGCTCTCACCATTCGCTGTGTAAATAAATCCATCGTCACATCCGTAACAGCTTTGGTGGAGGTGCTGGGTACTCGACGCCCTGGACCACCCCGCCGCAGAAGTTCGAAGAAGCAGGCGACTGGCCGGGCTACCACCAGAACCAACAAGCATGGCCGACAACGGAACAGGCGATCCAACGAGCCGTGACGAAGCATCGACCATCGCTATCGACGTGGAGCAACGAAGTCGCGGACCAAGGCCGCAACCTAGTTACTGGGCACCGGAACCACGGATATTTTCTGGCAAACCAGAGGAAGATGTTGACGACTGGCTAAGGCACTACGAAAGAGTAAGCCGTTACCAAAATTGGAATACTTCCGCTAAACTCATGAATGTGGCATTTTTTCTCGCCGGTACCGCTCTACTTTGGTTCGACAATCATGAACGTATGCTGACCACATGGGAAACGTTTGTTGACGAATTCAGAACATGCTTTGGAGATTCCTGTTCTAGAAAGAAGAGGGCGGAACAAACGCTATCGCGCCGTGCTCAGCTACCTGGCGAAACGTGTACGACGTATATTGAAGAGATTTTAAAGCTTTGCGGAATCGTAAACGCAAATATGTCCGACGAAGACAAAGTTGGACATCTGCTAAAAGGCATAGCAGAAGACGTTACAACTTTCTTATTGCAAAGGACGATCTAAGCACCCCTACTGACTTCAGGAGACTGTGCCGCGCATTTGAGGCTCTGAAGACTCGAAGGATACTCCCGAAATTTGGGCGCTTGGAGAACGTCCCTACAGTTGCGAGTATGGATGTCAACGCCTGCGAAGACATCTCCTCGGTTGTGCGTCGAGTTGTTCGAGAGGAGCTCGTGCGACTTCAGGACGCTGACTATGGCTACCAATGCACGTTCGATGAGTATATGCCCGAGCTATTGTGTATGGATGTGCAGTCATGTGAGCTGCGTGTTTTCTTATCCCATTGTCCTCTTTTTTTAAACAATTGAAACAAGGGGGGGATTTGTGATGTCGGTTTTAGTTTCTGTTTCACTTGCCTTCTTTTCCCCCAGGGGGTGTTGTGTAGTCCCTTATAATCCCTCGCCCCACTCAATAAAAGGCTTTTCCACTCGGGTCCTCGTTGCATCTGCATCGCAGGGCGGCCGCTCCGGCACCCCGGTCCTTTGTTCCTGCCGGCGCCGGCGTCCCTGACGGCCGCGCCGATACGACACCTTTCTCTTGAGTTCTTCCCCGTCTTTCAGGTCAAGAATGGAGAGGCAATATAAAGGAATTCTATGCGCGCACGCAGTACCGAGGACGGTCACAGCGTAAACTGAACTGCGGCCCGTGCTGTTGTTGTTGTTGTTGTGTTGTTGTTGTTGTTGTGGCCTCTATAGTTGCCACATACCCACGAGGCGGATTGGCCACACTACAAGTAATCATATAGAGAGCAGGGAAATTCAAATACCAAAGCCAAAACTTAAGAAAAAAATGAAAAGGAAGGAAGTGCGCTGTCGTATTTTTCGCTCCTCTTCTTTTACATATTGTTTGTCTTGCCCTTTTTTTTCTCCTCCTCCTCCTCCTTGTCATTACTTCGCCTCTTTCACTCGTTCTCCGACTTCTGCTACTACTTTTCACGTTCAGCAAATCACTTCTTGTACGACGAACTAAAGAAACTATCATCATCATCATTAGTGTAGGTCCCCAAAAGTGCGCCTGCACTTCTATATGCAATACCCAATGTACAGTGTTCGCACGCGCGTTTCTTTCTTCTCTTGCCCACATGACCTCAGCCCACTACTGCAGTGGCATAACTACGGCTGGCGGCCTCAAGCAGAAGGAAAAAAACTCCACGCATCTCCACGAAGTGAACCATGACGAGTGGGCGAAGCTGGGGATCGTTCTGTGTTACCGCAAAATCGCCCGTGACATTGCCCACTCATGCCTTTAAATGAGTGACAACGCGTGTGTAGATTTATACTCGCGCTGCCATTTATGCTCCTGGTCGTTATGAAATTCCTGCGCTTCAACGTCGTGGATAGGGCCGAGTTTCGGATTAATTTAGTTAACGCGCAAGCTGCGAAACCTTATAGTTCAACTACGAACAAGAGGAATCTGCCACCGGCACTACATTTCAGGTCAAGATCCAGTGCCTACATATAAGGTGGCCGGTGAACGGTTCTGCCACGCGAGCAGTCGGTTTTTAGATGCGAAACAGCTTATGGTCGGGGGCTATGTCACTCCCTCCCTCCATCTATCCGCCGCGCGGCGTCCACAGCCGCACTGCGCATGCCCATCATCCTCCCCCTCCTCTCCTTGTCTCCTCTCCTCTCGGCATTCCTCCTGTCGCCTCCGAGCGGCGCGCCTTGACTATGGAAACGCTCCTCCTTCGATGAACGCTTTACCAGCTCGCAAGGAACGAGAACACGTGCTCGCCCGTGAGAGACAACGTTGACGCAGGCAGTGTCTGCTAGCGTCCAACCAGCATCAAACCAGGCGCTGGTCAAACCGTTGCAAACGCGACATCTAGTCAAATCGATGGAAAGGCGGTATGCACCCCCGTGCTGCTTCGCATCGCCTCATCAGTAGCGCACCCAGGATCTCTGCCAGGGGGGGGGGGGGGGGTTCAATTTTTTCACGAAGGGCCGGGCATGCCATTACACAGTTGTTGCGTGTGTAAGAAAAATAATAGTTAAATAATAGTAACATCAATGATGATGATGATTTTTATTATTTTTTTCGACGTTTTGCAGAGACATTAGCGCCACATTCTTCTAGGGCATGAGCAGTTACGGAGTGGGAGGGGGGTTAGGGCGGCCTCAGGGGGGGGGGGGGTTGCCACCTCCGAACCCCCCCCCCGCCCCGTCGTTGCGTCACTGCGCCTCATGGTCCCCTTTAGCGGGAGTGGTGTAATTTTCTTTATCCAAGAAACTCGCTAGGAGACGTTGCCTGCCTGCCTCAGCGTTGTCTCTCGAAAGCGAGGGCGCGTTCACGCTCCTTGCGAGCTCGTAAAGCATTCCTCTCTCACGACAGCAGATGACACTGTCTCGGTGCATTGCCTCCGGGATCGGCGCGCACATGCCGAAGAAACATACAGCCAGGATTCGTTTATTTTAAATGTTGCAACATACGAGGTAACGCTCAGGTTTCAATGGTGATTTGTTTTTTGCCGCCACTCAGCGGAATGACGTGTCTATGTGGCGGTCCCGCTTGGCGCACATGGACCTACAGTGGTTGTCCGGAACGCCATCGTAGGTCAAGTGTCATCGAAAGTGTCAATCTGTCAAGCTCAATCAATAGCCACACTCACAACGTACCCTCTCGTTTGCCTCCTGTGAAATTAGTAACTGCTTCCCCATCTATCGGCGCATGTGTTTTAGGGGCGAAGCTCCTTAGGGTGAGGGTCGTTTCCTCCTCCGTACATACTATGTAGCCACCTGTAGTTTTATGAAGTGCTCACTAGATGGTGTGATGGCTCCGCGGTGGCCGCTTCATTCAGATGTATGGGAACGCGTAGCATGGGAGTCTGTCTGTCTGTCTGTCTGTCTGTCTGTCTGTCTGTCTGTCTGTCCGAGCGCTGCGCTGCTGCTTAGCTAGTACGTGAATTGATCAATAGATGGCGCGGTGGCGCTCGCTGCGTGCTCTAGTGTGATAGGAGAGCGCTAGATGGCGACTCACAGTGTTTGTCACGTCTTTCATGATATACTGGTCAAGATTCACGGAAGATTCACGGTTTTTACCGATGAACATTCGGAGCTTCGCCCACTCATCTTAATTGAATCCATGGATATGCGTGGATTTTTTTCCTTTTCAATAAATGTTCCGCTCGTCGAAGTCTTCGAGATGTCACGTTGCATTTGCCGAAATAAACACCCGAAAGGTGCTGACCCGATGGTTATACGCTTTATAAAACCGATGTTTTTACCTCTACAGTACCTCCACCTCTACTTTTGCCGAAGAGTGTTTAATTTATGCAAACGAATAACTGTTTTTACCTCCTTTGCGTAACTTGGCATACATCCAGGCATCTGCACGTCATTGCCCTGCTAATCTGGGACATTGTCCACGCCGTAGACGACTCGCTTGCGTGTACAATTTCCACTACAGCATACGGCTACCGTAAACGCACGGTCCTGCAGCGCCCCAAAGCGTCGCAATGAAAGTGAGCTCCAACAGACAGTTCACCGTATAGTGCACTCGCTTATCAGGGAATGTCACGTGCGTACGTCACAAACGACAGGCAGCTTCCCATTTTGTGTGAACTGCCTCTTCAACGCCTCCCGCGTGTGGCACGTGCGATTCCAGCGCATTTTCTAGCGGCCATAGCTACGCTCGCCAAACGAATCTGTGACTGCTCGTTCGTCGCGCGTCTACCTGTCGTGTTGGATCACCATGAATGCGACTCTCTTAGCTGAAGGAAAATGTCTGGCGGCTCATCTCGGTCCACGAGAGGCTGCCATTTCACAGCGACTCTGTCCACTTAGTTCTACGCAGCTGTTCGCGCTCAAAATATCGAAGCGAATCTAGGAACCAGTCGCAGCAGTTGTGCTGGTAACACCGTCGCTTTCGCGAAAAAGCCGCTTTCTGCACGGCACGGAAAAGCGCCGGCCGATCGCCAACGGCAGCACGCTACATCGGCCCATGCTTATGCTGCGTGTTTTACAATGTATGAACTGCTATGGGTTCGCAAGCGCCAAAAGAAAACGATCATTGTTTAAACTATTGATTAGGGGAGTGCGCAGTCCAGGTAGAGAAAAATGTGTGCAAGTATCCGCACTTGGCTGCACATGCGGCATCTTGTGGCTTTGAAGTATCGCTTGGTGGTGCGCAGGTCCTAAGAAACAGCGCGAGAGGAAAGGCACTTGGGGTCTTAAAAGTGTCCTTCACTGTGAAAGAACAAGCTTCGCTGTGTAAGCGAGCCGTCCATGGCCTTACTCCCTGCGGAAGTCTCCTTTATGAATTAAAGACAGCAACGGGCGTGCCCTGTAATATACGTTTGTGGCATCCATGTCGAGACTTTTATTGCGCGTGCTTAGTGCTGTATAAATAAGCACAAACTACGTGTGAGCAATAAACAGTTGGAAGTGAGCGCTTAGTGGCCGTGTTTTTATTCACGCGTGCGTGTGTGCGTATGTGGTGTATGCGTATGTGATGTGTGTGTGAGCGTGTGTGCGCGAGCGCGGGTCGTTTTGCGCTCGCAAATTACGAAGTACATCACTTGTTATACCGAAGCATTTCAGCATGACTCACAATTTTAAGAATAGGGCACCAACATTCTAAAGCTTCACGGCCGAGATTACGCGTAGAATTTCGTTTGCCTCGGTGACGTTGATGCCTTGGTTAGCTTGAACTAAATCTACAAAGGGCAACTTCTCATCGACGACAGGACTGCGGCACATGGACCTATATAAGCCACCGAAACGCATTTCCTGTGGCTTTTGTAGCTTTTTCTTATTTTGACCTATAGCGGTCTCGGACACCATTGCCACCAATTTCGGCCATTGTAACTAGCGCATAACAGCTCAAGCTGTAAAACTCCATATCCGTGCGTATATGAGAACAAATTGAACGGTAGCAGTGCGATCCAACCCTCAGCGAAAGAGGGCAATCATAAAGTACGCTGAAAAGTCTAGCCAGCGCTATCACTTTGCTTCGTCCTGTGCGCCGGCCTGGGAGTTCTTATTGCGAGCGATAGTGGTTACCGGCACCGAGCGATCATTACCCTTACCAATTTTGGGCATTGTAACGAGCAAAAGACATACTCCAACGACACTATACAAAAGAGTGCCTTGGTAAGAAAGAGAGGCAGAGCGAGTGAGAGGAAACATTCTTTTTAAAACAGGTTGAGAGATTTTCCTAGTAGAGAGGAGCCCTTAGTTCCGGGCCCGATTGGCTTGACCCACTCCAAGGTCCTCATCCTTGTCACTTGTTTCCTTATCTTGCCTGCGTCCTTATGCTTCATGAACAAATTAGTTCAGTGTTTATAAGCAAGCCTTTTGATCATCTTTCGCATTGATTACCATTCAAGTCCTTTTAAACGGCCTTAGTATGAGTTGAGTTCTAGAGTTTTATGTCTCAAGACCACGATTTCATTATGAGAGACGCCATAGTAAAGGTCTCCGGGAATTTCCACTACCTGGTGTTCTTTAACGTGCACTGACATCGCACAGTACACCGGAGTCAACATTTCGCCTTTATCGATATGCAGCAGCCGCGGCCGGGAATCGATCCCGCGACCCTCGGATCGGAGGCCGAGTGCCAAACCACTTGAGCACCTTGGCGGGGCGGGCCTTAGTGTGGCAGGTGTGATAATGGAAACAAGCGATAATGAAAAGGCACGTTTATGAATACGGGCCCGAGTGGCCGGCGGATCGGCCGACCCTTCTCCGGCGTAGCTGAGCTGGCGAGCGCAGTTTCCCAAGAGGAGTTTGAGGGCGAAGGAATAGGGTGGTATCCTGGTGCGACGATATACGGCGCATGCCACAGTGTGTCGCATTCTCAGGTGCAGTGATATACTGTGGCCTACACTCCACAACATGGACATTGAATGGCACACACAAGAAGTTACAGCATGTCAGCGAAAAGGAAACACGATAATTTAAAGAAAAAGGAAATCGTGATGTTCAAAAATAAAGATAGGTTTCTTTATTAACATAAAATATGTATTATTTAATGCCATCGTGCTCACATTGATTAACCTTTCCCACTCATGAAATCGAGAGTACTTAACGAAAAGAACTCTCGGTCAGGCATTGAACAGTGTATCTATGATAAACCTTCATTATTTTCGCCCCTTGGTCAATCCCCCCCTGGTTCGGCAGATGCAGGAGCACAGGATACAGCAACAAAAATAGCCGTCTTTGAGGACAGTCAGTGGGTATGCTCCTCCATTTGTGAAGTAGACGACGTGATGAGCTGGTGCTACTGGGCCCAGTAACGATTTAGCGCGCCGCTACTCTGCACTACTGAAGGTTGACGATAACTGCCTGGTGGACCTTTACACCTGTTTGACCTGGTGTCCATGCCATTGTGATAGGTCTCAGACCAGCTGTCCGTCGCATCTAGCAGGTGAACATTACAACTACTACTATCTCGCAGCTTAATCGCGCAGGCCTAACTGCCAGCATAACGGTCATCTTGCGACACACGGAGAGGATGCCGAGAGGCAGGCTTCCTCAGTGGAGGTTTATCTGGCTGTGTTATGTGAATCCCAGGCCGTTATCACGATGTCGTGCCGTCATTAACGTTGTAATTTGCATGCTAGCCTAAAACTGGACAGCGAACGGAGGCCGCTTTCATGCTGTGACTTACGTCCGTCCCAAAAGGGAACAATTAGTAGACGTAACATGACAGTAACAGAAAAGCATGCCCGACTCCAAGGATTGAGGCATCGCTTTTCTCCTTTTTTTCTGACAAGCGGCGAGGGAGGGAAGGCGTGTCACCATCCTGGTTGACCTCAAAGGTTGATAGATGATTATCGAAATAAGGCCTGCACTTACATTTTACATTAACTCATGCAGCACTCATGCCTGTGGCGTGATCGTTACTTCGGTCTCAACCAGGCAGTCAGAAACAGTCGCACAGTGAATCAGACCATCAGGAGTGCCCACCTCTACATCGATGACAACCTCCTACGTGAAAACACCGAATATGGTGTTGTCGTCGTAGAGCTGTGTAGATTCAAGATTCAGTGAAAATTAGGTTGTTTATTTTAAATACACTGAAACGGCCACACAGGCAAAATTACCCCGTACAAGCAAGCTCTCGAACACCTCGCTTCGTCGTCGTCCCCTCTTCTTCGGCCACGGTCACACACATCGCTTCTCACGGGAAGCGCTGGTGGTTTCCTAACCATTACTTAAATTGGTTATGTGCACGCTATAGATAAGTCGACAACAGGTTGGTAATTAGAGCTTAGTGGCTCGATTAAGCCGAGGACCCTGTTTTCTGTAGCCACTGTGGGAGCACGTCTCAGCGTCCTGAGGGTGAGAGAAATGGAATGAAATAGAAAAAAGTTTGCAGATCCCACGTGTAGTGGGAATCAAGGAAATGGGAAGCACGCGTAAGGAACGTAGAATGGATTTGCATTGTCTCCCTAAACCGAGTTTGGTACATATGAAGTTAACGAAACGGCCGCAAGAGCACCAAGACTGTGGCATGATGTCATGATTCTAACGTTATGACTTGTCATTTACGTTCGTCATGCAGTCGTGTTGCGCCATAGCAACTTTGGTATACGTCCCTTTAAGGAAAGGAGCGGCATGTAGATCATGCGGCTATTGACATGCATGTCACGATTTTCATGTTATGACCTGTCATTTATGATCGTTATGCAGTCATGTTGTGCCAAACCAATTTTCGTATACATCCCATTAACGAAACGTCAGTATAGCGCCAGGACCATGGCATGTAAATCTTGCCGGTCGTGTTGCATACCGGTCGTGCAACACGTCATGCAGTCGTGTTGTGCCAAACCAATTTTCGTATAGGCTCCGCGTAGTCGAGTTTTCCATGTGCGACATCAGCGCCAGAATGCACTGCCTGGCGGAGAGAAGAAGCAAAATTGGGCGGACTGTGGCAGGAAAATACGCGAACGCGATGCGCGTCTCCAATTCTATAGCAGCAGCGACCGCCCGTCCCACCTTCTTTCGTTTTATTTCCTTTGAGACGCGCGCTCTAAACCTGCGGCAAACTGTTCCAAAGGGCAACGCAGCGAGCGTTCGTGTGGTTCGCAGCACGCCCGGAAAGCAGCGAAGAAACGCGCGCGTCGCTGTCGCCTCAGTTTCCACCGTGCGAGCGCGTCTCATACGTGCGACCCAGTCGACCAATGTCAGCGATACTGAGCCGTCCGACGAGAGCTACGTAGCGCCCTCTGGGCAGTAGACGGAGCCCATACATCCCGTTAACGAAACGGCAGCATAGCGCCAGGACTATCGCATGTAAATCAATCATGCCGGTCATGACACGCGTGTCATGATTATAATGTTATGAGCTGTCAATTACGTTCGTAATGCTGTTGTCTTGTGCCATAGCAATTTTGGTATACGTCCCATTAACGAAACGCTTGGCATGTAAATCATGCCGCCCATGACATGCATGTTATGCTTTTCATGTTATGACCTGTCATTTATGTTCGTCATGCAGTCATATTGTTGCATACCAATTTTCCTACACATCCCACTAACGAAACGGCCAAGAGAGCACCAAGACCGTGGCATGTAGAATATGTCACTCATGACATGCATGTCACGATTTTCATGTTATGCGCCGTCATTTACATTCGTAGATGCAGTCATCTTATGGTATGCCAATTTTCGTATACATCCCGATAACGAAACGCGTGGCATGTAAATCATGTCGACCATGACATGCATATCATGACTTTCTTATCGTGATCTGTCAGTCATTTTCACCATGCAGTCATGTTGTGGCATACGAATTTTCGTATACATCTCATTAACGAGACGACCAGGAGAGCCCCATGACTGTGACATGTAAATCACGCCGCCCATGACACGCATGTCACGATTTTCATGTTATGACCAGCCATTTATGTTCGTCAGACAGTCACGTTCTACCATACCAATTTTCGCATACATCCCATGAGCGAAACGGCCAGGAGAGCACTAAGACTGGGGCATGTAAATCATGCCACTCATGACATGCATATCATGACTTTCATGTTATGACCTGCCATTTATGTTCGTAAGGCAGTCGTGTTGTGCCATGCCAATTTTCGGATACATCCCATGAGCGAAACGGCCAGGAGAGCACTAAGACTGTGCATGTAAATCGTGCCACTCATGACATGCATATCATGACTTTCATGTTATGACCTGCCATTTATGTTCGTCAGGCAGTCATGTTGTGCCATGCCAATTTTCGCATACATCCCATTAGCGAAACGGCCAGGAGAGAACCAAGACCGTGGCATGTAAATCATGCCGCTCATGACATGTATATCATGATTTTCATGTTATGACCTGCCATTTATGTTCGTCAGGCAGTCATGTTGTGCCATGCCAATTTTCGCATACATCCCATTAGCGAAACGGCCAGGAGAGAACCAAGACCGTGGCATGCAAATCATGCCGCTCATGACATGTCTATCATGATTTTCATGTTATGACCTGTCATTTATGTTGGTCACGTCATGATGTGGCATAACAATTTTGGTAAACATCCGATTAGCGAAAGGGCCAGGAGAGCACAAAATCGTAGGCGGCTAGATAGATGGATAGATAGATAGATAGATAGATAGATAGATAGATACTCTGAAACTAGCCGAAGTTCGCTAAGAAATGCTTCGCATTTAATATGAAGAACGCCGTAGTGGAGGCCTCCGGAAAGTTCAACCACTCGTGCGTGGTTCTTTAGTGTAGTACGCGGACAACGCACAGCACACGAGCCTCTGATGTTTTCACTTCCATCGCAAATGCGACCGCCATGGCCGGAATCGAACCCGCGTTTTTGGGGTAAGCAGCCGAGCACCATAACTACTAGACTACCGCGGCGGACACTGGAGATAAGTAAGGGTTGCCAGCACAGTGGAAAAGAGGGGAAAGACATCCCTCCCAAGAACAGTAACTGAGACGTCTGGGCAGCAAGCAAGTCACAACTTTATTTATTCATTTCCAAATACTGCTGGCCGTCCTGGCCATAACAGGGTGGGTACAGTGAATTTACAAATGAAAAAAATAAAGTACAATATAGTGAAAACAAAACAGCAAAAAATACAGATTTCAAATACAAAATACGAAGCTGTAGAAGAAAAGAAAGAAAACATACATACAGACATTTTGGTGGTGTTATAATATGCAATGTGAGTAACTACAGCATGAACTTTCGAACATAATGAGACTGTACATACAACACCAGCAATAATCAATTTTATAACAGGTTTTTAATGCGCTCTTCAAAACTTCCAATGGTTGTTGAACTTAGTACAGATACTGGCCAATCGTACCGCTCTTTTATCGTTCGGGGAACGCCGTAGCGGAATTTTTTGGCCATTGCAGGTACAGGGCAGAAAGAAACAACCTTTAGTGGAATAGTGTCGTAATGTATCGTAATTTAAAAGTGACCGTGGAAAGAAAAATTCGCTTCTGAATCTCTGTTCAGAATGCCATTCCGGGCATCGGCATCGATATCTTACTGCCAAATCAGCTTCAGGAATGACACATAACCATTGCAACGTTAGCTGACATTTTATTGCATAACGAACTGCAGCAGTGATTAGCGTTGATTACGTGGAGAATGTGCTTGCTAGCTTATTGGCAGCTCCTGTCTGTCAAACGCCAGGGAAAGTCTACCGCGGCACTGTGTCAGCCGTTGCTACAACAGCCCGCCACCAGAGCCGTCCGCTGACCGTCAAGTACACTCTTGAAGAACCTGAGAATGGGTAAGTTGTTCGAGTGCTAAGGAAACGGTTGAGTATCGCTGCATCAGCTATAGCACGAACCGCATGGCAGCATCATCCCAAGGATCGTTCAGAAGCAGGCGGCTTGTGCGAAGCCGCGAATGGGCACTGCATGGAAACACTGGCCACAAGCATCAGGCGCGCCTGCCGTGAGTTTGCGTATGTAACAAATAACAATTTTCCTGCGGTGAGACTTTTTCTCTGGGCCTGTAGTGGCGAAGGCCCACGGCACTACATAGCACTACATATATACATAAGGCACTACCTATATGCATACACATTGCAGGGCAGATATGCATTTAGCACATCTTTAGGTATTTTGTCTGGGAGAATGGTACTAACGTACGGTGCAGGAACATGGAGAATAACGAAAAAAAGCTAGAGATGAAACTAAGGAGCACGCAACGTGCAATGGAAAGAAAAATGATAGGGGTAACGCTAGGGGTAACGACAGGGGTAAAAATGATAGGGGTAGCGATAGGGGTAACGGAGGAGATGTTGTACTTGAAAAACTTGCATCGCTCTTCACGAAATGTGTCAAGATATGTAGTATACCGCGCAGTTGGAAAAATGCTAATATAATCCTTATCCACAAGAAAGGTGACATAAAGGAGTTAAAGAATTACAGACCGATTAGCCTACTCCCAGTAATATACAAGCTATTTACAAAAGTAATTTCTACAAGGATAAGAGAAACCCTCGACTTTAACCAACCGAGAGAACAAGCTGGTTTTAGGAAAGGTTACTCGACAATGGACCACAGCCACGCTATCAACCTAGTAATTGAGAAGTACGCCGAATATAACAAACCTCTTTATATGGCGTTTATCGACTACGAGAAAGCATTTGACTCCATAGAAATACAAGCAGTTATAGAAGCTCTACGACGACAAGGGGTACCTGGCGTATACGTGAAAATCATAAACAACATATACAAAGATTGCACAGCCACACTGCTCCTACATGAGAAAAGCAGAGAAATCCCGATCGAGAGAGGTGTGAGACAGGGAGATACGATATCCCCGATGCTATTCACTGCATGTTTAGAGGAAATCTTTAAAGGTCTAGACTGGGAAGACAAGGGAATTCAAATAGATGGAGAATATCTCAGCAATTTAAGATTTGCAGACGACATTGTACTCTTTAGCAATGATGGAGACGAACTACAAAACATGATTATTGACCTAAACAGGGAAAGTATTAAAATTGGGTTAAAAATGAATAGGCAAAAGACCAATGTTATGCTCAATAGCCTAGCTAAGGAACAGGAATTTACAATCGACAATGAACCCTTACAATGTGTAAACGAATACGTATACCTGGGACAGTTAATAACAGGAACTCCCAACCACGAAAAAGAAATTCTCCGTAGAATAAGGATGGGCTGGAGCGCATTCGGAAGGAATTACGAAATCATGACTGGAAACTTACCGCTCTCACTAAAGCGCAAAGTATTCAATCACTGTATCCTCCCAGTACTAACGTACGGTGCAGAAACGTGGAGGATAACTAAAAGACTAGAGATGAAACTAAGGAGCGCGCAACGTGCAACAATGGAAAGAAAAATGATAGGGGTAACGCTAAGAGATAAAAAACGAGCGCAATGGATCAGAGAACAGACAGGAGTAGCCGGTATTATTATATCAATTAAAAGAAAGTGGACCTGGGCAGGACATGTCATGAGGAGAACAGATAACAGATGGACAGTAAGAGCGACGGAATGGATACCAAGAGAGGGAAAACGCAACAGAGGCAGGCAAAGGGTTAGATGGAGCGATGAAATTAAAAAGTTTGCGGGCGTAAAGTGGAACCAACTCGCTCAGGAGAGGGTGGAGTGGAAATCGATGGGAGAGGCCTTCGTCCTGCAGTGGACCTAAATAGGCTGATGATGATGATGATGATGATGATGATGAACGCTAAGAGATAAAAAACGAGCGGAGTGGATCAGAGAACAAACAGGAGTGACCGATATTATCTTATCAATTAAAAGAAAGAAGTGGACCTGGGCAGGACATGTCATGAGGAGGAAGGATAATAGGTGGACAGTAAGAGCGACGGAATGGATATCGAGAGAGGGAACACGCAACAGAGGTAGGCAAAAGGTTAGATGGAGCGATGAAATGAAAAAGTTTGCGGGCATAAAGTGGAACCAACTCGCTCAGGATAGGGCAAATTGGAAATCTTTGGGAGAGGCCTTCGTCCTGCAGTGGACCTAAACAGGCTGCTGCTGCTGCTGCTTATGATGATTTTGTCGGTTTCCGAAACGACCCCAATTTGCCATGGTATTCACCTCATGTCTACTCCATCAAGCTGCGTGGTCACCACTGCCGGTGCGGAGATCAACCTTACAGTATCTCGGCACTGCCGAGTGCCCCAAGTTCCCCGGTCACGTTGTAGCAAGAAATCGCGAAGTGTGTGCAAATATTCGGATTTTCGAATATTTTTTGAATACCTTTTGCTATCCGATTCCACTCGCAACGGAATCCGAGCTCAGATTCGAACTATTCGAAGTTCACAATTCTTGGGTAAAATGGGCTATGTCTATTGACAAATGCTCCACTCCGGGCTGCATCCGTCGCCGCATGACTCTCTTGTTAAGTGGCGAAGCTAACACTGCGTACAGCGGTCACGATAGCATTCGTGTACCGTGGCGAACCTAGCACTCATGTACTGCGGTAACGCTAGCACTTACGGACAGCCGCGAAGCTGGCACTCGCGTAAACATCTGCGCTAGCGGTCATGTGCTGTAGTGAAACTAGCACTCGCGTACAATGGAGAAGCTAACAGCTGCGGATACCGGCTATGCGATCACTGATGTACAGCAGTGAAGCTAACACTTGCGGTCAACGGCTAAGCTAGCTCCCGTGTACTGTGGTGAAGCTAACACTCGTGTACTGCAGTGAAGTAAACTAACGCATACGTACAGTTCTCTGTCGTACACAGGATTTGACTGTTATTTTTGTAGGGATGACATTCTGGGTGTGGACTGGTCGTGCTATGAAGACGTTTGGCCATGCTTGGCAGTGTACTTCTCTGGAATTTTACATGGTACTAATTAATAAATTTTCGAACAGTATTCGACAAAAGTACGATTCCATTCGCAATCAAACATAAATATTCGAATTCGCTTCGCAAAAATATGTTGCTTTTCACACAGCTATAATTATCGCACAGTCACCGCTAAATTGTCGATGCTTTGTACCGAAATATTATGACAAATTATCCTAAGCTAGATACCTCTAGATGTGCTTAAATTTTCATAATATAGTTGGTATAGACTTGCAACTGCCGCGCTATCATATTTTCTTTTCTTTCCAGAGGACTCCATTATCGTGTCTGAACTCGAAAAGACTACCGAGCATGACTCCATCTTTTCGGGTAAGTTGTCCGTACTATATGAAAGGCGCTTTTCAAGACAAGCTACAAGTGAACTGCTGCGAAAGAAGCCGAGCTATTGAAAGTGTCGGATAATGCTAAACACCTGAATAAAAGCATACAGTGAGGCCTCGCTAGGTCTGCAGTGCAAACAAAACATAGTACGGCGGTAAGCACTGCATAAATGCCGCATTTCGTTCATGCGTGCGCATAGCAGCGATAAAATCATTCTTTTTTTCAAGTACTAGTGCAAAAAACAAAAAAACAAAAAAACATGGAGTTCGATAGGAGACAATGCTGTGTTCCATCTAGCCCTTTCTTCGTGCATTTTTGTTTTGTGTTACGACTTGTAAAAATTGCTTTACCAACCAGCCCGCCGATTTGTCCTTTCGATATATTTTATGCAATGTGGAATGCTTTAATACTAATTGCAATTTTGAAAGTAAAGGTCAAACGAAACGTGGTAGGAGATGACATGCATCGGCCACGCCACAAAGCGTGAAAAGCTAATTATATACGTCATGGCATTTGGACAAAGAATTTTACGCTCCAGCGAGTTCATGTACGGGAGAAGTAATTGCAGGTTTTAGGATAACATGCTATGCTGGAAAAACGCTCAGAGGAAAGGCACGTTCAAGGCAGTCCCCGTCATGCGTCTAGCTGAGTTGCTTGCACGGTACGTGTGCGTCTGTATACTTGGGCGGGACAATAGAGACTGAAGGAACCAAACCGTACATGAGAACCGAACATTGTTCAGGCACTCCCTCTGCAGTGGAATTATCAACAGAGTATTTCTGTCTTCCGTTTAGTAAAGTTACTTGATTTGTACACTAATTCACTCATACACAATCGGCTTTTCAAAGAGAATTGGTCGCTTGAACTTATATAATTTAAATTTTAGTGAGCCAAGACATTATGCTGGATGATATACAGTACAAGATACGGGCACGAATTGATGAGTGCAAGATGCTGAGCTGGAAATAAGCATGGCTTGTGCCATCACTGGTTTAAGACAACTGATGCGCCAAAGCGTAGACACACCAACACACATGTGAAAGAGCCGGAGGGAGTGAAAGAGGGAGCAGGACAGCAAGGAGTAGTAATATATCGTTAGAGAGAGTGCGAACATGGCGAGAACATATCGGAAAAATATTCGGACCATAATAAAATAACGGTGATGGGGCAAATATTATTGTATTGCGTCAACCAGGGAATTCTGTAGCCATCTGCAGAGCGTGGAAGTATAGCGACGCTGTCAGGGTTCCTTTTGATGCAATGTGTTTTCAGGAGAGGAGTGATTTCAGACACAGCGGGAAATCACCTGCTCTTGCTTCAACGATATTACCTCGCAAGGGAAACTGTCTACGCCGATTGAAAAAGATCTAGCTGTCGCTCACTTCATCTTCGGGAAAAACGCTCCGCAATACTGTATTTGCTAGTTGTGAGATAAACGAATAAATGAAATATACATGTAGCCATCTGCAGAGCGCGGAAGTATAGCGACGCTGTCAGGGTTCCTTTTGATGCAATGTGTTTTCAGGAGAGGAAGTGATTTCAGACACAGCGGGAAATCACCTGCTCTTGCTTCAACGATATTACTTCACAAGGGAAACTGTCTACGCCGATTGAAAAAGATCTAGCTTTCGCTCACTTCATCTTCGGGAAAAACGCTCCGCAATACTGTATTTGCTAGTTGTGAGACAAACGAATAAATGAAATATACATGTAGCCATCTGCAGAGCGCGGAAGTATAGCGACGCTGTTCAGGTTTCCTTTTGATGCAATGTGTTTCAGGAGAGGAAGTGATTTCAGACACAGCGGGAAATCACCTGCTACTATATGAAAGGCGCTTTTCAAGACAAGCTACAAGTGAACTGCTGCGAAAGAAGCCGAGGTATTGAAAGTGTCGGATAATGCTAAACACCTGAATAAAAGCGTACAGTGAGGCCTCGCTAGGTCTGCAGTGCAAACAAACCATATTATGGCGGAAAGCACTGCATAAATGTCCCATTTCGTTCATGCGTGCGCATGGCAGCGATAAAATCATTCTTTTTTTCAAGTACTAGTGCAAAAAAAAAACATGGAGTTCGATAGGACACAACGCTGTGTTCCATCTAGCCCTTTCTTCGCGCATTTTTGTTTTGCGCTACGACTTGTAAAAATTGCTTTACCAACCAGCCCGCCGATTTGTCCTTTCAATATATGTTATGCAATGTGGGATGCTTTAATACTAATTGCAATTTTGAAAATAAAGGTCAAACGAACCGTGGTAGGAGATGGCATGCATCGGCCACGCCACAAAGCGTGAAAAGCTAATTACATACGTCATGGCATTTGGACAAAGAATTTTACGCTCCAGCGAGTTCATGTACGGGAGAAGTAATTGCAGGTTTTTGGATAACATGCTATGCTGGGAAAACGCTCAGAGAACAGGCACGTTGAATGTAGTCCCCGTCATGCGTCTAGCTGAGTTGCTTGCACGGTACGTGTGCGTCTGTATACTTGGGCGGGAAAATAGAGACTGAAGGAACCAAACCCTACATGAGAACCGAACATTGTTCAGGCACTCCCTCTGCAGTGGAATTATCAACAGAGCATTTCTGTCTTCCGTTTAGTAAAGTTACTTGATTTGTACACTAATACACTCATACACAATCGGCTTTTCAAAGAGAATTGGTCGCTTGAACTTACATAATTTAAATTTTAGTGAGCCAAGACATTATGCTGGATGATATACAGTACAAGATACGGGCACGAATTGATTAGTGCAAGATGCTGAGCTGGAAATAAGCATGGCTTGTGCCATCACTGGTTTAAGACACATCTTCGAAGGATGAAAAGACAGACGCAAATTCCAACTGGTATTGCAGTGGTGAGCAAAGAATAATAAAATGAATGTAGCCATCTGCAGAGCGCGGAAGTATAGCGACGCTGTCAGGGTTCCTTTTGATGCAATGTGTTTTCAGGAGAGGAAGTGATTTCAGACACAGCGGGAAATCACCTGCTCTTGCTTCAACGATATTACCTCACAAGGGAAACTGTCTACGCCGATTGAAAAAGATCTAGCTTTCGCTCACTTCATCTTCGGGAAAAACGCTCCGCAATACTGTATTTGCTAGTTGTGAGATAAACGAATAAATGAAATATACATGTAGCCATCTGCAGAGCGCGGAAGTATAGCGACGCTGTCAGGGTTCCTTTTGATGCAATGTGTTTTCAGGAGAGGAAGTGATTTCAGACACAGCGGGAAATCACCTGCTCTTGCTTCAACGATATTACCTCACAAGGGAAACTGTCTACGCCGATTGAAAAAGATCTAGCTTTCGCTCACTTCATCTTCGGGAAAAACGCTCCGCAATACTGTATTTGCTAGTTGTGAGATAAACGAATAAATGAAATATACATGTAGCCATCTGCAGAGCGCGGAAGTATAGCGACGCTGTCAGGGTTCCTTTTGATGCAATGTGTTTTCAGGAGAGGAAGTGATTTCAGACACAGCGGGAAATCACCTGCTCTTGCTTCAACGATATTACCTCACAAGGGAAACTGTCTACGCCGATTGAAAAAGATCTAGCTTTCGCTCACTTCATCTTCGGGAAAAACGCTCCGCAATACTGTATTTGCTAGTTGTGAGATAAACGAATAAATGAAATATACATGTAGCCATCTGCAGAGCGCGGAAGTATAGCGACGCTGTCAGGGTTCCTTTTGATGCAATGTGTTTTCAGGAGAGGAAGTGATTTCAGACACAGCGGGAAATCACCTGCCCTTGCTTCAACGATATTGCCTCACAAGGGAAACTGTCTACGCCGATTGAAAAAGATCTAGCTTTCGCTCACTTCATCTTCGGGAAAAACGCTCCGCAATACTGTATTTGCTAGTTGTGAGATAAACGAATAAATGAAATATACACGTAGCCATCTGCAGAGCGCGGAAGTATAGCGACGCTGTGAGGGTTCCTTTTGATGCAATGTGTTTTCAGGAGAGGAAGTGATCTCCACCTGTACCTGGTTCATGCAGTGCAATAAAACCTGTCGCGAATGTTCGCCAGAGCCTCTACAACAGGTCGGCTCCGTTTCTATGTTGAAAAAGTACTGCGTCCGTTTAAGCTAACAATCAACGCGCCCAACGAATTCATGTTGGATTTCCGTTCCCTAGAATCTTCACGTTTAGCTTGACCTGGACATTTAGCACACACGAATGATAGTGTCTTGTATCCATAATTAGGCATTAGTCGCTTCAAGCAACCAAAGAATTACCGTTGGAACAAATAACGAAGCTTTATAATCCTGTATTATTTGTCACCTGCTGTGGAGGAGATGAGTGGTGTTTCTTGCAAACAGTCGGGCTCTGGGCATTGAACAAAAAATTATGAACTGAACAAACATAAACTTCCGGGAAGACACTTCTACGTGCTTCAGAAGAGTTGATAAAAGGTGGGTTGGTGAGCTTAATGAGCATTTTCAAAGCAATTATTCGTAAACCATACCAATGTGGTGTATAGATGTGCTGCACAGAGATTCCTGTTCTTGAACATGCATGTGATGGGGGTTTTTTTTTTTTGCCTGTTTCCAGCTTCGCGATTCGATGAACCGTAAGTTATTGCTTTTGAAGGCGTTTGTTTTTTCGCTGCTATATGTGCAAAACTGAATCGGAGTTCTTAACAACTGCTAGCGAATTGTATTCTTAGCTTTTCGAAAGTTTCCATAGTTCATCGCCTTAGCCTCATGAGAAAAGGCACTAGTAATTACTAACCCTTAGTTACTTATTCCTAATAGTACCGGCGGTGATGTAAAAACACACACGGTAAATGGCAGTGACCGTAACTATTCGTGCTCTTTTAATGTCTGTAAGACGTTTTCTATTTTATGAACACACTTGAGATATCATTATCAATGTGAGCTGGTGCGAGACTCTGGACCACACTTACCCAATATGATTTGATTGATTTCTGGTGTTTTACGTCTCAAAACCACCACTGATTATGAGAGACGCCGTAGTGGAGGGCTCTGAAAATTTCGACCACTTGGGGTTCTTAAACGCGCACTGACATCACACAGTACACGGCCCTCAACGTTCCGCCTCCATCAAAATGTAGCCGCTGCAGCCGGGATTCCATCCTGCAATCCTCGAATCATCAGCCGAGTACCACAGCTACTAGAGCACCTTGGCAGGGCTTACCCAATCTCGAGTACAATAAAAAGTGATATGCTAGCTGAATTTGCAGCTTAATTTTCCTTTCTATGTTAAAGGCATTAGTGGAGTGCACATAAACGAGTAAATGAGTAAATGGTCATACATTACGCATGTAATGAATTTGTACAACCGACGAGTCGAAATGCATTAAAACATGCAATCAAAAGGACATTACGCGTAATATCCGTTGTCCACTAAGATGTATTCGCAACGAGAGTGCTGGGTGCCATAATTTGTGGCGCCTTATGTTTTTTTTTGAATTTCCTAAAACAATAGACGTTGTGGTAATCGATTTGTGCAGCCTGATGTATCCATGTCCTTGAACTATGAAGTGACAAATCAACGTTAATTCAATACAATCAAAACAACTATATACTGTTCAGTATTGCTCGAGAAAAATTGGAACTATTCAACTATTCAGCACAAAGAACCTCTGGAGAGATGAGGACTTCACTAACTCACCCCAGCTGCACGTGCAAAGCTCTAGCGTGAGCACATACCCTACTCAAACATCCACTTCTATATTCCAATAACTTCAAATGTTACGGTATGAGTCTGTATGTGGTCCATATATTCTGTCGTGTAGTTGCCGTATCTTCTGCATGAATCTAACCTGAGCATATAGAATTATTGTAATGGCCACCCTGGACGTTTGAGCGATGAAACTAGGTGAAATTGGCCATCGGCTATGAGATGTCTACCGTATGAGATGCCTACCGTATAATTGCTTATGGCTTCGGTATTTCGCCCCTATTATACAATGCCTGTTGAGGCTTGTAAAGTGCGCGCAATTGTACAAATAACTCACTCTTCGCACGGCTCCTACGAAGCGCGACGCAGAAATTTTCACGTATACTTACGTACATAATTGCAGGCATACGTTGTCCCTAGCGTATCATTTGTTTATGTATATACATTAATCAAGAGTTCGTGACTTTCCAGTCGAGCTGAGGTGGTAGACGTAATGCTAATGAGTCTAACGACATAGCCTATAAAGACGAAAATATTTTTGATGCAAGTGCGGCATTATCCGGCTCTTAACATTGATACTGTTTGCATCAAACTGTTGTTCTACGCTAGAATTTATTTCCACGCTCCATGTGGAAAAGACACCATGTGCCTTCAAGGTTTGCATTATCCGGCTATTAACATTGATACTGTTTGCATCAAACTGTTTTACTACGCTAGAATTTATTTCCACGCTCCATGTGGAAAAGACACCATGTGCCTTCAAGGCTTCCATGATAGTCACTTTACAAACCTGTGTACACTTTCATAAGAGAGAAGCATACATTCGTCTTCTTGACAGGGACTTTGAACATTAGTGCATGCGTTGTTCCAGCTAACCAAACTTACTTGAGGCCGACGCTCTTGATGTCACCTTGGCATTTCGTTGTTACTGTATCTACTCACGCGACGTAATTTTCGTTTCGGATTGCTTCCGTGAACGAGTTTCGGACGGCGTTTCTTTTAAGTGCAATGCATTAGGCCCCTCGAAGAAAGCCTAACGAAACCCAGTAACGTCGTGAATGAGCCATTATCAGGTGTACAAGCAAGTTCCACAGCGTGTATGTGGGGCGTGCGAAAAAGCACGTGACCACAGTTAAGATATTAAGGAAGGATGCCAAATACATTATCGAAAAAATGAGTTCATCTTACTTGCTTCGGAGCCACTCCTCTCGTCACACTGCCGCTTTTGAGGGCTGAATATCCGAAGTAATTACTATTAATGTTAAAATTAACTGATAGTGGTTTCCATGCCCCTATCATATATGCTTATGCTGCAGTGCTTGTCTCGTATCGGAGGGCTCCAGAACAATTTTGACCATCTGGGGTTCTTCAACGTGGGCCTATTGTCTGTCTCACTAGTTCGTGCAGCCGAGCGCAGGCCACGAGGCCATCGAGCGCAGAATTCTTCCGAGGCGAGACGAAGTGTCATTTGTTCGGACACGCGTCTGCGGGCCACTCCTGCCAACGGGGGCCTCACCTTCGTCCTCCTCCTCCTCTTTCCAAGGCTACTCCTGCCGCTGCAGCGTTCGCCATTGGTAGATGCCATGACGCGGAGGGATACGTTTAAGACGTGTTTGCCCTCCTGATTGGCCGAAGAGGCCTGTAGCTCCCACAGCGCTGCACAGAACTACTGAAACAGACTATAAATCTATATACCTCTGTTATCTTTTATTGTCTTCCTTTTTTTTTTGCAAACTGGCCGACATGGAAATGCGGCCGCCGTGGCAGGGATTCGATCCCGGGACGTAGACCTTCGCCATCCAACAGCTATAGCCGCTAAGCTACCGCGTCTGGTGTGCAGAAGTTGTTCTTCAATGAAAGAAATAAGGCGCGAATTTGTTTGCAGCGAGGCCGAATCGAGGGAGGCCATGTTGGCCATCATCATGTGCCTGTGCTTGGTGGCGATGATTGGCCTCGTGGTGGTGCTCGTCATTACTGCCAGCGAATTCGGTGAGCACTGGTTCCTTGCTCAACCTTGAAAAAAATTACACGCAGGAAGCAATGAAGAAATGAAAAAGAACATGCAAAGAGAAAGTCTTCGCGGCTATTCTCAATTGCTTTGCTCGATTAGCCTGATGATACTATGTGTGTCTAAAATATGAGGGCGCCAATGTATAATGACTCTTTGCACTGTCGAGCAGTTTGCGTTTTGTTTTGCTATCGAAGACATTGAATCTTAATTTCTTACTCGCATCAGTATAATCCTGTGTAATGTCTATGAGAGCATTTCGGATGAGTCACCCTCTAGTGAACGTAAGAAGAAACTGCATGGAACCAAGTGGCAAAGCTTTTCTGTAATTCACGAAGGTAAAGCGTGGAAACACGGACGCAGCGGAAGAGGACGCATCATGGTTTCACCAGCATGTTTGTATAACTTGCTGTTCGAAGTGAATCACTTGACGGCCAGGATTCCACTAGGAGGCAGATGTGATTTATTGATAGAGGTATGCGGTCTAATAGTCTAGAATAACGTTCACTTAACAGAAAGCAAGAGAAGTAGAGGTACACTTGCAATAATGAAGCTACACCAGTGGACGCCATGCAGCCGCACTCTTCGCGTGTAGTGAACGCAGGCTTCGACTTCTTGCAGACAAGGGCGAGAGTTCCTTAAGCAGGTAAGTTTAGGCGGCTGGAATGGGGAGACGTGTTGGGAAGGCTGTAGCCCCTTGTTGGGAAGGCCATTGCCCCGTGTTGGTAGGCCGTATGCTTCTAGCCCTTACTAAAAATTTCAATGCGTTTTTTCAGAAAGCCTTTTGAACTTGCTCGATAGAATCCTATGGTGTTTATTTTGACGCCCTATAGAATTTTTCTATGGAGTCCCAAAAGTTATTTGGCCACCGCATTCTTATAGAAACTTTATAGATGTTTTCCTATAGAAAATGTCTATCAACTTCCTTTTGAGATCGTACAGACATATTTCAATAGGGAATCTATACCTAGTTCTTTTTGAGACTGTAAAGACAATTTCTATAAATTTTATGAAAATAAAAGCCTTTTACGCCACTTGCTCGTTACTTGGGCGATGTCCTCAAGAGGATACTGCACTTAACAGAAGGCGAGGTCGGGCACTTTGCTTTTGTTAAGAAAAACCGACGGTCCTTGGTCCGGCAAGTGGGATTCGAACTTCGTACCTCTCGCACTGGACGCCGATACTCTACCACTGCGCCACCGCTGCGTTTGCTTTCCCTTACGCAAATTTTAGTGAGATGCTAATCGAAGTCAAGGTCATGAAATTAGCATACGGGAAGGAAATGTAGTGCGAAGGGGAGGTAACCAACGGTCATTAAGGGCGACAGATTGGATTCCAAGGGAAGGAAAGCGTCACGGGAGGCGGCAGGACGCTAGCATGGTCGGATTACATTAAAATGTTTGTGACGACAACATGGCCGCATTTACGACAAGACCATGTTAATTGGAGAAAAATATGGAAGAGATTTTTGCCCTGCAGTGGGCGTAAATAGGTCCCTGATGAAACAGTTTTTTCATAACAATGTTAGATGTATTAATACACCGTCTATAGATGCAGCCCATAGACAGGTAGCGTTAAAAGTTCTAAAGGTACTCTATAAAGTTTACTTTATAGAATTTAGTCTATAGAAAGAAAGCGTTAAATGATTTAAAGATGATCTATAACAGTTACTTTATAGAATTCAGTACATATGAGGTAAATACGCTTTCTATTGTGCGTGAAATGACGTGTTTCTAGAGACAGGTATTTTTAGACTTTATATAGTCGTCCTATGGAAAACATTCTATACATGGTGAGCTACTATTGAGTTCCTTTAGACTCCTATAGGAACTCATTAGGAGTTCTAAAGAAACTCTAAACCCAAACTAGCAATTTCAGATTAACGCAACTTTTCTTGTGAGTACCTTAAAGAAGCCCTGCGACACTTCCTTGACCTAGTCAGGAAACGATGTCGATCAGTCTGGAGGCCCCTGTGACAATGGCGATCAAATATTATTGAACTGCACGCTTAATGCAATGTGTCACTTGGTTACTCAGCCGCATCCGCTACCCTCGAGCGGCCGAATACGCCGATCGAGGCAGAAATAGCATATGTTGATCTCATGATCGTGAAAAAAATTCCTCTGCAATGCTGTCGATGATCGTTTCCTGTTCAACAAATAAGGACAATAGGAAAGTGATAGGAGTAATTCTATGCGTTCGCTATAATAGATCAGTCAGCTTAATCTCGTGTGCCGCGTGAAGTGTGCCTGTCCTGAGGATAGTGCGATGGTATAATTGCCCTCATATAAAATAGCCACATTCCCAGGCACTATGTATGACCTCAGAGTATCTTACGCATCTTGCCAGTGTTCTTTGCTGCCTACGTAGTCATCCAAAATGATCATTGTTACAAAATTTCATTTTTCAAGCATATATTAGAAGCGATATCTTGGGTCACATTTTGAGACTGGCCAAATTTGGCCTTCTCTACACAACGTCACCATTCAAATTACGTTAGCAATGTCGACAATATTTGGAAAGCGACGTCAGGAGCTTGTCACATGTCTCACAACAAACAAAAGAATAAATAAATAAATAAATAAATAAATAATAAATAAATAATAGATAGATAAATGAGTGATTGAGTGATTAGGCGATACCACGCTGTCCAAATAATAATCGTACCTCCGTGCTATAGAGTTGCTTTAACGCAAAGCTGCCTGAACGGCGCCATAGAGTGCGTCTTTGATAATGCAGAGTTTCCGAAGAATGCGATGCGGAATTCACGTTTTCAGTTTGGGTAGTATTTCCCAGTTGTCCTTTCATTCACTGATGTAGCCATCACTAACTAACAGTAAGAGTACGCGCCTGCGCCATCTTAGTCATGAAAATTCTCATATCATACTCTGGAAAGTGGCACTGATGATGCCGATGTGTCCGGCGCTGTGGACAACTGAGGAAGTGAAACTGAAAGTCGCGGGCGTACGAGCAATCCCCGCCTGTTCTGTCTCCAGCTAGGGCTGCGCCGACCATTCCCGGGACGGATGATCTCGATGCGATCGTGCTACCAGAATTTCCCTGGCCGACCACCACGACCTCCCAGACGACAACAACGAAGCGGCCAATGGGAGGCAGCCCAAGGATCACCGTACCACAGATGTCCACTGAAGCGCCCATTGGTAGGCATCCGCCTTCTCAACTAACATCTCGTGTATGACAATGCTTTTCGGAATACTAAGTTCCTTAAAATATACAAAATGTATGTGTCCTGGCATCATATGCGAAGAAAGGTAACCAGCATAGCAGTAGCGGTGTGATCTGCATACAGCGGTGTAAAATTCTCTGTCGACTGGGGCTCGAGAGAGAGATACTCAATTTTTTCTGAGGCAACACATATTTAATTTACATTATATATTACGCACGTATATTTCCTCCATACACACTGCCTCCGTACACACCGCATGAAAACACCAAAAATTAGAACTACGTAAGGTCAGCAACACATTAACTATCAGGTACCGAATTTCCTTAGCAAAGTGCATCACACAGTTGACCTATATAGCAACACGTCGAAAAATAAGCCGAAAGAAATTCTCTTGAATAATTGCATTGAATATGGATAATACTTGTGTTTTAGATCAATCAGTTCTTTGTGTGTTACTTGTCGTGGAGTTCATGTATTCAGCGCGTTCAAATTGCCCAGTTCATTTATTCAGCGCGTTCAAATTTTGATTGCAATTTTATATCTTTTGCCCCGCCACGGTGGGCTAGTGCCCCGCCACGTTGGTCCAATGGTTATGGCACTCGGCTGATGATCCGAAGGTCGCGGGATGGGCCTCCGAAGGTCGCGGGATGGTCGCACACGGGCCTCAACATTTCGATGGAGGCGAAATGTTGAGACCCGTGTGCTGTGCGATGTCAGTGCACGTTAAAGAACCCCAGGTGGTCAAAATTTCCGGAGTCCTCCACTACGGCGTCTCTCATAATCAGAGCTCGTTTTGGGACGTTAAACCCCACATAACAGCAAAACGATTTTATGTCTTGTGTTATTCTTTTTGATCTCGTTTCCTTGGGAACATCTTTACAGATTCGTTCCTTACTTCACCTTGTGTCATATATTGCTCTAATGACCCCTTTGTGTTCTATTACTGATCTCTGTCTATTTGTATTTTATACATCTGTGATTGCATTGATGTATTGTTTTAGCTTAGCTAATTGTGTCAAAGTACAAAGTGTTCTTCGTTAATTGTATGTAAATATTGTGTGAAATGTATTTGTTGCCAAACTGAATTTTGGAGCAAAAGCCTCTGTCAGGCTCTGTAGCCTTTTGCTTTTGCTTCGATTCCTGTAAATACAGAAATAAATAAATCAAGTCAAAAGCAAATCAAAAACCAAACTGTAGCGCAGTACTTGGCAGTACAGCAAATGCAATGACTTTACATCTGCACATTTGGGAACACCGATGAATGGCTGCTCGTGAGTTCGGAGAACCACATGCGCACGAGCCCATCCTTATTCTATGGTAAACTTCGTTTGCGCCGGCGGGCTCCCATGTTCGTAATAAGCAATGATATATACATGTTATAGTGGGCTCCCCTTTTAGTAAGAAACGCCATTATATACATATTCTAGTGCACTTTCTTTTCGCCACCTTTATACGCGCGAACTCTCTTTCGACGGGCCACCTAAACCATTTCCTTGTCTTCTGCATATTCGAATTTAATTGCACTTCAAAGCTTTCTCGCTCAAGATCTTCCAGTGTTTCTTGGAGTACGTCGCCATGATTGCTGAAGAGCATGATCTCGTACTCAAACGGCAATCGGGAGATGTATCCTATGGCCATCTTTTCAAGTTTATTCGTTTATTTCCTCTATTTAAACGACTCGCGCTGTCTTCCGAATGAATGAATAGATGTATGGATGTAGTGAGGGAACAGTTGACACCTTTGAGTAGGGCTGGTGCAAATTCACCATGCTTTGTATTGGTCCTCCCTCTGCAACATTGCCCATGTTCACAAACTGTTTGTCTTCACCTTGTTCCTTTGTCTTCTGCCACGAATGTTCAGCGTTCTCTCACTTGTCTCTACGGCAGATATATTTATGTTCCCATAACTGTCCTTGAAAACTAAAATGTCAAGTAGAGCTGCATCTTGAAATTGATATTTATTCAAGTGTTAAAATACACTTAGGAGAGAGGACTAAAGGCAATAACGCTTGACGGGGTCTTCCCACCTGAAAACAACAGTTTGCACACAAGCATTGGCAAAATAAAACGGTGTAAATGAAGTGCCTTGAAACCGTACAGAAAAAGACCTGTAAAAGTAAAAAAGTAAGGTAATGTAACAGTAAAAATGCGCGCACGGTAATAAATTTTACAAAGGTAATGTAACAGCTTATATTAATGTGTAAAAACCGCAGTAATTCAATTGTTGCTCTGCACAAGAAACTAGTTTGTGTGCACAAATAAAAAAGTAACATACGTGGCAATTTACACAATTTACACATACATGGCAATTTACACATTGCAATTTACACATTTACTATTAACACTGACATATGTGCAATAAAAACTACGAGGGAAGTAGTTGACTTATTTCCCGATTTACTATTTTCCCGGATTGGTGGTTTGTTATTATTTCTTCTTCCTTGCTTCGTTTATCAATTGGACGCCTTGATACTCAAGTTCTAACAAGAATACGGTTCATGGTTTCTGAACGTTTCCCTATATAAAGGACGCGAGGGGGACAGAAGGGTGACCTTGTGGTGTTCTGTAAGAAAGGAGCTGCTGATTGGGTGCCTCTACGACCGAAGCATAGCATCCCATTACGAGTGGCCAAGGTAGGCCGACAGGCAAAAGGAAACCGGGCAGGCGAAGCGAAGAATGCCATTTGAGTGTAGATTGCGTATCGATAAGAGTTATCTTCTCAAAAACGCTCATATGGACTTCGCAAGAGCGTATCCATCGAACTCGTATTATGGATTCCTCAGGTTTAGAGTGGTTTGAATGTTGAATATCAGACAGACTGATGCTGCGTTCTTCGCTTTCGAAATTCACAAGAAGGGCAGTGACAATACGTGCCATAAGAGGCTCCTATACCTAATCAATATTTCATTCGAAGTCACTATTCTCTAAAGGTTGTGTCTTTATAAAGAAACACTTACCTTATTACATGCTACTGTTCGGTCCTTGTAGCTGCCATAAATATCGAGAGCTCTAATTTAGTATCGTCAGTACAATTTTTTATAAACATCCACTTTCTCCCTATCAACTTCTAGTCGACAGTGTTTGTTTTGTGTCTGTCTATCTCTCTACATATTTAAAAACATTTTCTTGCTTGCTGCGCAGTTTGGGTTATGTTTGATATGTGCGGCCCCCCACGGCGGTCTAGTGGCTACTGCACTCGGCTGCTGATCCCAACGTCGGATCGAATCCCGACCGCGGCCGCTCCATTTTGATGGCGGAGAAATGTCAGTGCACGATAATGAACCCCAGGTGGTCGAAATTTCTGGAGCGCTGCACTACGGCGTCTGTCATAATCATTTATTTATTTATTTATTTATTTATTTATTTATTTATTTATTTATTTATTTATTTATGCATACCCACAGCGCCACATGGCATTACAGTGGGGGGGGGGAAGCAAAGGAAAATTCAAAGCATACATTTGGTAGCAATCTCTAGCAGCATCAACGGAACCTAAAGAAATACATATACAAGATCAATAGTGTACAGTAAAGTGCACCATAGTAAATCATTGAGCAAACAAAACATAAAGAAACAAGATTACAAGTACACAAACATACATATAATTAATTTAACAATGAATTGTGTTATGGTGATAAAAGCATAATTATATGAACGAGAATGCACAATACAGGAAATTACAAGTACTAGCATATAGCAGTCATCACTAGCGTTAACATTAGTGAACAGTAACTCTAATACAAGAAGAATTATTTTAGCAATGCATAAAATATGTCATTGGACGATATAGTTGCGACAGACTTGCACGGTTTTCGTATGCAAAACCCATGAAATAAGTCAATTGGATTTGTGCGCTTATATACTCGTCCGCACCTCCCGTATATTCGAACAGGAGTCAAGCGTAGAAGGAACGCATGACGGAGGGGCTCATTGTGATTTTTTTCTTTTCTGGCACTCCTACACGCAGTGAGGCTAATCATCTGCACCGTAAGCGAGAGAGCCATCTCCGAGGCCATGTATCCACCGGACAAGTACTGCGACTACCTGTTCTACACCAATGTGTTCCCGTACGATAAGCAAATCCTTCCCGTAAATGACAACGTGAGCTGGGCCATCTTCCAGGAGATAGGCCCGAAGTACAAGGTTATGGAGCTGGGAATCTCTTTGGACATCTCGTAAGTGATAACTGTACCTCCAACAGTATAGAAACGCCGAAAAAAAATCTTCCCAGAACAGACCGTTCTGTTTCAACAGGCGTCTTGGAGTTTACGTGAAGAAAGTACGTGTAGCACACTCGAGCAAAATAGAGTTTCTTTAGAATGATGACGTATTATAAGAGAAGCGCATTGTAAATAGTTGAGCGATTGTAGGTTGAATATTAATGGAGAGAGGGAATGTAGAATTTCATTCTTCAGCATTGCCTCGACAGCCCACCATCTCGTTTTCATTCTAACGTCCAGGACTTCAGGATTCTCTTTTTTATTTACTTAGCAAAATTGCCAAAAATTATTAGTGAAGATCAGTGTGCAATAAAGTTGCGCGATTTTAAGATGACGTGGATCTTACCTACCGTTAAAGAAGTAATGTTCCTATAAGACACTGCCTAAACAAGGGCCCGCCTCACCGTGAGTGCCTCCGCGCTTCCTCGAGTCAACAGTTGTTTGAAAAGTTATTATGCCAGTTATTATTACGTGAAGTTGTTATGCTTGCATGAAAGTTGTGTCATTTCGACGTAACTTTTAGTCAAGCAGGACTAGAATTAATTAGTGCGAAGGAAAGAACTGCACGAGTCTTGTGGCGCCTGACTGCAATCGAAGACTTTGCCGAGGCTTAGGAATAGCATACGTCGAAGTGCCTTGGGAAAGTCCGACGAAAAAAACAGTATGAAGGGCTGTGGAACAGTTCTACATTTGGGAGGCCTTAAGCTAACCTGCGCTGTCGATGTTGAAGTGTTCGCGATTAATATCCCAACGAAAAAAATCCACAGCCTATCCACGGAGTGAATGATGATGAGTGGGTGAAGCTCCGGAGGTTGATCCTAGATCGAGACGAGTTCCGGATTAATTTAGTTAACGCGCACGCTACGAATACTTATGGTTCAACTATGCACAAGTGAAATCTCCCACCGGCACTTCATTGCAAGTAAAGATCCAGTGGCTATATATATATATATATGACTGGCCGGTGAACGGTTCTCCAGCGTGAGCAGTCGGTATTTTTCAATCAAGAAACTCGCTAGAAGACCCTGCCTGCGCCAACGTTGTCTCTCCCGGGTGAGGGCGCGTTCTCCTTCTTTGCGAGCTGGTAGAGCATTCATCGAAGAGAGTTGCCATAGTCAACGCGCGCCTTTCGCTTGCTCTCTCTCTCTCATAAGACAGCAGATGGAAGAACGAGAGAGCTCGCGCGCCGGGAGGCACGCGCCGAGGGCGAGCGGGAGCATTCCGGCGGCGCGAGGTGGCTACATACATACTACTACAGAGGAGGGAACGACCTACACCCTAAGGAGCTTCTCCCCTAAAAACGAGTCGTGGCTCGGCTACCAGAAAAAAATGGCAGATCGCACGTGCAGTGGGAATCAAGGAAATGCGAAGCACGCATAAGGAACGCAAAATGGATCTGCATTGTTCTTTCGCTATACAGTATTTGGTACATACGAAGTTAACGAAACGGCCGCAAGAGCAGCAAGACTGTGGCATGTACACCATGCCGCTCAGGACACGCATGTCATGATTGTAATGTTATGACCTGCCATTTACATTCTTCATGCAGTTGTGTTGTGCCATAGCAATTTTGTTATAGATCCTATTAACGAAACACGCGGCATATAAATCATGCCGCTTATGACATGCATATCATGATTTTCATGTTGCGACTTCTTATTTACGTTCGTCATGCAGTCATGTTGTGCCATACCAAATTTCGTATACATCCCATTAACGAAACGGCCAGGAGAGCACCAAGACCGTGGCATGTAAATCATGTCGCTCATGACATGCATATCATGATTCTCATGTAATGCCGGGTCATTTATGTTCGTCATGCCGTCATGCTGTGGCATACCAATTTTCGTGTACATCCAATTAACGAAACGGCCAGGAGAGCGCCGAGACCGTAGCATGTAAATCATGTCGCTCATGACATGCATGTCATGATAATCACGTAATGCCATGTCACTTATGTTCTTTATGCTGTCATGTTGTGCCACACCAATATTCGTGTACATGCAATTAATGAGACGGCCATGAGAGCACCCAGACATGTAAATCACGTCGCTCATGACATGCATGTCATGATAATCACGTAATGCCATGTCACTTATGTTCTTTATGCTGTCATGTTGTGCCATACCAATATTCGTGTACATGCAATTAATGAGACGGCCATGAGAGCACCCAGACATGTAAATCACGTCGCTCATGACATGCATGTCATGATGCTCATGTTATGACCTGTCATTTATGTTCGTCCACTGCAGTCATGTTGGGCCTACCAATTTTTGTATACATCCCATTAACGAAACGGCCGCAAGAGGACCGAGACCGTGGCATGTAAATCATGTCGCTCATGACATGCGTCTCGAGATTTTCATGTTATTACCTGTCATTTGCGTTCTTTATGCAGTCATGTTGTGCCATACCAATTTTCGTATACATCCGATTAACGAAACGGCCAGGAGAGCACCAAGACCGTGGTATGTAAATCATGTCGCTCATGACATGCATGTCATGATTCTCATGTAATACCGTGTCATTTATGTTCGTCATGCTGTGGTGTTGTGCCATACCAATTTTCATGTATATGAAATTAACGAAACGGCCATGAGAACACCGAGACATGTAAATCACGTCGTTCATGACACGCATGTCAGGATTATCATGTAATGCCGCGTCATTTATGTTCGTCATGCAGTCGTGTTGTGCCATACCAATTTTCGGGTACATCCAATTAACGAAAAGGCCGGGAGAGCACCGAGACCGTAGCATGTAAATTATGTCGCTCATGACATGCATGTCATGATTATCATGTTATGACCTGTCATTTATATTCTTGATGCAGTCATGTTGCGGCATACCAATTTTCGTATACATCCCATTAACAAAACGGCCAGGAGAGCACAAAGTCGTAGGTGGCCAGACGAACAGACAGACAGACAGACAGATAGATAGATAGATAGATAGATAGATAGATAGATAGATAGATAGATAGATAGATAGATAGACTCAAAGTCTCCGAAGTTCGCTAAGAAATGCTTCGCATTTAAAACGATGATTGCGGAGCTTTGGGCGTCTAAGCAGCGTGGCTTCTGAGGGTAGTCTATTTCTTTCTATCTCTCTGTCTTTCTCAGTTTGTATTTCTGACGCCCGTAGCGAGTTGTGCTCCAATTGTCCCTACCTGCACTATCTACCTCTTCGTACTTCCTTCTTTGTCTCCCCACCTCTCTCAGTTTATGTATTACGCCGTTTATGTATCAGGCCCGTGGCCAGAGGGGTGGCCCTAGGCGCCCGGGTCCCCCGCAGAATTTTGGTTGGGGGCGGTATTTGTAACACAGTGTGGTGCTAATAACAAAAATTAGGTCTAATAATAACGTTGGATTTGAGAGCTCATTTAATGTACATACTGCGACTTTTACCGCAAATATATTGTCACGTAAATAACAGAAGGGAAGACTATTTACACGTATATTTACAGTAAGGCGCACAGCATAACCAAGATGGTGGGCAGCCGCGCACCAGACAGTCCCGTCTTCTTTGTCTTCTTCTGTGGACGATATGTGCCATCCCATAGGTGGTATGTGCCATCCCACGCTGGCTTCGTAACATCTGGTCGTCGGGCGTTCTCCATTCCGCTGGGTTACGGGAGGGCCAAGTAGGAGTGAAGGGGCGGCGAGCAGGTCCTGTGGAGTAAGGGCGTATAGCAGGATGAGTCACTGGGCACGCTAGTGGTAAGCCGAGGTTGGCGAACTCCTGCCTGACCACAGCCTGAATGAGGGACACCGACGTCTGCGATGGGTCACTGGAGTGCATCGTGCAAACAGGTGGTGAAAGAGGTGAAACAGGTGCTCGAGAGGCTGCTTCGAGCTCGCGACGAACGATGCGTGTAACATTGTCAGAGGCGGGCGGCCGGCGCATTGCATCGCATGATGAGGTTGCGGTCGTGTTGGGAAGCCGCGTGAATTTGTGGGTTATACGGCGACTCTTGGCGTGTTCGAATCGCCGGCACTCCTTGATCATCGCTTCGACGGTGTCAACGTTTCCGTAAACTAGTAGGTTAAAGGCATCGTCTGCGATACCTTTCAGCACGTGAGAAACCTTTTCGGTCCCAGGCATGTGCTCGTCAACCAGGCGACAAAGGGCGAGAACATCCTGTATATACGCCACGTACGACTCGGTAGATGTTTGTGCACGAGTCGCAAGTTCGTTCCGCGCGGCAAGCCGCCGACCTGTGCTGTCACCGAAAAGGTCGCGAATCTGTTCCTTAAACGAGTCCCAGCTGGTAATGTCGGCTTCGTGCGTCTCGAACCACACCCTTGGGGCGCCAGCGAGGTAGAACAGAACGTTCGCAAGCATAAGAGTCGTGTCCCACCTGTAGCTGGCGCTGACTCGTTCATAAAGGTTGAGCCATTTGTCGACGTCAACACCATCCTGGCCAGAAAAGACGCCAGGATCGCGAGCAGGAGGACGAACCACGTAGGATGACGTCATGGGTGCCGCGGAAGGGGTAGGTCGGGAAGGTGGTGTGCGTTCGTCGTCTCACATGGCCGGAACGCCGATGAGACGACCGTTGCGTAGCTCCGTGATAGATACAGCGTACCCAGCACCTCCACCACAAAGATGTTACGTAAATAACACAAGGGAAGACTATTTACACGTATATTTACAGTAGGGCGCACAGCATAACCAAGATGGTGGACAGCCGCGCACCAGACAGTCCCGTCTTCTTTGTCTTCTTCTGTGGACGATATGTGCCATCCCATAGGTGGTATGTGCCATCCCACGCTGGCTTCGTAACAATATAATGAAAATATATGTCTTTCTCAAACAGTCAACGCCTTCAGCAAGTGCACCCCCATCCCGAGAAAAAATTTCTGTCTACGGGCTTCCATCCCATTGTTGTGTCTCGCCCTAGCGATGAGCGAATAAGAAAGCGAGGGCCCCGCAAGGGTGGTCTAGTGGCTATGGCACTCGGCTGCTGATCCGAGAGTCGCGGGATCGAATCCCGGCCACGGAGGCCGCATTTCGATGGAGGCGAAATGTTGAGGCCTGCGTACTGTGCGATATCAGTGCACGGTAAACAAACACAGGTGGTCACAAATTTCCGGAGCCCTGCACTACAGCGTCTCTCACATGACGTCGCTGTATTCTGACGTAAAACCCCAGGGCGGCGCACTGCCGCGGCGCGTGTGAGAGAAGGCCGGGGAAAGCGTGAACAACCTGTCGTTTCTTATCTTTTGCCATGGTGAGCCGAGTGTTACCGTCGGTAAACTGAGAATAAAGCAACACGTGTATGATTTCTTACTTCTTGGGAAAAAAGGTTCCGTTGTCGACAAGTGTCACATAGTAACGCATGCGCTGCAAGCGCGGTTGTTTAGCCCAGACTCCGGTACCGGTCAAAAAAAAGGGGCTTCTGCCGGTCAAAGGACCCCCTAGCCCTTTATACTTAGTTGTAAGAGATGGGCCTAATTATTGTTATTATTGTTTTGCCCCAACTTAACGTCTGTCAAAGGGCACCCCCTCCAGCCACTACTGCCGCTCTGTCAAGGTGACGTTGCGGTAGACCCTCTCCGCGGCGCGCTCTGATTTCTCCCTTGAGGGCGATGCGGAGGTGGTCTGCTACGATGTCACGTTGACAGAACGGTCATCATCATCATCATCATCAGCCTATCTTATGTCCACTGCAGGACGAAGGCCTCTCCCAATCGTCTCCCATTCTTGCCTGTCCTGCGCGAGCTGATTCCATTTGACGCCTGCGAATTTATTGATTTGGTCCCCCCATCTTATTCTCTGTCGTCCGCGGCTACGTTTGCCCTCTCTTGGTATCCATTCCGTCGTTCTAACTGTCCATCGGTTATCTATCCTTCTCATCACATGGCCTGCCCATGTCCATTTTTTCTTCCTAACGTCGGTTAATATGTCGGCGACTCCCGTCTGTTCTGTGACCCACTCGGCTCTCTTTCTATCTCTTAATGTAACGCCTATCATTTTTCGTTCTATCGCCCGCTGGGCCGTTCTTAACTTCCTCTCGAGCTTCTTCGTAATTCTCGAAGTTTCTGCCCCGTATGTCAGTACTGGCAAAGTGCAGTAGTTATATAGTTTCCGCTTGAGTGATAGTGGTAGATTACCTTTCATGAGTTGGGAATGTCTCCCGTACGCGCGCCATCCCATGTTTATTCTACAGTGGATTTCTTTTGTATGGGCGGGTTCTCCTGTCAGTAGCTGTCCTAGATATAGGTATTCTTCTACAACTTCTAATGTCTGGTTTCCGAAGACATTACGAAGCTGATCACCGAAGCAGCGATCGAAGTAGGGGGCAAAGCACTGAGACAAGATGTAAATAAGCTCTCTGAATCTAATAAAAATTTGATCAAACAACGCCAACAGACGAGAATAACTAACTCAAGAGACAGGATAGAATTTGCCGAGCTGTCTAAGCTCATCAGTAAAAGTAGAGTCAGGGACATACGTAACCATAACGGGAAAGAAATAGAAGCAGCTGTGAAAAAAGGAGTCAGCATCAAAACAACTGAAAGGAGGCTTTGCGCGGGAAAGAACATAACGCATGCCGTGAATGATAAGCAGGGCAATACCGTTACTAACTTCAGTGATATAACCAAAGTGGCCGAGGACTTATATTCTGAACTGTGCAGCTCAAAGACGAGTCGTCCCACCATGAGGGTAATAAATGTCGATCAGGACACCGAAACTCCATACGTTACTGCGGACGAGGTTAGAAAAGCAATTCAGGGCATGTCCCGCGGAAAAGCGGCTGGAGAAGACGGCATAACAGCCGACTTGATCAAAGACGGAGGAGACTTCCTAACTTGAAAGCTCGCGACACTATACACACAATGCTTCAAAGCTTCAAATGTACCAGTCAGCTGGAAAAACGCAAATAATCTACTATTACATAAGAAGGGAGATGTTAAAGACTTGAGAAACTACAGGCCGATTAGTCCACTCTCAACACTTTACAAAATTTTCACGAAGGTTATCTCCAACAGAATGAGGCCCACACTTGAATTCAATCAACCAAGAGAACAAGCAGGGTTCAGGAAAGGATACTCCACCATCGACCACCTTCATATGATAAATCAAGTAATCGATAAGTCCGCGGAATACAACAAACCCCTCTATATGGCTTTCATAGACTACGAAAAGGCTTTCGACTCGGTACAGATACCAGCAGTTCTAGAGGCATTACGCCGACAAGGAATATGCGATAGATACGTAGACATAATAGCGAATATCTAAAGAGATTCTACAGCCACCCTGCTCCTCCATAAGAAAAGCAGAAAAATCCCAGTACAGAAAGGTGTCAGACAAGGAGATACAATTTCTCCAATGCTGTTTTCTGCATGTTTGGAAGAAATCTTCAAAAGGCTAGACTGGGACGAGACAGGGTTAAGGATTAACGGCGAATATCTAAGTAACTTACGACTTGCAGACGACATAGTACTCTTTAGCAATGATGGCAACGAACTGCAAAAGATGATTGAAGACTTAAGCCGAGGAAGCTCTAAAGTAGGATTAAGGATGAACTTGCCGAAAACAAAGATAATGGTAAGTGGCCCGGCGAAGAAACGTGGCTTCACGACAGAACGGTACCATTGGCTAGAGGGGGGCCCTTTGACGTTCTAGCTGACGCCGTTTTTTCTTGATCCTGCACCCGAGTATAGTGGTTGTGGCGCTCACCGGTGGACCATGGGTGACCGGAGCTGGAATACTGCCTCGACAAAGCACACACACACACAAACACACAGACAGAAACTGCGTTTTCTTTTGTAAGGTTGCGACACATCGTTAACATAAGCTATTTACCAACTAGCCCAATACAGTGCTCTGTTGAAAAGTAAAAAAAAAACTTTTCCTTTTAGGGGCGAAGCTCCTTATGGCGTCACCCGTCCGTCCCCGTTGTCGTTTGTTTGTAAGCACCGCTCGTTGAGTCTACAATCCGGCCATAGATGGCGCTACTTGTACTATATAACGAATGCATATACGCTGAGAAATGCAAATAGATGGCGCTGTCCCATAGAGATGCATGCAAACTGCAGTTGGTTGACGATATACTAGATGGCGCTGGTCGTCATCGCCCTTTCTCGTCTAGTTTCCTAGATGGCGCTGTCCCATAGAGATGTGTGCATTATAGGCGGTTGGGTGACTGGACACTAGATGGCGTCATCACGGTGAATATGCCGCGGTCGAGCTCCCCCTCTCTCGCCCCCACTCTCTCCCTTTCCCTCCCTCTCCCCTCCTTCTCTCACGGTTGTGACACTAGATGGCGTCACCACGGTGAATATGCCGCGGTCGAGCTCAACGACAGTCGAGCTCCCCCTCTCTCTCCCCACTCTCCTCTCTCCCCCAACCCTCTCCCCCTCTCCCTCACAACCATTCAACGGCCCCCCTCCTCTCTCTCGCCTAGCGATGCCGACGCAGGCAGCGTCTGCTAGCGAGTTTCTTGTTTCCCGTATATATGGCACTGGATTTTGACCTCCAAGGTAGTGCCTGTGTGCGATTTCTCCTGTGCGTGATTAAACAATGAAAATTCACAGCGTACATGTAAAATAAAAGTGAGCTGCAAGTCACCATAAGTCTAATCGACCCTTTAGTATAAACGCGCACGTTCTCACGTCTTGATGATGTACTGGGCAGAATTCACGGTTTACCGATGAACCTCCGTAGCTTCGCCCACTCATCATCATTCACCCCGTGGATATGCTGTAATTTTTTATCAAATTTTCTGTTACTTTCGCTCTCTCTTTCTTATTTCCTTCTGTGCACCTCCTCTCCTCATTACACACTCTCTCCGCCGAGTTTTGAGCGGTCGGCGGCCGTGTCTGTAACTAGAGCTTAAACAGTTAAAGGAAAAAGAAGCTTCTCAGAGCTCCTGGTGCATGCCTTTTGTTTTTCACATTTACTTTCCTGTTACAACAAACACCGTCATGCCGTAGACGGGTCTCATACAACTGTTGCTCGTAAAGGCCCCCGTCTTGCTATAGGTGTACACGCTTCGAACACGTTGACACGATCGGTATTCAGCCGTGCCGCGCCAAGGACAATCCCAGGAATCTTCGCACCGTTACTTGCAAAGGAATAGGTGGCGCTCCCGGATCAATCGCCTGCATCCGGCCTGGTCAGTTTTCGCGCACTTTGGCCAACACTGTGTCGTAAATAGTTACATGCCTCGTGGTTACTTTAACGCGTATTTCTGCTGTTTTGTAGTGTCCTTCTAACCATGACTGTAAAACGAGCTACTCAAGTTTTGCACCTCCTTTTTATTCCATGATAGACGACGCTGTCGCGAATATTCACACATGCTGCCTACGGGCATTGAGCGTACTAAATAAGTTAAGCAGAAAAAGATAAGTAGGCAGATAATAAATAAATAAATAAATAAATAAATAAATAAATAAATAAATAAATAAATAAATATGTCAAAGGATGTTATTGACTACTGTCAGCTTTTTGAGAGAAGCTTTACCTTACGAACGAATTTGTGATTGCGGCTACTAGTGACTATTTGATTCAGGTTGCCGAATGGATCTGGCATGAATTTGGCTAACGATACCGCTACAATAAAGAGGTAGTGATGGACGCTCTATCACCGTTCTATATTCCGTTGCAGCAATGTCGCGGTGGACGATATTAGTGACGCCTTCGTCGATTTCTCTAACCTGCGTTGGAAAGGCATCAGGCACTACGGATTCCTCACCGAGGTTTCGGCTCAATACGACTTCATTTACAATGTTCAGCGCACGGAGCGCGCCCTTAAGGTGGGTGTCATTGCTTTTTCTTAAAAAGCTAACAGTACGACTTGATACCTGGGAAATTGCACGGAAGAGCAACTGTAACCTTGGTGACTACAACTAAATGTACTACTGAAAATACTGCAACTGCTTTGCAAACGAATTAATTTAGGGATATAATAAGACGCATAGCACTTGAAGCGGCTATTACATGACTTATTATGTGGGATTTAACGCTTGCTTTTCTAGAGATAACTCAGACTGCCTATTTATGCGGTTTCCTTCACCCAGAACATGATCTTTCACTTGCGGCTCAAAACGAGGTTATCGCAAGACGAGGGAACAACTGAGATGAACTACGCGCGCATACTGTTGCATTTATTTGCGGTTAACGAGATGACAGAGCACCCTGGATAACAGGGAAGTTTCCGGGAGCTGTCAAAAATTGGTGGGCGGTCCCTAATCCTTGATCTGGCTGTCTTCCTTTTGATAGCAGCGGAACGACGCGCAAACGCCCTGCGCTTCCCAATTTCCAGCTCTGATACTTTTTTTTTCCAATAAGTTATCCTTATAATTACATTCCTATTAAGTGTAAAAAACCCACGCTATGATAGTATACGTATAGAATAGGACCCCTACCATGTCCTCTTTCGTCGTCTCGTGTCTGGCGCAGCCATATGATTACAAGGAAGACCGCTAGAGGCGCTGCTGTGCATAAATACCTTCCTCATGGTTCGTAGCTCTGGTTTCCATGGAGTCCGCTAGCGGCGCCTCGGTGTCGTGAGAGAGATGGGAAGGAATCAGTAAAATCAGGAAAGAATCACGTATGGGAAGGAATCAGTAGCATAGAGATCGTTGATATTAGCAAGGGGCTGAGGCAGGGATGTCCTTTGTCGCCGCTGTTATTTATGCTGTACATGGTTAGAATGGAAAAAGCGCTTAGGAGATAGCAACATTGTTTATAATCCGTCACACAAACAGGACGGCGTGATGATTGAGTAGACGCTTCCGGATCTATTTTATGCTTACGATATTGCCTTAATCGTGGACAGTCGAGATGATATACAACGGCTAGTGAACATATGCGGAAGGGAAGGCGAAGTTCTAGGACTAGTATTTAGTGTAAAAAGTGTGGATTGATGGTGTTCAATAGTCCCAACGACCAGGCGGTGCCTGTACAGGACCAAGAAATACCGAGAGTAAGAGAATACCAGTACATTGGGGTATGGGTAAATGAGGGTGACAGATGCATGGAGGTACACGAAAAAGCCCTGGCAGCAAGAGGAATGAGGAACGCAGCAATAATGAAGCACAGGGCGTTATGGGGACACAATAGGTACGAGGTGCTTAGGGGACTGTGGAAAGGGGTAATGGTACCGGGGCTTACATTTGGGAACTCAGTGGTGTGCATGAGGCCAGAGATACAATCACGAATGGATGTGAAACAAAGAACTGTGGGACGCCTCGCGTTGGGTGCTCACGGGAAAACGACAAATGAGGCTGTAAAGGGCGATATGGGATGGGCGAGTTTTGAGGTAAGGGAAGCCCAGAGGAAAATAAGGTTTGAGGAGAGGCTAAGGAATATCAAGGAGAATAGGTGGGCAGGCAAGGTGTTCCGTTATTTAAATAGAAAGAGCGTTGACACGCAGCGGAGAAAAAGAACTAGGAGGCTCACCAGTAAATATACGGCTCTAAGAGAACTGACAACAAAAGCGTAAAGCAAAAAACGCTCTGAATAAATACCAAAAGGGCAAAAACGAAATAATGAGGGAGGCATTTTATGATAATTCAATAGGAAGCGCTTTACTCTTTGAAGCGAGATCGGGCTGCCTTAGAACGCGTAGTTATAAAGCGAAATTCAGTAAAGAAGAAGGAAAATGCACATGCTGTGAGGAAGATAGGGAAACGACGGGGCATGTCCTGATTGAATGTGGAAATATCCACCCAGGTGTACGTTTGGGCATTACCCTACACGAAGCCTTGGGTTTTAGGGAGAACAAGGGGAAGCTGAACATACCCGCAATTGAAACAAGTAAGAGACGGTTAGAAAACTGGTGGCAGAAAACCAGAGAACGGAAAAAAATAATTATGAGAAAAATAAGTACTTTCTGCCACAAGGGGCAGAGAACTGGGCTATGAATTTAAGTTTTTGCTATAGTATGAGCGATGTAATTGAAGTAGATTGACTTAAAAGGTATGAAGACAACTAAAATACTTGCTCCGCGCAATTTCTAGTCAATCAAGGCCTGAAATATTATCGAAGAGACGAGTCTCTTCGCAGAGTAGAATTTGCGAGAGATGTTACTACAAATAGCGAACGCGTTTTCAACATTGATTGAGACTATCTCACAAATCATAGATGCCTTCCATGGTAAAATAAGGGCTCTTATGAAGTTTATAAAAAAAACAGATGAACCATCACTGCGATTATCGCGGTGTACATATTCGCGCTATAACTAGAATCGACGAATTCGCACATTATGCTAGATGACGTGTAGACGAAGCAATGTGTAAATAAAAGAATTTAGTACTATTACGTCTCTCTAACGGAACAATATTTCAGAGCGCTCAGTTATACAAGTTGTGGCATTTGAGCGCACCCCAAGATTGAGGATCTATTTGGTAAAAATGAAGTTCTCACGGGACTAAGGGAATTGTTAGTGTCCTTCGAAAAAGCTTCAATGGGTGTCTTGCGTATTTCTTTTTGCGGTGCTGGCAACCTTTGGCGCACATGCACGGAACAATGACGTGTGTTCTGAAGAAAGGAAAAAAAAAAGCTGGAAGGATATTAGCGTTTCAGCGGACAACTAGAGTGACCGCTTCATAGCTAAACTGCGCCTCTGATGGTACGTGACACCAGATATTTCCGATAACGTAACTGCGCCTTTAGGAACAAGCAGAAATTGGAGTGGGTCAGGGAACAAATGAGTGTTGCTCACATCTGGGTAGAAATGAAGAGGAAGGAAAAAAACTGGCAGATCCCACGTGCAGTGGGACTCAAGGAAATGCGAAGCACGCATCGGGAATGTAAAACGGATTTGCATTGTTGTCTCGCTATACCGAGTATAGTGCATAGGAATTTAACGAAACGGCCGCAAGAGCACCATGACTGTGGCATGCAAACCATGTCGCTCATACACGCATGCCATGATTCTAAAGTTATGACCTGTGATTTGCGTTCTTCATGTAGTCGTGTTGTGCCATAGCAATTTTGGCATCATCCCATTAACGAAACGAGTGGCATGTAGTTCATGCAGCTCATGACATGCATGTCCCGATTTTCATGTTATGACCTGTCATTTATGATCTGCATGCAGTCATGTTGTGCCAGACCATTTTTCGTATACATCCCACTAACGAAACGGCCAAGAGTGCACCAAAACCGTGGCATGTAAACCATGTCGCTCATGACATACATACCATGATTTTCATGTTATGACCTGTCAGTCATGTTCGTTGTGCAGTCGCGTTTTGCCATAGCAATTTTCGTATATATCGCATTAACGAAACAGCCGCAAGAGCACCAAGACTGCGGCATGTAAACCATGCTGCTCATGACACGCGTGTCATGATTCTAATATTATGACCTGTCATTTACGTTCGAAATGCTGTGCTGTTGTGCCATAGAAATTTCGGTATACATCCCATTAACAAAACGCGTGGCATGTAAATCATGCCGCCCATGACATGCATGTCATGCTTTTCATGGTATTACCAAATTTATGTTCGTCATGCAGTCATGTTGCTGCATACCAATTTTCCTATACATCCCACTAGAAGCGGCCAAGACACCACCAAGACCGTGGCATGTAAATCATGTCGCTCATGACATGCATGCCATGATTTCATGTTTTGAACGATCATTTACGTTCGTGATGCAGACATGTTGTGGCATGCCAATTTTCGTATACACCCCGTTAGCGAAGCGCGTGGCAAGTAAATCATGTCGCTCATGACATGCGTATCATGATGTTCATGTTGTGACCTGTATGTCATGTTTGTCAAGCAGGTATGTTGTGGCATACCAATTTTCGTATACATCCCATTCACGAAACGGCCAGGAGAGCAGCAAGACCGTCGCATGTAAATCATGTCACTCATGACATGCATCTCATGATTGTGGTATTATGACCTGTAATTTACGTTTGTCATGCAGTCATGTTGTGGCATGCCAGTTTCCGTATATGTCCTATTAACGGAACGCGTGGCATGTAAATCGTGTTCGCTCATGACATGCATGTCACGATTTTCATGTTATGACCTGCAATTTATATACGTCAGGCAGTCATGTCGTTCCATACCAATTTTCGTATACACCCAGTTAGGAAAAACGGCCAGGAGAGCACCAAGACCGTAGCATCTAAATCATGCCGCTCATGACATGCATGCTAATGATTTTCATGTTATGACCTGTAATTTATGTTCGATTGTGCAGTCGTGTTTTGCCATAGCAATTTTCGTATATATCCCATTAACGAAACAGCCGCAAGAGCACCAAGACTGCGGCATGTAAACCATGCTGCTCATGACACGCGTGTCATGATTCTAATATTATGACCTGTCATTTACGCTTCGAAATGCTGTCCTGTTGTGCCATAGAAATTTCGGTATACATCCCATTAACAAAACGCGTGGCATGTAAATCATGCCGCCTATGACATGCATGTCATGCTTTTCATGATACGACCAAATTTATGTTCGTCATGTAGTCATGTTGCTGCATACCAATTTTCCTATACATCCCACTAAGGAAGCGGCCGAGAGACCACCAAGACCGTGGCAAGTAAATCATGTCGCTCATGACATGCGTATCATGATTTTCATGTTGTGACCTGTATGTCATGTTTGTCAAGCAGGTATCTTTTGGCATACCAATTTTCGTATACATCCCATTCACGAAAAGGCCAGGAGAGCACCAAGACCGTCGCATGTAAATCATGTCCCTCATGACATGCATGTCATGATTGTGGTGTTATGGCGTGTAATTTACGTTTGTCATGCAGTCATGTTGTGGCATGCCAGTTTCCGTATATGTCCCATTAACGAAACGCGTGGCATGTAAATCGTGTCGCTCATGACATGCATGTCACGATTTTCATGTTATGACCTGCCATTTATGTACGTCAGGCAGTCATGTCGTGCCATACCAATTTTCGTAAACACCCCATTAACGAAAAGGCCAGGTGAGCACAAAATCGTAGGCGGCCAGATAGATAGATAGATAGATAGATTGATTGATAGATACATAGATAGATACGCTTAAAGTCGCCGAAGTTCTCCTAAGCAATGCTTCGCATTTAAAACGGGCTTAGCCAGGCGATGTGATGAGAAGGCGAGATATGAGGTGGTCGTTTAACAGAGCTAGGTTCCATGGAGGAAGAGAAAAGAAGTAGGAGGGAGCATCGCATTACAATGTTTAACTCTTGTCCTAAAGAGTAAAATGTAAAGGGTCTACGAAATCTTTCTCGTCACGTGGTAAGTAAGGTGTGCCTCGTAGGCTAGTCTCGACACATATCTTTTTTTTTTTCGCTTTTTTTGCCTCCTGTTATGGCCTAGGCTTAACGGCAGCGGAAATATTTGGCCACTTGATCAGAGGAGACGATTTTCTCTCCTTTAGTGGTTGCCTTTATACAGCAACCAGAACTGCAATAAGTACAGTTCACCTCATGACGCGGACAGAGCATTGCTAATACTTTCAGACAGTTTCCTAAGAAAGTAAGTAATTAGTAACATTGTTTATCTTGCTTTTACGATTGCAAGAAAGAGTATCAATGATGAATTAAAGTCGAAGCAAACGGAGTTCGCCGTTTAAGCATCGCCGCGTAATCATGCTAGAAAGGCCAACAGACTAGATTAGGCAGCGGTGGCAATTCTAATTAAGAATGGGATCAAAATTAAGAGCTATATAGAGTAAGCACGCGGTGGTGGAGTTTCAGCTTGGGGATTATTTATGAGAAACAAAACTAAGTGTTCAACACGTCTTTACTTTGAAAGAAGCAATTTGACTACCTCACTGTGATGCAGAGCCGTTAACAGTAGCACAGAGGGAAGGCTAGCAGACAGCTGAAGCAGCCCAGTATGCACATGTTGACCCATCAACGGAGAGATCCCTAGTGGGTAAGGAAGTTTCTTGGATTGTAAAGTTTGGGCGCCACTCTCGACGGCGCTGTAGAGGGCACATTGTGGAAACGGAAGCGATCCGTAAGGAGCATAAGGAAAAAAGGCGTAGCATTTTAGATTTCTTACCACTTTTTACTGTATGTGTATTCTATTAAAAGCGCGATCACCCTTGGTACAGTCAGAAATATTAAACTTCTATATCGCAGTTGTGTTAAGAAACTGGGGCGATATCAGAGACACCCTTAGGAAACTGGGGCGATATGAGAGACACCCGTTTGTGAAACTGTCCGGTTTTGTTCAGTTCACCATTGGCCCCAAGCCCTACTGACGTCGTAAGCCTAGGGACGAGGACACCTTCTTGCTAACCACGTTTTCTCTACTGGTCAAGCTTAAGCTCTCACAAAGATATTTCCCTTGAAGTTTTGTCACTGCTCTTGCCTAGGATCGCCGCCTCCTTCAACCGCGCCACACAATCAGAACACTTAATGACATTCGCAACTAAATGAGAATATTTGTCATGTAGTTTGTTCAAATTTAGAGCGTGATTCCCCAATCGATCATTGACGCAGCCACCAGTTTCGCCGACGTAGAACATCTCACATGACATGGGGATGCAATACACCATTCCAGTGGAACATTTTACTAACGGCGTTTGATGGTTCTTCTGGCATCCACGTTTACTTGAGTTGCAAATACATGGGCACAACTTTCCCAGCTTGCTTGGGGCAGAGAAACGAATAGGCACACCGTGCCTGTTTGCCACCTTCTTGAGGTTGTGGGAAAGCCTATGGATATAAGGTACAACCTCAGGCCTAGGGGCCTTCTGGTGAACCTCGGCCGTAGTGCTTCCCGTTCCACGCTTGAATTTTTGAAGGAGTGATTGAGAAACAGCCGTCATGACCGAGAGGGGAAACCCTGCGGCCAAAAGACGGCTTACCTGATTATGAAAACTGGACGTGACTTGCTGCGGGCACGATTTTTGGAGAGCTGCTTTCATGCATATCAATGCGATTCCTCTTAATTTTCTTGGAATGCGCCGACTGAAACGGTAGCAGCTCCGTCTTGGCCCATGGGTAGTAACCTCAGCAGACGTGCGCTTCAGAAAAATTGATTTTTATGTCTAAAAACAGTAAAATGGAAGCGTCCGGAATTTCATGGGTAAAACATAACGCAAGTGCATGTTTGCTAAAAACAGATAAAACTTCACCTACTGTATAGGGGTAGGTGAAGGCGGGAGTCCTTTTTAAAAGCACCAAAAATCGTCTGCATGTGTAAAAACCTTGTGAAACCGGCCCCCCCTTGAAAACCTGCGCAAGCGTGCCATCTACCTTCGCCAGAAAGATATCGGAAAGGGATAGGGGCTACGCATGATCCTATGCAGATACCATCACGCTGCAAGAAGGGCTGCTCGTCAAATACAATAAAAGTCGAGTTCAAATAAAACTCTTTTTGATGCGGATTTTAATCTTCTTTATGCGGCTATCGGGGGGTTACATTGCTAAGCAATACAACTGGTTGTGTTCTTGTGCTTTCCTGGCTGTTTTTGCGCTTGCGTTGTTGGCATGTTTCCCTCCCCCGTTTATTCTTTTTCCCCCTCCATTTCCCATGCTTCATTGAGGCACTTATAAAGCACGTAATTTTTACACTTAAAACCAGTTGTTAGTTCGCGCTCGTGTGTCGGTGTCTCTCTTCCTGTGTCGTCTGGTTGCGCCGGTGCCTTTAGGTTTCAAGAATGTACAACTCGCCGAACAAGAGGTTTCGGTGATTATGATCGGCAGCATTGAAGGGTCCTCGACGATCGGTTGCGAGAAGTCGTAGTTCTTGGACAGCTTCGATGTCGACGAAGCTGTAGCGCTGATGTTTCCGGGGAGCTAGTTCATGAAGGCAATATCGAGCAGGTTGAGCTAACTCTTGACGAAGTCCCGATGCCTACGTTGCAGACGGCGAGCGCGCGTCTCAACTAGAGGAAACGGCTGAAGTTAGGCTGCCAGCCGGTACAAAGCCACGCTAACAACTTCTAGAAGGGTTACATGATGATCGGATTCTATGCCATGTCAGGCAAGCGACTAGAACCCCGTGCCCCTCAATTCCGCGCGCTTAAAGACCCTGTTGTTTCCCTTGATTCGCTGTCAGCGGAAGCGGGTCATGTTTATGGACAATTACTCCAGCACTGCACTTTTGGCTCCGCCCAGAAATATACCTATCTCAATTAGTGCACGGGAGAGAGCGACGGCCAAGCTCCTTCTCGCACTCGCCGTGTCGGGATCTTCTTCCATCTCATCTGATTGACAGCCCGCAAGTAACCGTGACGCGCGGGTCTCGTTTCACCAGCCATAACAAACCTATGCTTTAGTCGTCTACCTCGTCGTCTAGGGGCTGCCGACAACACTAGCGTATGGTGCGCGTATCCCACCGTGCGCACCTGCACTATGGACCCAAATCTCCGCTTCCGCGGTGTTTTTTTAAGAATCACGCCGGGGGCTCTCGTGGGAAGGCACCTAGTCGGTGTTCCCAGCTCATAAAGCGCTCTCCTCCTGGTTTTCTTCGGAACGGGTCGAAGAGCTTCACAATCGCATGTGCGTGGATACCGTGAATGTGCAAGTAGGCCGCCCAGAGGCAATGCCTTTCCGTGACACAGGACGACATCACGTCGATATTGTATTGATTTAATACAGGTCAGGAAAGCGGCAAACAATACAAAACGAATGGGAAACACGAAATAGAACAAGTACGAAACCGTGAGCATATCATAAAGGCACGAATTACAACAACAGTACCGAAAGCAACAATGAAATACACAATAAACCAGTCGACGTGGATTCGAAACAAGCGGCATTTTACATTCAAATATTACTATTTATACAAGGCATGAAACCAACTCACAAACCGCAAAAGAAAACAAATACAAAGCGTAATGACGGTACAAAACTTACCAAACTAAAATAAAAATGCAAGAAAATAATGCTTTCATTTAAACTGTCCTATTGATTAGAAAGCGAAAGGGATGTCGATTTCTATTAGACTGTCCAGGAAAAATGACCATAAAGTATGCTTGTCGACGTCCGCGCGACGTTCTACGGTATCTGCTTCCGCCCATCCCTTCTCACCGTGTCACAAAACAGCCCCGCCACGGTGGTCTAGTGCCTGTGGCACTCGGATGCTGATCCGAAGCTCGCGGGATCGAATCCCGGCCGTGGCTGCTGCATTTCTACGTAGGCGAAATTTTGAGGCCCGTGTACTATGCGATGTCAGTGCACTTTAAAGAACCGCCGATGGTCCAAATTTCCGGAGCCCACCACCGCGGCGTCTGTCATAATCATATTTATTTATTTATTTATTTATTACAAATACTTTCAAAGCCCAAGGGCATTACAGAAAGGAGTGGTTAATATAGAAATACAATTGTGCAGAAATACATTTCAAAAACAAAAGTTAACAAGATATCATGTCTTGAATGGCACTTTTGAAGCTCATGTCAGTAATTCCTGCAACGGAGGCGGGAAGGTGGTTCCATTCTCTGCTGGTCTGGGGGATAAAAGAATCGTTATATAGGTTGGTTCGGCAATGTGGGATACCAACCTTAAAGCTGTGGTCCACGCGTGGTGAAATGTACTCAGGTTGAAGAAAAAGGTGGCTTTTTAACGCTTCATTTTGATGATAAATTTTGTGAAGAGACAAAGACGAAGACATTTACGACGTAAGGACAGATCAGGCAGTTGTAGTGTGTTCTTCATTGTAGATACAGAAGCGTAGCGGGAGTAATTGGACAAAATAAACCGGGCGGCACGATTCTGAACAGATTCGAGTGTGTTGGTTAGGGCGGTTTGGCTGGGGTCCCAGATGCTGCATGCGTATTCTAATTTCGGGCGTACTAAAGTTTTATACAGAATTAATTTTAAAGAAGAAGGTGCATTGGAAAAATTGCGGCGCAAGTAGCCAAGAGTGCGGTTAGCATTGCAGGTTACATAATCAACATGCATTTTCCAGGAAAGGTCGTTCGTGATATTAATTCCAAGATATTTGTAGGAATTGACGGCATTCAAAGGGACTCCTTTAAGGTGATAACTGTAGTGTGCACTGTAAAGACGTCGGGTTATTCTCATGACCTTGCATTTACTGATGTTTAGTTGCATAAGCCATTTATCGCACCATAGGGACAATTGGTTCAGATCATTTTGGATATTTAGTGAATCAGAGGGGTTCGTTATTTTGTAATAAATAACACAGTCATCTGCGAAAAGTTTAATTGATGAAAAAGTAACGGTGTTCGGGAGGTCATTGATGTAAATGAGAAATAATAATGGACCCAGCACAGAGCCCTGTGGTACACCGGACGTAACAGAAGAAAGTGCAGAAGAATAATCGTTAGCAGTGACATATTGTGTTCGGTTTGAAAGAAAATCTTTAATCCAGTTAAATACGTTGGCGTCGATATTAAGTTTACTTAGTTTGAGAAGGAGCAATTCATGTGATACAGAGTCAAATGCCTTCGCGAAGTCGAGAAAAATGCAGTCTACATCGAAACCAAGATCAGAAGCTACAAACAGATCATTAGTAAATGTTAGTAGTTGGGTCTCACAGGAAAACATTTTCCTAAATCCATGTTGTGAATCATTGAAGAAAGAATTGTCCTCTAAAAATCCTACTAGGTGCGAATGTATGATGTGTTCTACGATTTTGCATGGGATGCTTGTTAATGAAATCGGTCGATAGTTGTCAGCTGAATGAGCATTACCTGATTTAAAGATGGGAACCACCTTCCCCACCTTCCAGTCACTGGGCAATGTTGAGTACTGTAAAGATTGTTCAAAAAGTTTCGAGAGGATTATTGCTGAGTACACACCGGTTATTTTTAATATCTTTGAGTTCACTAGGTCAGCACCAGAGGAAGAGGAGGTCTTCAGGTTATCAATGAGCTTGGCGACGCCAACCCAACCTATAGCAATAGGATCCATGGGCAAAAAGGTTCGGTCTGGTAATGATGGTAACAAAGCAGGAACAGTTGTATTGAAGAAAGAAACAAATGCATTGTTTAACACTGTACATGACTGGCTGAGCGGGAGCATAGTGTTATCGCTATGAGATAACTGTATGGGCCGTGTCGTTGAACCGCCGACAATGCTCCAAAATTTTCGAGGGTTAGTTTGGAGTACAGACGGCAAAGTATCATTAAGAAAAGAATCCTTTGCGCACTGAATCGCATGTGTATACTCTTTATGAATTTGCTGATATGCTACCCAGTGATCAATATTATTAGTTCTCTTCGCGCGACGGAACATTCTTTTCTTTTTATTTGACAGGCGCTTCAAAGAGGAGTTAAACCATGGTGACCGGCAATTAACGATAATTTTCCTTTTAGGAATGTATTGCTCGACCAGATATAAAATTTTTTCTTTATACAGGGTCTAATTTTCCTCTACGGAGTGATTATCAAAGTTGCTTAAATAACCTTCTGCAAATAATTCCAGTTCAGCTGTTATTGAGCTTGTATCAGCTTTGCTATAGTCCTGTATTATTTTATATTTTTTCGTATTTTTATGTCGTGTTTTTAAGGTAAAGTGAATCAATGAATGATCACTTAGTCCTGGGAGGTAAGTTAACTCAGAAACTAAGTCAGGAGATGTCGTAAATATTAAGTCAAGAGTACTGGAAGAAGTTGTGGTTGTACGAGTCGGTTCATGAACAAGTTGAGTAAGATTAAAGTCATCACAGATACTCGTGGTTCTCATATCGTGGTTTTCCAACGTTATCGAACGAATCATATCGTGGTTTTCGAACGTTAAATGCCACAAATCAATCAATATTGACAAAACAACACCCACGAAAACGAAGGGGCGGAGCCGGAAACCTGCGCCGCACTCAGGCGCGTCGTATTCTCGGCGCAAACAAGAATCACGCCCCCGCTTCGTCATGTACCGAGCGAACGAGTTCTATACCGAACAAAATGTCCCACCTCACCCCTATAGCTCTGTACTGCCGTAGGTGTCTGTTACCGAGAGCCTAGACAGTAGCGCCTGCATGTTTCTGTTGTTTCAGATACTGAAAGGAATTCAAGGGCCGGACCACACTGCCAAGACCGTCCTCGCCATGGGCGCCTATATCGTGGGCTCCTACTCCATGGACGAAACTTTTGCGCTCGACTTTGAGAGATCTTTCGTACGCGCAGCGAAGTAAGTAAGAAGCTCTCATTGACATCAAGTTTGAGCTCACAGCATAATGCTGACAAAACCTTAAAACGGAATAGTGTGAAATTCCAAGAACAGTAAGCTTGTACTTCGAAAGCAAGGAGGGAGGGAAGAAAAGAAATCTAGGAGAAGCCACCGCGTAACAATCTTTAAGCGTAGTCACAATCGAAAGAAAGAACGTAAGGGAGAGAGTGGTGTGAAAAATAGGCAATGTTCACGTGATAGCCATGCAGTAGATTTATGCATGGTCACACGCCACTAAACGTTACCGCACCTAAGCAAGCTCGAGTGGTGCGGCAAACAGCACACATGTCGCGAGAGGACGTTGGCTTGCCGAGGCCAGCGGAACCACGTGATGCCGCTTCATAGTTTTTTTTTCTTCCTTCCATACGCACAACTTCTTTGCTGGCTTTACGTGGACCTTAAGTAATACTTTGAAAGGGGCACTCGACAAAATCCTGCTTAAAAGGGCGTACGGGAAACAAACTCATAAACGGAACTATTTTGGGATATATAGGTTAACCGTTAAAATATGACGGATCACGTGCTTCGCCCCGCGGTGGTGTTCTAGTGGCTATGGTACTCGGCTGCGGATCCGAGGGTCCCGGTATCGAATCCTGGACGCGGCGGCTGCATCTCGACGGAGGCGAACTATCGAGATTCCTGGTTGTAAAATTGCCGGAGCCCTTCCCTACGGCTTCTCTCATAATCATACCGTGGTTTTGGCAGGTAACACCCCAGGAACCAGCAAATCAGAAAAGAATTGGGTTAACAAATTACGGCCGTTCGATTCGGAGTTCGAATGGAATACACGAGAGTGGTTGAAACTGCCTCATTTTTAATAGCCGGACACGGAATCGAACAGCAGGCGGTTAGATAAGATAATAGGGATATTTAGCGTGTCCGGTAAACCGCTATACGCAAGCGCTTTGCGTAGAGCGGAATACCGGGCGTAAATAGCGCATTGGCAAACATGGCCGACTGACCAAAAGTGTATGCCTTCCGCTTCGAATCTTTCAAGTGGTCGTCGCGCGCACTGTAGCCCTTAAATAACTAACTGACGGTTGTATTTGACTTAGCTTTGCATTGTGCAGCTTCGACAGTAAAGTATCCGTGATGATTCAACGCCGTTTCTGAGAGCCAGACTGAAATTATCGAAGCTGTAGGCTTAGCGAGTGGCTTGCTGAATCTCGGAGGACATATAACGCGGCTTTGCTTGTTCTGTTTATCCCCCATAGTTGGCGCCACTTCATTGCGAAAAACAACGCTACACGCTATCCGGTATCCGCTACGCCTTTGCGTATACCGGTTTACCGGACACGCTAAATGTCCCTAATATCCAGTCTCATTCGGCACTTAAAATTTAGGAGTCTTCGCACACCAGATGATACCTACATATACCTTGAAGGGCGGCGCCTTATATGATGTCTGCATTCGACGCCGCCATTCTCTATTCGCAGCAATTACATGGCGGACATCGTCATTGCTATCGTATCATCGGGATGGACGAGCATCAGGGGTTCCTGTTTCGCAGCGCCGCCCAACGTGCTCAGAAGTCCCAACCCAAACGTCACCGACATCGTGAGTGTTCTTATATGGCATAATACAGGTGTCACACGAAAGCTTTGAAGGCGTTCGAACCGACAGTCCATCGACTCAAAGGTCAAGTTCGAGTTGCTACACGGGCGGTTTCGATGGCCGTCGAGTCGATAGCATATCGAGCTCGATAGAATATCGACTCGATGGCCATTGAAACCGCCGTGTAGCAGCTCAAACATGACCTTTGAGTTGATGGACTGTCGGTTCGAAGACATTCGAAGAGCCCGTGTGGCACCAGTATATACATATATAGGTGGACTCTGCCGAAGGCTTTAACAGGCCATGGTGTTCTAGTAGGTAAGGTACTCTGTTGCAGATCCAAAGGTCGCGGGATCGAATCCCGGCCGCGGCGGCTTCATTCCGATGGAGGCGAAATGTTGAGGTCCGTGTACTTCTTAGGCTCGGATGCCACGAGCAGTTGACGTACGGTAAAATCGTGCTTCACCACCACCTCCGAAGAAATGGCCACGAGATTGACTTTGAATGGGTGCGCAGTAACTGCGGAAACAGCGGCAAGGATTCCGCAGATACCGCAGCTCGCACTTCAAATCAAGAAGTGAACACTGTTTCGATTCCGCTCTCCAAGGCAGATGCTGCAATTGCAGCTTCGGCACCGGACACGACGTCTCTCACTGACCTCGTGAAACTTGCCAAGCATCAGGCGAACGCGTCTGTACCAACGAAACCTTTTCCTGCATCTCCGCCCTCCATGAGGACATCCCCGACATGAGGTACCGCTTCTGTGTCGACTTGGCTGGGTGTTGCCTTCACAAAGGCATACAATGCAATAATTAGAGCGACTGACAGAGCAGCATGCGAAGTGTGCGACATCGACGAAACCCACTGTCCGGCACTGTCCGCGATTCGACGCGGAAAGGAAAATACTTGTGACGCTACGCCAAATCGACGATCGGCCACTTGCCGTGGAGATGCTGCTTGAACACTAAAGGTGAAAACAAGGGGACACCAACCAAATTACAATCATTTAAAAGTAAAATTTTTACTTCTAAACATGAAGAAACCCGACGAAAAAAAAAAGAGAAAGTGAGAAAGGAAGGAAGAGAGAAGAAAGAAGGCCTTATAAGCACTGCTGCTGTCTGGTGCCCTCCAGTCACCCCTGAAGAAGGGTCCGAGTGGGATCGGAAACGTCGGGTTTCGGGTCCCACTCGTCCCAACCAGACAGATCTCTGTCAAATGTTCACCTTTAAATCATTACGGCTTGAACACTGCCGTGTTCTTTCGGCGGCCCAAAACGCACTGAAAGAGCTTTTGCGCTTCTTGAAGACGACGGGATTGAGCGAACGCCCCTGACTAATGGAGTCATCGTACAACGTCCCTTTCGTTATTCCCTTTCCTCCTCTGTCTCCAATCTTTCTATTCCCCCTTCCCATTTCCCCAGTGTAGGGTAGCCAACCGGACGGCTTTCAGGTTAACCTCCCTGCCTTTCTGTCTTTCTCTTTTCCTTCCTGCCCTCCAATAAAGATTACTATACTGAGAATTGAACGCTGAATCCATTTTTTGTAACCGAGGTTAACACAATGCCCGCTCGCCATCAGCGCATGCGCATAGTGACCTACCTGCCCTTCCCCCTCGGCTTCAGCGCTAATTCCCTTATCTCGGTATCGCAGTTGCTATACAGCGTCATTATAGACTGCTCGGTTTCGTGTTTCTATAGCGCTGTCAAGTACTGCCGTTTGCGATGACTCAAGCTAGGGACAGAAAGTTTGCCAGTTATCACTTCTGCCTGAGCCTTCGCCGTGTTGTCAAACTAGACACCGTACACTGCCGTCATGCCACAAAAGAAAGGGAGGGACTTGGCGCCGCGGTCCTCACTGCGTCTCATGCGAACGGCAATTAACGCTTCGCACTTCAACACCTCAAGTCACATATGCGCATGAAGTTTGTGTATCTAGTGTAACCAAAATAGCGTTCGTGTTGTCGGCTTCTTTTATCCCGTGTTCACGCCTGCAAGCTCGATGTTTAGCTGCAGTACCGCATATGACCAAATGTACAACCTATACACGCCTGCGTTTTCGCTCCATTGCATAACTGCTGGGGCATTACGGGCCAGATGATTTGAGCCATATCTTGGACGTCCCGTCACGGAGGTCTAGTGGCTGTGGTACTCGGGTGCTGATCCGAGGGGTGCGGGTTCGAATCGCGACCGCTGTGGCTGCATTTCGATTGAAGCGAAGTGTTCCACGCCCGAGTACTATGCGATGTCTGCGCACGTTAAAGAACACCAGGTGGTCACAATTTCGGGAGCCCTCCACCACGGCGTTTCTCACAATCACGTCGTGGTTTTGGAACGTAAAACCCAAAAAATCAATCAATAACTAGACCAGCGCGGCGGCCGATCGCTTCGTTTCGCATTAATCACTTGCTGCATACTTTTTACGGCTCTCCTTACAGGCGGAGAAATGGTTCGTTGTGTCACGTACGATGAATTACACGAAGCCGTTCCTGATCACCGGAATGGGCTTCGAAATAGCCACTTTGCAGTACGTGCTGGAGCAAAAGCCGACGTCACTCAACGGCAGCCTCTTCTCCCCTTGTTTGTCGGTGAATAAGACGGGACTACCAGCGGTGAGTGCCCTTTCAGGTTCTTCTGACTTCCAGAGTTGACAGTGCGTTTGAAAATTATTGGCAACCCCGTTAGGCCTCTCGAATCGCAAGTGTACGCTGCTGGCATATAGTGGGAAACTGCACCCACGAGAAGTATATAGTTTGGTGCCCATCGATGACCATACGCAGGCGTTCATACTAGTCATCAGTTTAGCCCCGAGTCATTACACAACAGCTGTCTTCCGCATAATACTGCATCCTGCTCTTTTACACTACTGTTGACACATCTTTCAGTTTGGCCGTCTGTATAATGGCCAAACGGAAAGATATGTCAAAGGTCATACAGACGACCGCAAGACATGGATATTCTGTACACGACAGTCTGCGCACGGGGGACATATTCACTATATGGTGGTTAATTTTACAACTCTTTACCACATTGTGAACAGGATTCGTTTCGTTACAAAGCTTTGATATTTTCACCGGAGCAGCCATAAGCACCCTTACCCTTACCCTTGTGACCATAGTGAAGATGTCCCCTGTGCGCAGATTGTTGTGTACAGAATACCTTCGTGTTGCGGACGTGTGTATGTTGAGCATACTGAGAGGTGTTGCATCCACCTCCAATCGCGAAACATTTCGCGATGACCCGAATGCGTTTCTCGTTATTGGGACACTATAGAGAAAGGCGATTTTCTTCTATCAGTAAATCAATCTCCCACAATGAACCAAAAGTTCCACTCTCACAGCGATAAAACGCGACAAAGGAAAATACACGAGGTGACAGCATAGAGAAACATGCAACGTAAAGAGCGGCCACAAAGGGCGTTTCACGGCCGAGCAGTCTAGGGTCTGACCACCCGCGAAATGGCGTAGCGATGGCCTCTTCCACTTCGCTTCGAAGATAGACAGCTTATCGTGCCTCGGACTGGCTGCATCGGCGTGTCACGCATTTCTCTGTGACGTTCTTTCTGTGGCGTCCCGTCTCCATAGAAACGTTGATAATGCGCCGGCTGCTCCCGTGATGTGCCGCTTGTGCCACTGGTTACGCCCACCTGCCCGCTCTTTTCAGGAACACGTGGGTTCGCTGCTGCAGTAAGTCGCTTCCTTTTGTCTGCGCAAATAATTTGCAGTTACTTTCGTTCGACATCGTTAAAGAGGTGTTTATCGATGCTGGTGGAGTGTGTTTTGCGTGCGTACAACACAATAGGTGCATCGGCGCCCGCCGGGCCTTGTTCGTAAGCGTGGGTTGTACTTGACGCGTTGATGTCACTGCTAAACCATTCTTGTTGTGGTTCTCAGTGAATTTTAGGCCAAATAGACGCTGCACCTCTGCGCTTTTCTTTCTGTTGTATTTGGCTTGGTGTTCTGCGCTTTACCATTCATATTTCTTGCTTACCTTTGTAATATGATGCACATCATCAAGTGTGGGATGAGGCATGCTTTATTTTGTGCACTTTCCCATGTAAACATCGAAAAATAAAAGATTTTGTACCGTGCCACCACTGCTTCCTGTTGTGTGCAATTTAGAAAAACGGTATAGGCTAAACAGTGAAAACAGTTACAACAACTAAAGCTTTCATCGCATAATTTTTACTGTATGCATGTGAAAATTTTGTTTTGGATGAATACATCGAGGTTCTTTGTGGTTTTTTAGGAAGAATGTTGCGATCCGCTACTCTATACGTCGGTATATGCTAAGAATGCAACATTGAGGGTTCACAAAAGACGACGTAGTTGAACATTTTAACAGCCAGGTAAACCAGGGTCAAAACCGGCGCTGCCAAATCGAAACCAAAACACAGATAAACCAGGCGTCCCAAATCTCGGAAGACAATATTGCCTGTCTGACCAGCCGCCAGTCGCGCTGGTAGTAGCTGCGCCGCAGGGCCCTACGGAAGTGACCGCTCTTTACGTAAGTGTGTTCCTCTATGGTGACAGCATATTGAGGTTTATATAGACGCGAGCTTTATATACACACCGTTTTCCGCTGGCAGGACTCAGAGACGGCAGTCGCTTATAGAGTTTCATCATTACCAGCCAGATGGCACGAGGGACGCAACGGGCAGCCGCCTTTGCAACAGGAGCGCTGTTCACACTGAGAGTATCCATTGTGACAGCTTATTCGCGCTCGTTCGGTGTATATCTGTGCGATCGTTTCGTGCTTGCTTCACTTGATAGTTCGCGCTCATCTTCTGTTTGTTCATTTCGCGGCCACCCCTATCTTTGTATGTGTAGCTTTGTGACACACAACATATAAAGGCCTTCGTGCCCACGGGAGGCGCTCACCTAGCAAGTACGTGTTTGCTACAATTAATATTTCTCCTGAAGCTGCGAGCCTCACTTCGCATCGCATTACAGTTTCTTGCTATCGCATTCATTGCTTCACTCTTTCGGCGAAACTGTGACTTTTTTCAGTAGACCTTGTTCACGTTAACGGATGCCAGTTTACCGCAGCCACTGAGGGCATTAGGAGAGGTGGTTACGGCATGTTACGACAAATTGTCGAATAATATTATTAAGGTAGACGATAAACTTAGGTTGATCTGCAGGGGAGCGCTAGATTGTTAGAACGGCCAAGGAAAGATGGCATTCATCAGCTACACAAGCTATCGTGCTTGCCGTCATCTACCCGTGCCTTGCTCCTCCCTTGATTGCCCCGTGATGCCATAGTACTCCTCGGGTCACAGATGAAATTTTGAGTAATGAGCCTAGCAGGCACGCAGTGGGCACAGGGGCTCAGTAACGCCGGAAAACCATCGCATACGCGACACGTGAGGGAGAGTACAGAATGTGCTAGGGAATGCCCTCTTTTCCGGGAGAGCGCTGGCGGTCCCAGAAGAGCATCTCAATTTTGCACAGCTTGCTGTAGTATAAGTTCCTTTCCAGCTTCCTTGAGCTCCTTGAGAGCTTCTTGAGCTCGGCGACTCAGAATGTGGTTGACGAGGGCGACCAGTTGTGCGTCTGCGTGCGGGTTTGGTTTGTCACCCGCGGGTTCCTGGAAGACATTTCAAGGCTTAGCGTCTCGTGTTGCTGGAAGACGCCATGGCCGTACTTGTACAACCTGGCCGCTCGCTTCCTCGTGCCCCAGTTCATCAGGCTATACCTCCGATGAGGATGTCGCATCTTTGCGCAGGCCGCCGCAGATCACTGTCATCGCCTTTGCAGAAGGAAGGAGAGTGTGGATATCGCCGCTACAGGAACGCTGCGGAGACGACGACGATGTGACCATGCTGTGCATGGCGCTTAATGCGCCGTGGTTAGCTCATGCCGAGATGGGACTAGACGCGCTGCTGGACGCGGCACCCTTGAACTGGCTGGCCGCGACTGACTGCAGGCCGAGACGCGGTGATCTCCCACAAAGCATTGCAAACCACGCGGATGATCTTCAGAATTGCAAACAAGAACGGAGGCTTGTAGGAACATGACATCCTACGGCTTATACTTGCCTGCTTGAAAAACTTTATGCTCGTATATATACATAGGAAGCTTGAGGTGCGCCGGAGAGGGCCACCCCTCGCAACTTCTAGGTGGGCTCCTGCAATGGCGACTGCCCCGGCTTGGGCTCTGTCGACCAGGGCCATCTGGCTCGCCAAGTCGGAGCAGCCGGGTAGGGCTGCCTCCCAGTCCTCCCAGGTGGGGTTTGGTTTTGGGGCAAGGTGGCAAGGTTCGTCATTCATTGGCATACCCACGTAATGTGGAAAATGTCCGAAGACTTCTACAGGCAGGGCGGGAATTTTCCTCTATAGGCGGAATTAGAGTGTTTTAAAACTGCCGGACACAGCAGTGTTTGGTGTAAATGCCGAGGAGTGTGCGTTCCTCTACTTTTGTGAGGCCCTTACAGGGCTTAGGATAAATTGTATTGCCGAAATGATACAACTGAGTACTTCCTCGAAAAGCGAGGGCCTTGTTGGGTGCTGGATCTATTTCGGGTCTGAAGGCGTTACCCGGAGAGTGAGCACGCGGGCAGTTGCGTCTGCCGTTTCGTTGCCTCCGAAGCCTGTATAAGCAGGAGCCCATACAGTCGTTCGAGATCCGGGAGCCCCGAGGTAGTTGTTATTTATATGGGTGCGATACGCCAAGAAAGGAAGGTACCGCTGTTGAATATTTCTGCAGGGCCCTCTAGAGTCGGTGATCGTGAGGTTCTCCTGGTCTGCGGCGCATACCACGATGGCGACTTCCTCTGCGTGAGTTGTGTTCTGAGCTCTGAATGTTAGCCCATTCACTTCGACGTTTTGGTGGACGACTGCGGCCGTGCACCAACAATAGGCTTTGGTCATATGCGCAGTTACTTACGGCACTCCGTATAATCGCTCACGAAAAAGCTGCATGCACAAGCGAGATGTTCTAAGTTGTAACGTCTACAAGAAGGCACTAAATTTACCACAGAAACCGTGCACGTTGCGACTTCTCAGATTAGGCATTCATAACACGGCCGAGGAGCTCGTCGAGGCTCATCTGACGAACCAAATTATGTGCCTGACCAATACGAAAGCAGTCAGGAACGTACTCAATTATCTGCGCAATTCTATTTCGCTTACTCAGTCATGGAGGCAAGGCATACTCCGTGAATGGCATGGCTGTTTTATGACGAAGCCGTTACCCCGCAATATGCACTCAGATTACCACCAAGCCGCCCGAGTGAAAGTCCTGAACGAACGCTACAGCAATTCAGAGGAAGCCTCAATAGTCGACGCAGCGGGCCCTGTTGGAGGGATTTTTCACAATAACAGTAAGCCACCAAAATAAGGCAGTTGATGGCCTTTCAGTGTAATGGTTGTATACATCTATCGCCCGCGCAGCCACGCACCCCGGTGCGAAGTTTACGCTTACCGACTCTAAGGTGGCCTTTTGGAACTACATGAGAGGACAGATTTCAGCACCAGCTCACGCTACCCTATGACAGGCATTAAGACGAGCCACGAGAAAGCAGCTCACCTGGGTGCCTGGAAATCGAGTGGTACTCGAAAACGAGTTAGCGCACAACTCGGTCCAAGCATTCCTTCCCGGGGCTCTGCCTACCGACTCCGCAAACCGCGGCATTCAACTACTAACACGGAGTACAGCATACGTATATATACTACAGCTATATCGCCTTCGCAGACAAATTATTCTAGTTCATCCCACTAAGGGACTTACTAAAGTAGAAGATGCTCGTCTGCGTAGGCTCCAAACCATGTCGTACGACAGCCCTGCCGTTCTATAAAAAATTACAGCATATCCACGGAGTGAATGATGATGAGTGGGCGGAGCTCGGGATGTTCATCGTAGATCGTGCCGAGTTCCGGATTAATTTAGTTAACGCGCATGCTGCGAATCCTCACGGTTCAACTATGCACAATGCACAAGTGAAATCTCCCACCGGCACTTCATTGCAAGTGAAGATCCAGTCCATATATATATATATATATATATATATATATATATATATATATATATATATATATATATATATATATATATATATATATATATATATATATATATATATATATATATATAAATGGGTTGCCGGTGAACGCTTCTCCAACGCGAGCAGTCGGTATTTCTCAATCAAGAAACTCGCTAGGAGACGCTGCCTGCGCCAACGTTGTGTCTCGCGTTTGCCGGGGCAGTGTCGAGTTTGCCAGGGAGCGCGTGGCTCCCGGCGCTCGCCACCGGCGCGTGCGTGCCTCCCGGCAGGGACGCGCCGGTGGCTACCTACTACTACTACTACTACTACTACTACTACATACATCGGGGACGCACGACCCACGCCTTAAGGAGCTTCGCCCCTAATAGATCCGGAACAATTTAACGCTAGTTGTAAAATTGTGTGGTGGTCACTGACCTGTATCACATGGTTTCGTCTTTCCAATCTAATGGAAGCATCGAGTAAACAACGCAGCCGACGTGGGAAGGGTGCGAGGAGGTGTTGTCCAGCCCGGCTCTCGAGGAACATCGTATCCTAGTGGAGAGGGCGCGGGCAGGAGCTTTGTCCAACGGAGTCCCGGGCTAAGGGCCTGCCTGATCCTCTCCAACAGTAACTACAATATATGATGTAATTCCTTCAATAAATGTTTTATTCATTCATTCATTCATTCCCACAATGCACAGATATGCATAGTACTGACGTCGTGTCTGTTGCCTACGCGATTGGACGATTATGTTTTGGTGTAAATGCACTACGTATAATTGCCGACAGTATGCCTTCACTCTGTTCGAATGGCGCCAACAGCTGCAAAGCTTGCTTAAAAACGCCACGCGGAACACGCCTAAACTTAATTGGATTCGTTACGGTACCCTTCAAGATATGTAGCACTGCCAAGAAGTTGAAAGCTTGTTTTCTTCGATCACTGTCATGTCCCGTGGCTATCGATGCCTCATAAGCTACCAGCACTCATTTCTCCTTGTCCTACGTTCCCTTTCTACGGATACTACGGAACTTGCAAGTTATATATGTAGCGTTCCCTTAAGGTCATTAACTGAGACACATGTATAAGGACAGACGGTTGTCGACCGCCATTTATTCTCCACCCCCTGGAACGCTTCTTGTTCCTCTTCGCCCCTGATCGCTTTTCCTCGACGCAGCAGGCGCAGACCGCTTCACACTCCCGGACTTCATTGTTCACACCTCCTGGTCTAATACATAAAGATATTGCTGATGGAGGCGGATTCTATTTTCTCGGACTCTCCCAGATACCAGATGGTCTTCAAGACGCCCTGCTGCGAAGCAGTCTTCGTTACTTGAAAAGGTCCATAAAACAACTGGAAGTCCCAATTCCTTTCCGTACGAGCACGTGGTCTTCAGGTTGTATTTCTGGTATGTCAGTACAGTGTCTTCGAACGAAGTTTTTGCATCCTTCTTTTATACGCCTTTTCCTGTGTCGTTGCTTTCTTGCTCTTAGACTGCGTGAGACGATTATGAAGGCCCGATTCAAGGTCAGCTGGGAGTACCGGTACAGTCCCTGAGACCGCAAAAAAAGGACTGTAACCAAGCCAGCTTGTGCACGAGCGATTGTGATGTCTCACGGCGGCTTCGAGATAGCACTTCCAGCTGCCTGGAAAGTTTCGGTACATCTTTATACGCTGTTTTGTGTCTCTTATAGCGCGTTCAGCTAGCCCATTAGCAGCTGGGTGGTATGGTGAACAGAACTTGATGGTTATTCCATGATCTTCGCTCCACTTTGCAAGCCTTCTGCTTCGAAAAGCAGGTCCATCGTCGCAAACTGTCTTCGTATGTCGAAAGCATTCAGACTTGAGAAGGGCTATGACGCTGTTGGAATCTTCCTTTCTTGCCCTGGCCATCCCATTCTGGTACATTCATCAACTGCAAACAGAAAAGCTTGCGTCTTCCTAACTCCTTCCCCCTTTTTTCTGAACTCCGCGAAGTCCAGATGAACGACTTCAAACGGTACACTGGAATACTCAGTAGGTATGATTACGTCCGTTGTCTGCCTGAACTTGACTTTATATATTTGATACCGATGACACGTGCAGTAGTAGGTTTTGACACCTGCTTTCATGCCTGGCCACGTAAATATTTTTAAAAGCTCGTTATACGTTCGCAAAAGCTGTCATGTCCACCTGACCTCCGGGAGTCGTGGTATAAATACAGAATCTTCGAAGCCATTGTTGGTGGGACATGGTATCTTCCGTCAATAAACTTCATTGTTTCGGTACCTTCCAAGAGCTTTATGTGGTTGATTTCCAGTGTGGAGTCAACGATGTTCGGTACCAGCAACCTGGACAGCGCATCAGCATCAGTAAGCAGTGGAACTGGACGATGAGAAATGACAATCGAATTGTTGGAGAAAGTTTACCCATGTAGCAATGCGTCCTCGTGGTTCCGTCATACCAAGAAGATGAGCCATTGCTTGGTGATTTGTGAAGAGAGTAAATGTGGCGGCTTTTAGGTGCATTCGAAGATACTGCACAGCTTTGAGTACCGCCAGTGCTTCCTTTTCCGTTGTCGAGTAGTTGAGTTCAGCAGGCTTCAGTGCATAGGATAGATCCCCTACGACCCCTACGACATAAGGCTTTGAATGATTCGCTTCTATTGGCTCATTGTACAGGACCACCCCAATCGCATAGTATGATGCATATGTGTTGAGCACAAACGGCAGGGACAAGTCCAGAATGCGTAGGATAGATTCCGAATATATGATTTTTACAGGTTCAGAGTAAGCCCTTTGACACTCGCCATCCCACTAGTAGGGTATACCTTTCTGAGTCGGTCGAGTAAGCCATCTTGATTTAATGACGTCTTCTTTAACGAAAGACCGAAAGTGTCCAGTGAGACGAGGGAAAACGCGGAGTGAATGTATGTCATAGGGCTTAACCAATGCTGAAGTTCTCTCGACTGATTCCTGCTTCGTGCTTTTCGTAAATCAGTCAAAAACTCTTTCGAGAAAGGCAACTTTGTCTTGGAAGAATGCGCGCTTCTTAATGTTCACTTTGAAACGTGGAACAGAGAGAGAGCTTGAGAAACAGGGGACAGATGTTCTGATGTTGTTATTTTGTCTTTGAACACACAATTATAACATCGATGTAAACCTTGCAGAACTTTCCTAAACACGGCTTCAGAATTTCGTTCACGATCTTTTGGAACCACGCTTGGGAGTTCTTCCACCCGAACAATAGACGATTGTACTCATACAGGTCGAATTGCGTAATGAATGCAGTGTACTTCTTTGTTTGTTCAGCCAGTGGAGTCTGCCACAAGCCCTTGCAAAGGCCTTGAGAACCAATGGCAACCAACGGTCTCATCAATTGTCATCAATTCTTGGCATGGGACAGGGTATCAGCTCAATTTGGTGATTAAGAGCCCAATATTCCGTACAAAGACGAAAACTTCTGTCTTCTTTCGGAGCAATAGTTATCGGCGATGCAAACGGTGACAGTGAGGGCCGAATAATGCCAGCGTCTAACATTGCCGGGAGGCACGCGCCGAGGGCGAGCGCGTGCCTCCCAGCACGCGGGTTACGCCTAACGCCTGACGCCTGACGCGTGACAAGGTTAGACTAAGAGGAGCTTCGCCCCTAAAAAACAAGGAGCGTAGACAAACCCAAGGCATGGAAAAGTGAGCTTCCCTTCGTCGTCGAAACTGACGACAGCAAGTCTCGAAGACCAGTCGTGCCTGGGCGAAGACTAGTCCACTTATGGAAACATTGCATCGCGCGACGTTCCCCCATTTCTTTCAGTGTTTTCAACAATCTGTTCATCACTTCAATCCCTTATCAGCCGCGAACTTTTGCTCTTTTAATGTTTTCCTGCCTATTTTAATTCTTTATATGGAAATTTATGTGCGAGACTTTATTAACGCTTTTATTCTGCCTATTTTCAGCTTTGCAGCCAGCAGAATTTCAGTCGCCGATCGCAGTTTTACCTTGGAAAGAAGTGGTACACGTACGGCGTGATCTCCAACACAACGGGAGTGCTTACCTTGAGCGAGTATTTCTCCACCTTGCTTCTAAAGGTGAGTAGACGCACCATATAACCACCATTTGCTGTGTAGACATTTTGCCATTTTTGTTGGGCAGTGTGCAAGGAGAAATATTGGGGCGTTAGCTCGTCTAAATTATTGTGCAGTGAAGCAGCATGCGTGCCTCCGTAGGGGCACGGTTCTCTATTGGCGTTCGTAGCGATGTCGTTCTGTGGGTAGCCGATGTGAAAACTGCAGCGTCTTACGACCACTGTGAGCGAAAGGCATAAAAGGTGGTGGTAGCCCCACCATGGTGGTCTAGTGGCTATGGCGCTCGGCTGCTGATACGAAGGTCGATTGAATTACTGCCGCTGCTACTGCATTTCTATGGACGCGAAATGTTGAGGCCCGTGTACTGTGCGATGTCAGTGCACGTTAAAGAACCCCAGCTGGCCGAAATTTGCGGAGCCCCCCACTACGGCGTCTCTCACACTCATAACGTGCTTTTCGGACGTAAAACTCCAGAAATTATCATCAAGGTCGCGGCATACGGCTGTTTTAGATGGCCAGAATAGTCGGCTGATTTTGGCCAGTGTGCAATACTGGAATACACTAGGCTCGCGGGATTCGCTTCACGCGTGATTTCATTTTGTGTCACGTTTGAAGCAACAGTTTGTGTTATCATTTGACGTAAGCTCATGTAGCGTGTGCGATCGACGCTTCGCAAATGTTTCCAAGTGTTCTACTAATTTCACACGCAT
>CM023488.1:82016173-82270906 GCA_013339685.2 Hyalomma asiaticum | reverse complement strand
CTGTTCCCTTGAGGTAAAATAAGATATTCGCTAACATGATCGTCTCGTCCCAACGATTGTTCTTACTTGTACGCTCGTACATGGGTAGCCAGTCTTCGATGTCGACATTGTCAGTCCCGCAGAATATGCCTGGGTCCTTCAGCTGAGCAAGGACGACCGTAGTTCTTGCAGCCGCCTCGGTGGGCGCCGATTACTCTTCCGCCATTGTGCAGAAAGCCAAGCGTGGGCCGCTGCGAAGCTCCGTTGTACCGTGGGGTTACCCAGCACTTCCACCAAAAATGACACGGGTATAAGAATAACCAGAACAGTATAGAAATTATATTTACACTATGTGTGCAAGACAAGACAGCAGCAGACAAGATGGCAGAGCACCAGCACGAGCGCTGCCCTGATCGTCGTCTTCACCATCTCCTTGGTCCATTCCACCAGGCTCGGCAGGATGCGTTGCTAACTGCGCGGAATAGCGCGGAACAATAATATCGAAGAAGTTATTTTCATTGCATAGCGCTGAACTTGCCTGGATGACACAGAAATCGCTTTTTTATCTACGGTGGACGAGAATTCCACCATAATAGTCATCAGGTGACTTGGCCTGAACGAAAGCTTCGTCAGCACGGGTGCGTGTTGGCCAAGCTTTCATGGCGCACACAATACTGGGACCTCGCGTGCCTGGGCCATGAATGGTGGTGAGACCTGTATAGACACGATGTAAGAGAAGACAACGAGAAAACGCAATAGAGGGGATTTGATGTGCCTCTGTTGCGTCTGCACACTTGAGCTTTATTCATGACGAATCCCACGAACTAGCAGAAATCCTTGTCATTCTTGCTTTTTCGTCGCCTCTTTAGGATCCGACAGGCACGGTGCGTTGATTCGCTCCTTTCTCATCTCGGGACCACGCGTATTTTAGTAGGCAAAGGGATTTTTCTGTGAGCACATGTGGGCCTACTTCGAGTTTCGTAAGCATCTGGGCAACAGCTTTAAGAAGTGTGCTGAGATGGCCAGTTGATGTCATGGGACCTAAACAAGGCAGTTGATCCCAATGTAAACAATATTTACCACTTTTCTTTTCCTACGGCAAACCACCCGTTCTCACGCGTAAGCCTTTGTCCTGGTCTTTTTATTCAGACTTTTAGACATTGACATAATATCCAATAAGGTTCGCACCTGCTGACACTATTTTTCTTGGGTTAAAGGAATTCCTCGTGAAAACCAGAGGGCGCTGTGCGAAATTGTTATATTAGGGCATGACAAGACAGACGCACGGTCTAATCAGCGTAAGAATGATTTCGTAACCTGATTTTGTATGGTTGCCACTGCCTTTCCGCTGTCACGGAAGGCAACGTAATGCCAGTGCGCGTTGAAAAACCCCACGTGGTCGAAATCTTTCAGACCCCTCCACTGCGGCGTCTCTCTAATCATATCTCGGTTTTGGTACGTAAAACAAACATAAATAAATCAGCCAAGGCAACGTACGTGGTACGAAATGGCACGAATAGGCTAAAGACGTAGAGACATGGCGCAATGAGAGCGATCCGTGTGTAGATGGCGAGATTGGTTCCGTGTCCTTGTGTTTAATAGACGGATACTCGTATATGGCACATGGGTGGAGAGCAACGTATATTGTGGTAGCTTTTTAATAAAGAAATGCCCACAAGCATGGCTTATTCTTCGGTATCTGTGAAAGAGATATAATTATTCCATGTGTCGCTCTATCTCTTGCAGTGCCATGCATCGGCCAGAGTGACGCGTGTGTGACTATTCTGCTAGGAAGTGCTCATTGTTAATTTAGCGCCTTCTACTTATGTTCAATCAATCAACGAATCAGTTTTATTGTGACATAACAGGTTAATTGCAAAGGCATAAAGTATAGAGACGAGGGTCCCCAAAGTACAATGACTGCAATGGGACCCTCGGTGAAGGTTACAGATAAATAATACAGGGATTAGCAGCTGGTTGATTTGTGGGGTTTAACGTCCCAAACCCAGCTCTGATAATGACAGACGCCGTAGTGGAGGTCTCCGGCAATTTCGACCACCTGGGGTTCTTTGAAGTGCACTGACATCGCACAGCACACGGGCCTCAACATTACGACTCCATCGAAATGCAGCCGCCGCTGCCGGGACTTCGATCCCGCGACCTTTGTATCTCGTACACTCTTCTGCGGCTTTCAGAAAAAAGGGAAGAATTCTTGTCGATGCTTGATTTACATCGCAAAGCGACGTATCACTGGACCAGTCAGTTGTGGTTATCAAATTGAAAAACGATTCCTGGGCAAATATGAACGTAACATGCTCAAGAAAATTAAATTGCTTCACCATGCTGAGTAGAAGAAATATTCTACAATGATCAATGGTGTTCATATCAATTACACCTGCAATGGGAGAGGGCTAGAAATTACCGATGGCAAGATGCAGCAATGAAGCACCACCAGAAAGAGGACATCTAGCAGGAGATGGGAGATTCATAACCGTAACCACTGAAACAATCAAGATATTCTGAGCATGCAGAAGTGTCAATGTTCAGTAAATTAATGTTGATGTCTCCAACCAAGAGCACCCGCTTTCCCATTGACGATAGCTGATGGAAAATGTTGACCAGGCGAGGAATTAAATCCCTCGCGTTCGAAGAAGGGGAACGGTAAATGCACCCAAGAATGATTTTGTTGTTATCATTTAGGAAAGAATGGCCTAATTCAATCCACACGGATTCACAATGCGTGATTCCTAAAGAAAGTGTCTTTTCGGTGAGTGTAGCAAAGATCCGAGGCAAGAAAGATTGCCGAGCCACCAGTAATGGCCTGTACAACGATGGCAGTACTTAGCTTCGTACGACTTCGGGCCGAAAAGATTCGCATCATCAGTGCATAGGCAAGTTTCATAGATGCAAACGCTGGAAAAGCAATGCGTAAGTGAACTGGTAGAGTTATATACGTTATCCCAGTTTGTTATTGCGGAGACTTCGTGCGTTGAAATGAACTAGAGAACGACTACTATCAGCTAGTAGATGCTTAGCGTCGTGGTCTCTTTCTATATATATATATATATTTTCTACTGGTAACACTTGACGTCCCCTCTTTATACACTAATATTCCCCATGATGATGGAATCAGAGCGGTTTTAACAGCTTATGAAGAGTCGCAGGTTGATAAATGTATTGAGTGTTATACCCTCCGAACACTTCTGAAGTTGATTCTCGAATTCAACAACTTTGAGTTCGATGGCGCTCACAACGTTCACGTGAGCGGAACGTCAAATGGAACGAGAATTGGCCCTAATTATGCCAATATCCTTATGGCAGTACTTGAAGAAGAATTTCTGAGTTCTCGCAACCTAAAGCCACTGTACTATAAGCGTTACATAGATGATATCTTTCTAATTTGGCATCACGGAAAAACCGATCTATTACAGTTCACCACGGACTTTAATTCTGCTCATCCGACTATTTCTTTTTCTCACCAATACTCTAGGCAGAGCATAAACTTCTCATATGTGACCGTGTCGCTTTCGAAGAACAAGTTGGTTTGCAACCTTTATAGGAAACCAACGGACACCAATCAATACTTACCTTTTCACAGTAGTCATGTGCGCCACTGCAAGACGGGCATCCCGTACAGTCAAGCACATCGATTTAAACGCGTATGTTCAAAAAAAAAAAAGATTTCGATCATAACTGTGCACGAATGAAAAAGGTCCTCCTCAAACAGAAATACCCGGAAAAAATAATTCACGATGCAGTAACTTGCGCCAACATGCTTGACCACGCTGAAATTCTCAAAAATCAGTCATCGAGCAGGGAACACAAAACTAACTTAATACTCACTTACTCCGCATCGCTGCCAAAGGTATCAGCTATTCTTTAAAAAAACATCATAACATTCTTACTCAAAGCCTCAAACGCATATTCGTGGAACCGCCTCGTGTCGTGTACAGACGAAACACAATAAACACAATCAACTTTAAATCCACGTCGGGGCCCTGGCTGCAGGCCGTGTAATAAGCCACGGTGCCAGGTCTGCCCTTATATTAGAACTACACAAAAAGCAACAAGCACCGCGTCCAACTTCTTTGTGCAAATTAAAGGAAACTTCACTTGTGACACGGCTAATGCCGTTTACCCGCTTGAGTGCACTAAATGCAATCAACAATATCTTGTTCAGACAGAAACACCTTTACAAATACGGTGTCATAATCACAAGTCACACGCAAAAAATTCCTTGAACCAGCCTCTGCCTAAGCATGTGCACCTTCCCGGTCATTCATTTAGCGACCTGAAGGCAATTATACTGGAATCGGGCTTTAGGACGTACCACGACCGCGAGATTCGTGAGTCCTACCTCATTTATAAGTTCGAAGCCGCTACCTCGGCCATTAATGAAAACATGGGTAAACTCACATGTTTGCCAAGTGACTAGGGGAAGCCATTTATGGGGAAGCCATTATGGGGAAGCCATTTCAAACAACTGCAATGCGTTCTTTCGCATTTTACCTTTTTGCTGAACTTTTTTATATCTGTTATTTTATTTCCATTTTCCTTCCTTCATGATTTATATTTTTCCATTACAAGATATTCTAGTCGATTCTAGCCAGCCTCTTTTCAATAAATCAGCTTTCTTGTGTGTGTTTTTATTTTTGTTGTTTTGTTTAATCCTTCCTGCTGTGGGGATTACCATTTTTACAATGTGGAGTGGCTTTATAGTTGCGTTACATACAGGTAGTAGAATCCCTCGGGGTTGTAAGTGTGCCGCCTTGCTGTTAATTGACAGGCTACGGTGTCGCTTCGCGACTCGCCGCAGCCGATTACGTGTCCTCTCCAGGCAGACTTCGTACCCATTCCCTGTACAGATGTACGACCTGGTAGCCGCACTCTCTCCCCTTCCTGTACCCTTAAAAGCACGGTGCTCTGCAACACCTTTTCACTCTGATGAAGGCCGGTCCACCGGCCGCAACGTCAGGAAACTTATATTGTTTTTGTTAATCGTGTGAATCATCTCTTTGAAAAAAAAAAAAATATATATATATATATATATATATATATATATATATATATATATATATATATCGTGTTTGCAGATTGCTTTACTACAGGCAGTGTGCTTACATATCCGTTAACATTTCATCTCTCGCAGTTCAGAAAGGCGAGAGCCCTCTTCAACGGCTTCCGTGACCGCACTGCGTGGCTCCTCTTCAATGTGCAGAACGAGGATCTCAGCAACCAATGTCCTGATCCTCCGTTCAGCGTCATCAGATGGTTTTGTCAGGAACTGAAAGGCCCGGGAGAAAAGAGGTGCCAATGACTGCACTGGTGCTCGCTCAACTGTACATGCCCCGCGTCTCAGTGGGTGTGCAGCTAAAAAAAAAGAGGGTAGTAAATGAGCAATACCTCGTGCTCGTGGCGGTGATAGTAGTGCCATTTGGTAGTAGTCTACATTGAGTGTCGAAGGGGCCCAGCAATACTTTCAGCAAAGCTGTTAAAGACTTCGTTAGTGCGTGCGGCGTTCGCAGAGACAGTTCACCGGTCTCTCGCGTCGCCCGCCCACTACCGAGTAGAGGTAAAGTTTGCGGCGAGCCTACGATTCATCTCCTCTCTCTTTGACCTTGTTAGAGCAGTTAGAGTAGATTTGAACGCGGTGTCCAGCCGTACCGTCCGCGGTCGTGGTCTACTCGTACCGCGCTACGTAGTCTCCTACGCCATGGGAACAGCGGCTGCACCTTTACTGTGGGCGAGAGCGGATGGCCGCGGGGGTTGTGTTTTTTGAGTAATATCTCCTATAACTTCACATCATAGTGGTAGCTACATAATCATGCATGCTGACGTCAAAACAAGTGACGCGTCTCCCCCCCCCCCCCATATTCAAACCTGGTCATAGTTAGTCTTCACTTGGATATCCTTGTACGAAGACGTCACAGCTACTAACTCGTCCCCGTCAAATTTGAAAGCAGGGTTGCTGCGCGCTAATAGCTTACATGACCACGTAAGATACCGTCTAGGCCAATGAGGTGTCCCCGCGAAACTAAAATTTGGTTACAGCGATGTCGTCACATGTACGGCGACATATGATGACATCACGAGTACTCACGCGTCCCTGTAAAATGCAGACGTGGCTACAGCACTGTCGTCACATGCACGACCACGTAAGGTGACGTCACAACTAGTCACTTGTCGTAGCACAATGAAAACTAGCCCAGTTGGGATAGGCTAGTTGACCAGCAGCTTCGCTGCAACTAGTGTGTACCAGAAGAGTTTTGAGTGGGCCGAACAAGCGGTTCCGGGTCTGCTTGGGAGTGAGGCGCGGCTTATGTAAAACTATGGTGGCGCTACGGAAGAACTGGGTAGGGTTGTTTGTTGTTGGATGTACGAGTTTATTATGCTGTGCAGCAGAAGTCCAAACAGTCGAAGTGTTGGAAGAGTTATTTAAAAGCCAGCGGCAGCTTTGTCTCTTGTGTCTGTGGTTTTAAACTGTAGTTGTCTTCAAATTTCTGGTGCTGCCAGAAAGCATCGCCACTGCTACGCACCGGCTAACAGCGGATGCATATAATTAAATTTTCTCTGACGTCCCCGTCGACAAGTCATGGTCAGCTAGAGGTGGCAGGCGACGAAGAATCACCCTCGGGAGTACCGGCGGTTTCGCCATGCCCACGCTTTTGCTGAATGCGCCGAAGTATTTGAGCACAAAAGCTATTGCGCAACGTGAACCGTGCAAACAGGCCGCGTCTACCGCGCTCGAAAGGCCTAGCTGAATAATAATAAGAATCGTCTGCACGAGTACAGCTACTCCAACTCCAGAAAATGGATAATGTGATTGACAATCAGTCGAGTGCACTCAATCGCCACGTATTGATTACAGTATAATCAGGCTCAGTGAATAGTGTAAAAGATTTTAAGGACACTGTGCATTGTCAAGGTTGGAAAATTGTGGCACCGTGACTTGAGAAGAGAACTCTGTTCAGCAAAAAACGGCAGATCGTACAGAACGCTCCTAAAAATCTCGTCTCTGAGGGTGCTGCGTAGGACAGTTCTGGAAGCATCAACTGTTTATTCTAGATGCGAAGCAGCTTATGGTCGAGCCTGTCCCGTCCCTGCGCCGACCATACCCACACTGCGCATGCGCAACAGCTGGCCCAAGCAGTGACAGGCTTCGATATCATTCTCAGAATCGTCACACCCAGCGCAACACCAACTTTTTCTATAACATCCCTTAGATTTGTGTTCCCGACGCATGGAATTCCCCTTTTATTCAATGTTTTCTTTTGTGAGAGTATTGAGGTATTGATCCTGAGCCGTTATCTTGGAATCGTTTTCAGGCACTTGTTTTTTCAGCGCTAGAATTGCATCGACTAGTGGCTCCTCCGCTGCCTTGAGTGCAACGTTTTCAGCTTTTACACTTTCACAATCTGATTTCATGTCCTCGTACTGTCTGCTCAGTAATTCCAGGCTCTCCTTGAGCTCAATGATTTCATTGCGGAACCCACGCCTGAGGTTAAGTTCACGTTCGAGACCGTCTACTTCGTTTCCCATGATTAAAAAACTGTAACGCACAATTCGAAATGTAGCGCAACAAAAACACAAGAGCCCTCCCCCCAAAAAATAGGGTTACAACAGCTTGTAGTTGGCAGCAGAGGCAGCAAAATAGAAAAGAACAGTAGAAATGAGCATTTATCAAACCTTTGAAACAGGCAATAAGCGTCACACGAGCCGACTCCGTTGCTGCCTCCACTGCCAAGCGACGGGTGGGTGGTTCCACAGGCCCCTTTTCTTCAGCCAGGCGAAGATTTCACGGTGACGTAAGTAGTCACGTGATCCCAGCTTGCCGATCGGAGCGCTAGAAGTCCTCTTCTCGCTCAGCCCAGTTGAACCGAGAACAGCGGGATTCCACTACGCCCCCTGCCTGCCTTTGAAGATGAATTCGCACTGGCACCTGTGAAATAGGTAATAAGCGTCAGACGAGCCGACTCCGTTGCTGACCCCGCTGCAGCGGACTAGCATGCCGAGGCTACGCTCGTCCGTGTATCGAAAGGTAAGGAAGGCTGCCACTCTGGAGAGCCTGGTTATGTAACCACTGTCCGTAACGTCCACAACGCCCACCTCGAGCGACACTGTGATAGCACTGCGTTTTATCGTACATGCGGTGCTGCGTGTAGCCGGCTTCCGCTGGGCTGGACGGTACGAGCTGGATGACACGGCAGCGCGGAAATATGTGTAGTGTGTGTCACCACATCGTAACCCCCCTCCCCCTTGGGGGCAGTGGAGAGCCCTCAAAGCTTGTGAAAATCCCGTACGCGTACCCGACGTCCACAACGAGTAGTAACTGGGGAGTGTCGGGGATTGTGGATGGGTGCTTGTCGCTGCTCTGGTGCGTCCTGGTTCCTCAGAAGCAATGTGTGCTGGCTTCACCAGCCCAATAGAGACTCGGACACCGTACCCGTTAACGCGCGGGATAAAACTTTTGTCGTCGCGGTGGACGACTAGGTAGGATCCGCTGTAAGATGGCCGAAAAGACGGCTGCTGGAGCCGGCGACGAAGTCTGTAGGGTCGGAGCTGGTGAGTCGAGAGTTCAATGGCAGAGAAATTCCCAGGTAGGTGAAACGGTTTCCAATACGCAAGTTCTGCAGGCCTGGCCTGGATGTCTGGTTTGAAGATGGTTGGGAAGGCGGTTGGGAGAGCCTCGCGCCAGGATTAGTTAAGGTAGGAAATCATGGGTGTTTTGCGCTGCCGATGGAAGCGCTCGATCATCGCGTTTGCTCAAGGGGGTAAGTGGTGGTTCGCAAATGCTCGAACCCGCTGGAGAGCACGAAAAGCCTGAAGAGCCATACTTGATGGGTTGGGACTCGACTAGGAGTGCCGAAGCGGGAAATCAAGCCAGAGAAGAAAGTCGAAGGACGTGTTCTGCCGTAATCCTTTCTAGGGACCATACCTCGGGCCATCAGTTGTAATGATGAATGGCAGTGACGCAGTAACGTTAAGGTTCGGCTGGTGGAAGGGAACCAATGATGTAGATATGGATGTGTTGAAACCGTTCCGGCGGTAGGGGAAGTGTGCTAAGCGGCCAAGTGACGTGCCGAGTGATTTTGGCGCGTTTGCAGTGGATACACGAGCGCGCCCAGATGCGGCAGTCACGCTGCATTGAGGGCCATACGTAATGGTCAGTCACAAAGCGCGTAGAAGCGCGAATGCCGAGATGGCTGAGGCTGTATAACTAGTTGAAGAGGGTGCGAGGAGGTAGCGAAGGCGAATGGTCTCACCCTTCCGGTGGATATATTGCAGTACAGCATATCTTTATTCTTTATTCTTTATTCAAAGATTACCCCGCATTGCCCAAAGGCGTTACAGCAGGGGGGTTACAGAAACGACATAAACAATTCTTCGTTCTTACAGCACACTTGCATGGCAGACAATGCATTCCACTCTTTAACAGTTCTAACGAAAAATGTATTCGCGAATAGGTTCGTCCTGGTGCGTAATTCTCTTATTTTAAAAACATGGTCAGTTCTAGATGAACGGTAATGGGGTTCCTTAAAGTATTGTTCTTTATTAATTCCTGTTTTATCATTCATCATCATCATCAGCCTGTCTACGCCCACTGCAGGGCAAAGGCCTCTCCCATGGATCTCCAATTATATATCTGAAAAAAGAACTTCAGTCGCAGCTTTTGCCGACGCGAGGAAAGCAGTTCCCACCCAAGTTCATTTTTCATCTGAGTGCAGCTCTCCCCTCTCTTGTACCGTCCCAAGACGAACCTGGCCACCCGGTTTTGAATTTTTTCAATTTTATCAATCAATGTGGCTTGCGAAGGATCCCACACGGCACAAGCGTATTCCAGTATAGGTCGTATACATGTTAAATAGGCTGTCTTTTTTAAGTTCAGTTCCGAAGTTTTTGAATTTGAATTTGAATTTGAATTTGAAATTACGTTGGATAAAGCTTAGCGCCTTTCCAGCTTTACAAACCACATCATCTACATGCGCATTCCACGAGCAGTCGGATGACAAGACTACCCCCAGGTATTTATAACTATCTGCTCTTTTTAGACGTTCATTGTTTAAAGTATACTCTGTTTCCATTGGTTTCCGTTTCCTTGTAAAAGAGACATGGACACACTTTTTATTATTTAGGTTCATTTTCCACGTAGAGCACCAATCTTGAACACGTTCCAAATCAGTTTGCAGTTGGGTAAGGTCTCTGTCACTCTTTACTTGTCTATACACAACAGAATCGTCTGCAAACAATCTAATATGTGATGAAATACCTGCTGAAATATCATTTATGTAAACTAAAAATAAAAGTGGCCCCAAAACTGAACCCTGTGGAACTCCCGATGTCACATCAACGTAATCAGAGCTTTTGCCGTTTAAAGATGACGCATTGCCGGCGCTGGCACAAATAATTTTCAATCCAATTTAGGACAGCAGAATCTATATTTAGTAATTTAAGTTTGTTGCAAAGGAGTGAATGTGTTACCGTGTCGAATGCCTTGCGGAAATCTAAGAAAATATAGTCAGTCTGCCCCCCTGAATCAATGGTGGACACCAGATCATGATAAAATTCAACCAGTTGTGTGGTGCACGACAACCCCTTTCGGAACCCATGTTGAACATTAGTTAATCTATTGTTTTCAGTGAGGTGTTTCATTATTCCAGAGTAGAGAATGTGTTCCATTACCTTGCACACTATTGATGTTAGAGAGATTGGTCTGTAATTCCCAGCATCCTTTTTCGATCCCCCCTTGTGGATTGGAACAACATGGGCAGTTTTGCAGTCAACAGGTGGGAGGCCTGATTTCAAGGATTGGTTATAAATTATGTGCAAGTAAAGAGAGATTGGTTCGGCGCATCGTCTCAGAATACGCGGAGAAATCGCATCTGGGCCAGTTGCTTTCGTTTCATCTGTTTGCTTTAATAGCTTTTCAATGCCACTTACGCTGAACTCAATTGCGTTCATTGGAGATATGCTACTGGCGTCGAACGAATAGGCAAAGTCCTGTATTGGCAAAAAGATAGATTTAAAATAGTTGTTCAAACAATTCACCTTCTCTCCATCATCTGTGATAGTTTTGTTATTATAAACAATTTCATTTATACCGACACTCTCAGAACCGCAACTCTGATATATTGCCAGAAATGCTTAGGATTTGCTCTCAGCGTGTCGTTCAATTTTTAGGGGCGAAGCTCCTTAAAGCGCAACCCGTTCGTCCCTCGTCGTAGTCGTAGTAGTGCGTAACCAGTCTTACGCTTTGACCTCCAAGGTGGTGCCGGTGGGAGATTTCTCCTGTGCGTTGTTGAACAATAAAAAATTCGCAGCGTGCGCGTTAACTAAAAGCCGACTTCTTCTGTCTCTCATTCCCATTAGCAGCCATTTCGTGCGTCCCCGATGTATGTAGTAGTAGTAGTAGTAGTAGAGTAGTAGTTAGTAGTAGGTAGCCACCGGCGCGTGCCTGCTGGAGCGCACGCACGCGCCCAGGGCGAGCGCGTGGCACCTGGCGCTCGCCCTCGCCGCGAGCGCCAGGAGCCACGCGCTCCCCGGCAAACTCGACACTGCCCCGGCAAACGCGAGAGACAACGTTGGCGCAGGCAGCGTCTCCTAGCGAGTTTCTTGATTGAGAAATACCGACTGCTCGCGTTGGAGAAGCGTTCACCGGCAAAACCTATATATATATATATATATATATATATATATATATATATATATAATATATATACACACGATCTTGACTTGCAATGAAGTGCCGGTGGGAGATTTCACTTGTGCATTGTGCATAGTTGAACCGTGAGGATTCGTAGCATGCGCGTTAACTAAATTAATCCGGAACTCGGCACGATCTACGATGCACATCCCGAGCTTCGCCCACTCATCGTCATTCACTCCGTGGATATGCTGTAATTTTTTTTAAAATAGACGCCTCTGGCATTTTTTATACAATTCTGCGAGAAGCGCGTGGTATGGTGACTGATCTTCAATGGCAAGCACCTTGATGCTGGGCTGTTGGATGGTCGCCCACTGGCCCCGCAAGGATAGACCAGTTGCGGCTTCAATAAGCCGGTCATGTCAGCAGTCTCGTAGGAGGTTGTAGTACACCAAGAAGTCGCATCTGACGATGGACTTTGCGACATCGGCGAGCACGAAGTTCCACGGAAATTCGCGGCGTAGGTTTTTCAGGAGGATGTTAAGGTGGAGGGAGCCGTAGGTCTCAATGTCCCAGTGGCTTGCCGCACAAAGCTAAAATGACGTGCAGCGACGTTTCCACTGCAGGTTGGCTCGTGGAAAGCAGCAGATGTCGGACACAATGTCGGTGAGGAAGCCCCACTTAGTGACTTGGTCGGTGACCAAAATGCGACTACCACCAAAGTTGGCGTTCGGTCGGCGTTGAATTAATCATACAGCGGAATTGAAGTGCCGTAGTGCAAGATATACGAAGGGCCTTCTGAGAAGGGATGTATGTCAGTCGTGAAAGGGACCCTACGGTTACAGATTCTATCGCATCTGATACAAAAGAAGAGAAAAAAAAACAGCAAAACCGCATCGATAAGTTTCGTGAGACGCAGCGCGAATATTTCTAAAGTTGGGTAAAGTACCGCTCCAAGTAATATGTGTAGCCATCCATCAACAAACACAACAACGAAACACTGCATGGCACCTCATCATTGCAAACGACTTTTGTACGTGCGACAGTCTGATATCTAGCAGTAAAGCCAGTAGAGCGTACTCTAGAGGTGCTGCCTTCGTCGCGTAATGAAAAAGTGTAATAACGTCACTCGTGTCACTGTAGTTAAAAAACAGGAATAAAGAGATCCACCGAAACGTTTGAAGCCGCAGGCGCGAAGACTAGACAAATCCATGTCATACCCATCATTCCCATAGCAGCTTCGCGATCGCAGCGCCAGTTTTCCCTCTAGTATTTTAGTAGGAAACTCAATGAGTCAAACAATGCAAGCGTTCATCGAAGCTAGAGCGTTTCCATAGTCTACGCGCGCCGTTCGCTCCCTCTCACGACAGCAGATAACACTGTCTCGGTGCACGGCCTCCGGCATCGGCCCAGACACGCTGAAAAATTCCGTTACTTTAAATGTCGGAACATAGGAGGTAACGCTCAGGTTTCAATGGTGATTTGTTCGTAGCCACCACTCATCGGAATGACATCTCTTTGTGGCCATCCCTTTTGGCGCAAATTGACCTACAATGGCTGTCCGGAACGGCATCGTAGGTCAACTGTCATCGAAGGTGTCAATCTGTCACGCTCAAGCAATAGCCCCGGTCACTGATTGGTTACTTTTCGGACCTGTCTTGTTAGCGTATCCTCTCGTTTGCCCCCTGTGAAATTAGTAACTGCTTCTACATCTATCGGCGCATGTGTTTTCCCCTTTCAACAAATGACCCGCTGGTCTACACTCTAAGCCGCAAAGGACGAAAAGGGGTCTGTGGATCGTCCTTTTGGGGGGTAAATGCATTGCCACAACCATTACTCCCTAAAGGACCAACGATTCGTCCCTCGGGGACTAACTGCGAAGGGACGAAGTGTTCATCCCTTAGCAGTTACTCCTCAGGAGACTAACGGTTACTCTTCACACTTGCTCCCTCAAAGGACTAAATGTTCATCCAAGCAGATGCTCCCCCCAGACTAGGTTCATCCCATAGGACTAACTGTTCCTCTTCACACATGCTCCGACCAGACTAAATGTTCATCCCATAGGACTAAAACTTCCTCATTACACATGCTCCCACCAGACTAAATGTTCATCCCTGCAGATGCTCCCCCTGTCCCACAGAGCAACTGTTCATCCTGTTGGTCGAACAGTTTAAACTGGCAAAACCTGGTTTTCAGGGATGAATTGTTCCTCCACTGAGGGAAATAATTCATCCTTTAATATCACATGGCTTTTCGTCTCCATCGGCCTAGGCCTCTGGCTGCATGTAGCAATTGGTGAAAATGGCAACAAGAAAAGGAAGGGTTTGAACATAATTTATTAAATAAACACAAATGGTCTGCCGCCTTACTTCTGCAGCAAGGTGTGGGCAACACGTTTGTTATTGTATTGACATGTTTTATAATTCAAATGTCTTTTGTAATACAATCACAAATGAATACTTGAGTTGCTTTACTGATGATGGCCTAATTTGCCATGTGCTTCCAAACGATGACAACTACAAAGTGGCATTTCAGAAAAAAGAGATCACACACATGTACACACACGCAGCAGTCCGTGTGAACATCTAGGCGCTCGCAAATCTTCTATTCTTCGTGCAGCAGTTAAGATTACAGAGCATCGAAGGAAAGTGTACGCGATCGCATGTGCGCCGACACAGCTGGACCGACACAGCTGGACATGGTACGTCGGCGGAGCTAGCATACATCAAGGACCACTGTCAACAAAATGTGGTTTTACTAAAGTGAAGTTTTATTGAAAAGGGAACCAAGCGACAGTGGCGAGTAGCGGGAACAGAGCCCAGCGGGACAAAAGAAAAGTACACGCACCAAGCACGAAGGGGTACCAAAATGAGCCGGAAAAACCCACGCGGTAAATGGAAAACCATACCTGTTTAATTAGAAAACAATGAAGTACAGTACCTAGAAAGAGATATCCGCAACAGACTTCGTTCACGTACTGCGCACAGTTCGTTCGTTTAGCACACACTGCCCGTTGGTCCACTTCGTCGTCGCAAACACATCGCTATTTTGCAGTTGCCTGCGTAGGACCACACTGGAATGCCGACACAAACACCTACACAGGAATACAGCGTCCACATCTCGGTGTTCTCCGCACACGCCGAGTGGAGATAAAGCACATGGTCACTCGCAAACGCACGTACACTGCCGAGACACCGGGAAACTACGTTGACGAGACATGCCAGCGCACACCCCGTACGACCAGTCCGACCCCCGTGAATGACCCCCTTGCTCCCCTCCTTTTTCATTGTCCCGTGCAGCTATGCGCCTGCTTACAAAAGAAAACACGCAAAAAATGCGTTTAGCCTCGCTCCCATGTCACTCACTTACTCGGAGCGAAAGACGCGCTCGGAAAGGCTGGGCTTCGCTCTGCTGGGCGGCTGGATGTACACACATTTCCTAGAAGCACTTGCGCGCCCACGGGTGGCGCTGCGGTGCTTGAAAAAGGTCTATTGTAAAAAAAAAGTAGCCTGCGTGTATCTGCTGCGGATTCATATTCATAAACTTGCGTCTGCAGTAGGAACACACACGCACTACGAGCATAACAAGCACATGGCCTCAATAGGTACACACAACACTGCAGGCTAGGGGCATGAGAAAGCATGCAATGGGAGGAAAAGAAAAGACCACGAGCGCTACAACGTCCTGCATGTTTCACATCTGCACGATCTACACACACACACCGCTAAGATCAAGGTAAGATTCCAACGAAAAGAATAAACGTCTCCCACGTGTGCCTCTTTGGTAAGAAAATCGAAAGGGCCAGAGGGTTAAAGAAAAAAAAACCACGCAAGAAAACCCTATTAACAAAACATACAAGGAGAATGAGCAATACTTAACGCGCGATTAGAAGAGATAGGAAGTCCGATGAGCCGTAAGAGTACTTGCTAACACGTGGTCTTATCCGTGACGTGCGAGCCGATAATCCATAGAAAAATCAACGGGCTGTCGATTCCTCGCTACGCTGATCTCTGCTGAAAACTGTTGGGCTCGTTCGGCGTGTCCGTGTGCTTGCAGAAAACACCATCTTAGTAACATCACCCTTCGGCCACCCTATTCACACCACGACCACGCGCGCACACTTCTCAAAAATTCTGCCGCATGTTGACAGTGTCCTGTCGCCACCACTGACTGCAACGCTGGGAAGGCTACGCAAGTAGTCCGTAAAGAAAAGGAGAGGTGTATCGCTCCGACACACAAACGAGCTACACAAAACACAGACTCGCGCGTTTCGATTGTTTCCCCTGCAATTACGAGCGTGTTTTGTTAAGCTGATCAGAACTATATTATGACGTGAGGCTGCGACCGAGGCATTGTTTTTCGCTCCCGCAAGCAACGGACTACTTTTTGGTCGCGGAAATACACAGAGTAAACACAGGCACCATCTTTTACAGCGCTGCACGTGCAGGCACGCACCGCGACATACCGTGACTAACTTGATGCGAGTTTCGGTACACAAAGGGGCTCGCCGTCTGCGCCCCTCAGCCGGAGGGGTGAGCGCTCTCCTACGGACGCGTTCTTGTTTGTGCTTTTTGCAAATTGCCCCTGCTCCCTCCAAAATAAAGTTGTTTCTACCTCTACCAGCTTCCCTTGACTGGTACATGAAAGTTTTACGCGCCCTCAGTAGTTGATAAGCGTGACAGGCTTTATCTGTTTTTATCTTAGTTGCACAAATTCACCTCCTCTCTCGACCAATGTACGACGCAGCATATATCAACGAAATTCATAGCTCGACGCTAATTGGTTCATAGTACTAAATATTGGATAGCACGGATTCGACCGTTCGACTGTTTGCTTCAGTGTTTTTTTTTTTTTTGTCTATTGTCCTGTGTCGAATTCGCAGTGTCCAGTTCTTCTGAATGTAGCGGAGGTCTCCGTATTAATTCTAACCACCAGGGCCCCCTTGATGTGCTCGAGGACACATTGCACAAACGTTCGATTTCCGTGCCCAGCTAGCACACAAAGGATTTAAGACGTCTTCGAGACGGATATCCGAGACGTTAACGACGTCTCAGAGACGGCACGCGTAAGAAGTTTTGGTCTAGAAGACGTCGTATATCTCGTCTAATGTCCGTCTTGTTGCACATATACGAGACGTTTCCTGAACGTCTTTGAAACGTCATCAAAAAGCTGGTCTTTTCGACGGCTTGGGGGAGCCTCCAATAATCCCATTTACCGGGATTTCTGAATCCGTCTAAAGACTTACCAAAGACGTCATCAAAAAGCTGGTCTTTTCGGCGGCTTGGGGGAGCCTCCAATAATCCCATTTACCGGGATTTCTGAACCCGTTTAAAGACTTACCAAAGACGTCATCAAAAAGCTGTTCCTGAAACGTTACCCGTAATCTGAAAAAGAAGCAGGAATCGTGTTCGGGAACGGGGCGCGCCCACCAAAATTTTGATCTGGTTACCACCCTCAGAGAGTAAGCTAACGCCTTAGGGGTACAAATAACCACAAGACATTTTTTGCACCCCTAAGGCATTAACTCTGTGGTTCTGAAGGTGTCAACGGGATCATAATTTTGGGGGGCACCCCCATCCGCGGACGCCGTCCCTGCCTTTGTGGTAGTAGCTGCGACCTGCTATGTTACCAGGTGCACCATAATCTTTTCGGTGCTGCAGAGTGGGGTGTAGTGCCAGCCGAATACTATCGTAGTTACGTCATAGGAAGAAGTCCTGGCATCGCACTTGCCTGGAACTTTTTTTCCTCGTGGTTAAAGGCATCAGCACTGAGTGCAACAGGGCAAAAATAGTGCAGTAAGGTAGGTGCACAGTTCTCAACAAAGGCTTCATCAGTCTTAGCATTTAAGTCAAAATTGGTTGTCATGAATACAAAAATCAACCTAGCATGTAATTTGTAGAGTATGAAGCAAACCTACCAAAAATAGTAATGACATATCTTTCTACAGTGAAGTATAGACAGTTTCATGGCAAGCGGCCTAACAAGGAGGCCTCTGTGCCAATGATCACGAAGTCTAAACACTGCTACATCAACATTTTATTGAGAAACTAACTGCAAGTTAAAAAAATAAGAAAATGATAAATGCGAGAAAAACAAAACCACAAATATTCAAAAGGAACTGCAGAAGAAATACTTTAAATATATTTGGAACTTATTAACGGCTAGAGGCTTACAGAAAGAGCACACTAGTAGTCACACAATAATCAACAGCCAAACGACTATGTGCTTTTCACAATGAGAGCAGCGCATCCGGTTATATGAGCAGAGACAGAACAATGGATGACTGTGTGATAGCCGCTTTCAATCACGTTATGCAGTATCTTCACCGCATAAAATCAAGGAATATAATAAACAAAAGAACTCAAATATGACTCAGACATGAAAGTGAAAATTTGTCTAGGACATCAGCTGATGTAATGAGGAAAACTTTAAAAGACAACCAAAAACATCAATCAAGTGTCAATGAGTATTGACCAAAGTGACCTTCAAAGAAAGTAGCGCATGAAATATTAACAAAATCGGTATAATGAGCAACGTCGCAATGCAGTGCACAATCTCTCACAGCGAGCAACGTTACATCGAAGCAACCTCCGTTTCACAATGAAGCTACATACGTGCTCGAAGTCGAATACAGTGGAGACAGTGTTGAGGCGACGAAAAACAACAAAAAAGGAAGCAATATTCTCAATTACATATACAAAATACAGATGTGGCTCTCTACAAAGCACTGTATTACGCACGTCTATGCAAATCTGACATGAACGGCGATCAGACTGGCAAGGATCAGTTGGAAGCCAAAAAAGAAAAAGAAGATTTTGGCACCCAGCACATGAAGCTATTCCTAAAAGGGACTTCAAATAACCATCAGGTCTACATGTGCAGGATTAAGCTGAGAGTCTCCGAATTTCGCCCTGTTTCACATTTAGAAAAAACACTGTTACCTTATACCTAGTCATTAAACAAAACACTTCGAACAGCCAACTCCTTTGAGAATGCAACCTCCACCAAACGCGCAACCAGTTCACGTTCACACTCATCAAAAACTAGTTGTAGTGTCCAGGCTTAGTGCAGCTGGTCAATACGATGCTACTGGCATCATATGACACGCTGAAACCGCCGTCACGGAAAAGCTTTCAATGTAGAACCGCGGTGGGGCCGTGGTAGAACGCAGTTGGTGCCCTATCAGGTTATGCGTAGAACCGCCAATTAAACCGCATGTATTCCTGCAAAGGAAAAAAAAAAGGGGGCCGTTATTTTCTATAAAGCTGTTCTACAACTGTGCTTTGAGGAACGAAATTTGAAATGCATCTCTGTCATAGACTGCGCCCTTTACATGAAGTGTTCATAATATCCTGCAACTTGCAATAGATAAACACCCAAAATGAATTTTCCTCGAGTGCCTGGTTCTTCTGCACTGCTACCTGCATCATATATATATATATATATATATATATATATATATATATATATATATATAATATATATATATATATATATATATATATATATATATATATATATATCGAAGCAACAAACTATGAAGCCTAGGAAAGCATAGGAGAAGTTATTGGGGTTCTTAATTGCAGTATTATCTTGTGGAGTAAGTATAAAGGAACTTTAGTGGACGAAAAGACAAACCTGCATTCTGTGGGAACCGAACCCACGACCTTCGGATAAGGCTTCCGATGCTCTACCGCTGAGCTAAGAAGGCGGTCGTCCCCCCCGTCCCTTCTATCGGGTATATCTGCACATACAATATAACACTCCCAGGATTGTATGTAGTACATATACCTATGTACATACATATGTACGAAGCTCAGCGAGCTCCGCCAAAGCTTGGACGCTCGTGCTAGATGCCCAGCGACGAAAAGGAAGAGAAGAAAGAAGTCAGGATACAACAGCCGGCCTGCGGCAAAGGCGCTGTGTCTGTGTCTCTCTCATTTATACAGTGGTGTTCGGGCCGTCTCCGCAGGAAGCTTGATGCATCTGCTGATGCTACCACCGCCGAATAGTATGTGACTCGTGAACGTTAAACTGCACATTACTGATTCGTAGTTTATTTTGGACGCATTCCCATACGCAGCATGTAGAAATCGAGTGACACACATGCTTCACACTTAGACGGTGGGAATATTCTTCGAGGCGTGCTTACGTGCTAACTGCGCACTCGGTATGAAAGGGTCCCTGCAACACTTTTTGAACACACTGAGCAAACGGTGCCAATCAGTCGTTGAGGCTTCTGTGAACGTGTGAGCCAAATGTTATTGTGCTGCAAGCAGCAGTGGATTTGCAGTTTCATTTTAAATACATCATGTAATCGCCTGCTATTTTTCAACAAGTGACGTCACTAGCAGCACCGACCGACGACTTGCCTGCTCTTCTTTCAACAAGTAACGTCACTGGCGCCAACGATTATGTCCCTTCGCTCACCTCGGTCTTTTTAAAGACAGGCACTCAGATTGCCTTTATTTCTTTAATGCAAAATGAACAAACATATAATTCCAGACTACATTTCGGTGAACGTAAGCAGGGGGGGGGACATGTTGTGAGTTGCGCGTCCACGCTTTCAGGTGGCGCCACCATCGAAGCGACGACAGCGCACCGCCGGCGGCAGCAGGCGAAACGCCATTAAGCCTTTAAATTGCCTACTTTGTTTGTAGAACTTCAAATCGATTCACACAATAAAAGAGTTGCCTTTTAATTTAAAGTCACAGGAAGCGTATTGAGCACGAACGCTGCAATGTTTTAAAAATGAAACTTCTTGAATGGGCGACGACGAGCGAAAGCGGGCAGTGAGTACCAGAAGACTGACAGTGGCGCACGCATCATTCGACGCCTGTGAAAGTTCTGCGGTTATGTTCAAGTCAAGCTGCAAGATACTGGTACTGTGAACAGAGTGATACGACACCATCGTAAAAGTGCAGGGACTTTAGTGGTATACTCTGCTGACACGGATTCGTGCAGTTATACGTCTTTTTTACCTTCAGCGGTGGACAGCTGTGCTCGGGATATCTGCAGTGGGGCTGCACATAGTACGTACATTTATGCGTACCGACGATTATGAACGATACTCGCCGGTGCATCTCGTAAAACACTACTCACTTGTCCCTCATTTCATGTAAACGTCGGTGTCATTACAATAAAGCGGTTTACTTGCCGCTAGTGTGTATGATCAATGTTGTGGCTGTCCTTACTGCAGCGGTAACCTTTCAAGTAAGTATGCAAGATACTTATAAGTCTCTAATATGTAAATGGGATGCAATTACATTGTGCAAACGAGAGAAATTTTGGGGGTACCTGCCTGTAGCGACCGAGGGAGCACCCGCAATACAGTAGCAGACGACAACGGCATATCGTCTGTTTTTGCCGGTCGCCAGCCGCCATTTTGACGCTTCGAAAGCGCCCTTGCAATTTTAAAACGTATTTACCTTTCTAAGCAGTTATAAATTATATAAACAAAATTTACAGTTCTAAAACTTGAATTGCGAGTGTAAACTAGCCAAAACTGTTCAAAGTGCTAGCAAAACAACATATTTATTTTTTTAGTGCGAGTGCCGTCAACACCCAGACGGCGCTACGATCGCTTCCAAAAATCGTCCCCATTGGTTCTATGGAAATGTCCTCCCCCTGACGTAAGTTCAGCCAGTGATATATCTGCCTCGAGCAAAGTAGTCCACGGCCTAGTGACATTTGTTGGAACGAAGAGCAATGTGAATTACAGCTGTGTTTGAAACCAAATAAAAAATTTCCTGGTGCACGCAGCTCGATAATATTTGGCTCACATGTTGACAATAACCTCCACGACTGTTCGGCATGGTTTGCTATCGGGATTCCAAATATTGCAGGGCTCCTTTAGTAAATGGGACATTCAAGGTCGCGCGATCGACGGGCACAGTGACTGCGCACCACAGCTGTGCATAGCATCAACAAATTTTCGCTGTGGCTTCGATTTCGCCTGCACAAACGGCCTTCCATGAGGTAATAGTGAAGTTAGTACAATGCAACGAAATATGGCTCATTTGGGATAGCGAGTATGCCGCGGGGTAGGAGGAAAATGTCAAACGTTCCGCAGAAAACTGTTGAATGGCACCGTGACTTTGATTTGACGATATAGGTATAAGCCTGCACCGCTAGATCCCGGCACCGGACAAGCTGGCGGCGCCCGTAATATAGTATAATAAAAATAAACAAAATACGCCCAAACGTTCATGTATAGGTCGTCGTAACACGCCGCTCACCCATAGCCCGACGTATTAATATAGTTCGTTGTTCGTCCCCTTATCATCTCTGTCCTGCGCTATCAGCCCAGCAACCTGGTTCAAGTCTTCACTCCCCAGTCCGTACCACGTGAAACACTGGACAGCTTATAACGAAAGGGAAGGGGTCAACGGCTCGTTCTTTATTTGTTAAAAACAACTTAATGAGCAAACAGACAATGAATTGTCTGTTTGCTCATTAAGTTGGAGAGCTTATGGCATACCAAAAATCTACTGAGCACAACAGCGTCCCTGTAACAATACTGTGGAACCAGATAACAGGTCGTGTAATTGTTTTGGTATTTGCGGTCTGCAAGAATGACGAACCCCAAAATGCAGAAAACCGCAACAGCGTGGACAATGAGAAATAATAATAACGAACATTCGCAAACGAGTCACATGCCTCTGACAAAGTTTAAATATGACCGAGAACGAGCACAACGACACTCATGCTCATATGAATGCTGAGCTGCGAGAAGTCATTCCACCACCATAAGACGTCATGATTGCCTGCGGCAGTTCTGCTGGCATGCCACAAGAAACATTGCGCGATTTTCACATCCACATCACATGCACGTAAATTTCGCAGCCCTGAACTGAAATCTCACGACTGCAATGCCACAGTGAAAGAACGCGCAGCAACGGTTGCCCTACAACGCGTGATATCACTTGCATGTATTCGTCTGTGTAAGACACGAGTAAATTACTACTATCCCACATTGTTGTACAGGCGCTGCACTCGCTACCCGTAACGACCAAATTACAGGATGGTGGGAACGAATCCAATGCACTCCTTACTCACTAATCAGGCTGAACACGAACATAGACCTAAGAAAGTTTCAGAATGCATTCATACACGGTGATCTGAATAATAAAACAACAGTTGCGTTGCTTTGCGTTTAATGCGTCAAGTATCTTAGAGCTTACATAGCATTAATCCTCCTTGTATCTGTCACAGACCGATTTGCCCTATCCGCGGTACACATGAGTGATCTCACAGGCATCATGCTAAGCCATTCAAATGTGGTACTTACATTTATTTTCGGCGAGACGTGGTTATTGGTGTTACGGGATCCAGTCACAGAAACGCCAGGATTGAACCAGGGTTAACGTAAGGAGGAAAGTAGAAAGAACATAATGCCACCACACAAACACACGCAGCAGTTGCAGCACGGTAACGGAATTTTCGCCAGAAACGAAGGATGAGCCGGCCGCCAACAACTTGACTACACTGACTCCACCTCCAACCACGCAAAGGAGCTTCGCTGCCTTTGCTTCGCGTCTCCGCGTGTTTGCGCCAGCCTGCGCCCTCTCGCCTCATCCCCCCGGCGACCGGCGAGAAGGAGCCGGACATTCTGGCGCCTCCCTCCCGGCCCCATTGCAGCTGGCGACATCTCGGCGCCCCGTGCATTGCGCCGACGCCCGCCGACGCTTTGAGCCATGCCCTGCGTTTTTATTTCCCGTGGGGAGGGAGGGGGGGGCGGTATTCTCCCACGTCTGCTTACCGTCTTGCGTAGGACGTTTCGAAGACGGATTCATTGTCCCTTTGATGTCGCTCCCGCTTAGTTCGCGTGGCTGACGTCTTTGAGACGTCAGCCACGCGAACCAAGACGTTAATCCCCCAATAAGACGTCTTTTTGGTCTTGTGTGCTAGCTGGGTGGGGCAGTACTGGGGTTCCTTTATTTTATTAAAGTTGTTCTCTCTCTGCCCCCGCAACTCCACCACCACATGGAATGTAGCGGTTTCGACAGACAATCGCAACCACGACCTCGTGCTTCGCTGCAGCAGTCCACGACCACTTAGCCATCGGCGGTGGATGAAAAAACAATTGCATATGCCGAAGCATATGCCAGAGGGACTAACAGCGGCGCGTACAGAGACGAAATGCCACCGTTCATCCTTCAGTTAGTCCCTTTGAAAATAAGGACGAAACATTTCGACCATGAGATTTGCGCACGGCACGCATCGTTTTCAGTTACTCTCTCCCCAGACTAACCGCTGGTCGCGAGGACTAACTGCAGCGGTTACTCCGGTTTTCGTCCTTTGCGGCTTAGAGTGTAAGGCCTCGAGCTGTCAAGCTTCTGTTTCGTTTGCCGAAATAAACCCCGGACGGGTGCTGACCCAAAGATTATACGCTTTCTAAAACCGATGTTTCTACGATACCTCGACCTCTACTTTTGCCGAAGACTGTTTGGTTTATGCAAACGAATCACTGTTTTTACCTCCGGTGCGTAAATTGGTAGACATCCAGGCATCTGCACGTCATTGCCCTGCTAATCTGTGACATTGCCCATGCCGTACACGACCGCTTGCATGTACGATTTCCACCACAGCATAAAGCCACCGTAAATTCATGGTTCTGCCGCAACTCAAAGCGTAGCAATAAAAGTGCGCTCCAACATATAGTTCACCGTATAGTGTACTCATTGATTAGCGAACATCACCAGCGAACGTCACAAACGACAGACAGCTTCCCACTTTGTGTGAACTGCCTCTTCAACGCCTCCCGCGTGTGGCATCTGTGATTCCAACGCATTTTCTAGCGGCCATAGCTACGCTCGCCAACCGCAACTGTGACAGCTCTTTCTTCGCTCGTCTACCTATTGTTATTGCATCATGAAGAGGGTGACTCTCGTAGCTGAAGGAAAATGTCTGGCGGCTCATCCCCGTCCACGAGAAGCTGCCATTCCACAATGACTCTGTCCACCTAGCTCTACGCAGCTGTTCGCGCTCATAACATGGAAGCGAATCTAGGAACCAGGCGCAGCAGTTGTGCTGGTAACACCGTCACTTTCGCGAATAAGCCGCTTTCTGCATGGCAGGGAAGAGCGCCGGCCGATCGCCAAAGGCAGCACGCTACACCGGCCCATGCTTGTGCTGCGTGTTTTACAGTGTAGGAGCGGCTATGAGTTCGCAAGGGCCAAAAGAAAACCATCAATGTTTAAACTATCGATTAGGGGACCACGCAGTAAAGGTAGAGAAATTAACGATACGCGTGGCATGTAAATCACGTCGCCCATGACATGCATATCATGATTTTCATGTTCTGACCTGTCAGTGATGTTCGCCATGCAGTCATGTTGTGGCATACCAATTTTCGTATACATCCCATTAACGAAACGGCCAGGAGAGCACCAAGAATGTCGCATGTAAATCATGTCACTCATGACATGCATGTCATGATTTTCGTGTTATGACCTGTCATTTATGTTTGTGATGCAGTCATGCTGTGGCATGCCAATTTGCGTATACGTCCCATTAACCAAACGCGTGGCATGTAAATCATGTCATTAATGAGATGCACGTCATGATTTTCATGTTATGACCTGTCATTTATGTTCGCCATGCAGTCATATTGTGGCATACCAATTTTCGTATACATCCCATTAGCGAAACGGCCAGGAGAGCACCAAGACTGTAACATGTAAATAATGCCACTCATGACACGCATGTCATAATTTTCATGTTATGTCCTGCCATTTATGTTCGCAAGGCAGTCATGTTGTGTCATACCAATTTTCGCATACATCCCATTAGCGAAACGGCCAGGAGAGCACTAAGGCCGTGGCAAGTAAATCATGCCACGCATGACATGCATGTGGTGATTTTCATGTTATGACCTGCCATTTATGTTCATCAGGCAGTCATGTTGTGCCCCACCAATTTTCGCATAGATCCCATCAGCGAAACGGCCACGAGAGCACCAAGACCGTGGCATGTAAATCATGCTGCTCATGACATGTATATCGTGATTTTCATGTTATGACCTGTCATTTATGTTCGTCATGTATTCATGATGTGGCTGTGGCATACCAATTTTCGTAAACATCCGATTAGCGAAACGGCCAGGAGAGCACGAAATCGTAGGCGGCTAGATAGATAGATAGATAGATAGATAGATAGATAGATAGATAGATAGATAGATAGATAGATAGATAGATAGATAGATAGATAGATAGATAGATACGCTCAAACTCGCCGAAGTTCGCTAAGAAATGCTTCGCATTTAAAAAACTTGGACCATCTCCCCGAAGGGAACCCTGGTGGGAACCGAACCCACGACCTTCGAATGACGCGTCCCATGCTCTACCGCTGGGTTGCGAAGGCGGTCATCGCCCCGTCCACATTACTGGTCATTTATGTACGTATTATGCTGGGAGTATTAGGCAGCGCCACTCGTAGCCACGAGTGGCGGCGAGTAGCGCTGCCTAAGAATCCTTCATTAAGCTCTCTCTAACAAATAAAAAACGAGCCCTTGACCCCTTTCCTTACGTTATTTCATAGACTGGGCCTCGTTGCGGCAGACTTGGTGCCTTAAGTAGCCTGCCAGGGCTTACTGGGGAGCAGCCACTTCGTTGTTCACGTTCTACGTTCACGTTCTACGTGACGCCTCCTGGCAAGAAAGTGTGTTCCATACACGCCGTGATGGCTACGAGTGACCCTGCCTGACACTGCCAGGATAATATGTACATAAATGCCCAATAAATTGGACTGGGAGACGACCGCTTCGTAGCTCAGTGGTAGAGCATCGGACGCATCATCCGAAGGTTGTGGGTTCGGTTCCCACCGAAGGCAGGTTTGTCTTTCCCTCCACTTTAATTAATTTCTATTCACTACACAATTACAATGATACAAGTCACCTCCCCTATACTTTCCTGGGCTTCGCTGTCTGTTTGCTCATTAAGTTGTTTCTAACAAGTTGAACTTAGTTACACAAAATGAGGTATATCTGCAACCAAATATAAACTTTACCATTGCCAAGTGAAATCATGCTACAAGCAAGTTGAACCTAGCAGCAGCCAAATTTTCAATAATATCGGCCAGATTCGCCGTGTGTTGTGCTTTGTGCGGCCGTTTTCAAGTGTTCGCTTTTTAGTTTTTGCGCATACGCTCCATGTAGGAGCCGCGACCGCTTCGCAGGACAGCTTTCGCCTGAAAGCCGAAATTTGGAGAAGCAGGATACAGGTAACCGTAAATCTTACAGAGGAAGCCTAAACAAAGAAGCTGAAAAAGAAAAGCAGTGAAAGAATGCAGCTGACGTCAATGCAAAGTCGCTGCAGAATTGTTTTCTGAGTAGCGAAGAAACCCTTGCGAGAAACACCCGGTATTCTCCCAAGCACTTTTAAGTAAACCAATGCAGTAGGTCCCTGTTAACCGGTGAGAGCAAATAATGAAGCTACAAAAAAACCAGGCATGCCGTAAGCAAAATATTAATAAAATAAAGCCATCGTTCACAGAGTGCTTACAGCCGCGCCGCTGCGTGACATCCCACGCAGGCAATTCATTATCAGAAGAATTTCATGCATCCCTAGTAGTCTACACGACACGTGGAACATCGATCACAACCTCCAGAGGTTTACCTCTTGACATTTTGGCTCAAACGAGTGCAGCGTTAGGTAGAGTTCAGTGAAACACATGAAGAAGCAAATGTCATAGAGAAAGTTTATGCAGAACAACGCACGGCGGGGTGATTGCGGCCGCATTATCACCCGTACGTTTGGTTTGAACCTTGAAATAAATAGCGCAGAGATCTTAGCTGCCTTTTTCTCTCGATAGACCAGTTCAAGAATAGATACAAGGCACGCGGATTCGTACAGAAATTCTTATTTCTCAGGAGGAAAAATGGGTGGGGACACAGGTAAACGCGCATGAACACAGGCATAATGCATTATGGCTCTATCAAATGTTTCCTTATCAGTGTATGCACCATGCGCCAGGCTACGATAAGCATGTGTGTCAACATAGCCAATTATACACCGCCAATGACCAGACATCGATTGTAGAGCACGAAGGAAATCAGATACTCTTATCTCTTTCGCGTGGTGTTAAGGACATGCTAACGAAATAGTTTTCTTTACAGTTAGATAACACGCCTAGAAGTGTATTACCAGCTGTGTGTATTCATTCAGCTTCTGAAATGTGGCCTGTCGCTCGTATAGGCTTTTTCATATCGTCTCAGTATCTGCGAACCGTAGGCTTCATTGCTATTTTGAAAAACGTAGCCGAGGATCTCTCACGGCGCCCTTCCCCTGCATTCTCATAACACCTCCTTTACGTACATATTATTATTATTATATTATTATTATTATTATTATTATTATTATTATTATTTGGTGGTGCTGGTTGTGTTAAAGAAGAGCCAGGCCTGCGTAGACTGCAGTACAGTGACAGCGTAAGCCGGAGTAGTGACCTTCTTGGAGGCCATTGTAAACGCTTGAGGAAACTAATACAACCAAAGGTGATATCCCCTACGCCATAATTCTTATCATTTCGCCAAGTAGGGAAGTACCCACTACGCCATAATTACCGCGGTATTGTAACGTGCAAACCTGTATAGTTGCGCATCTTAGAGAGTCTCTTGGCGTCGTTTTCACCAGAGCGAACCGAACTCGCCCCGGCGTCGACGGCGAGCTGCGGTTTGGGCTTCTCTCTGCACAGCTGTCTGTTGTGCCCGACGTTGCCTTGCTGCAGCCGCGCACGTAGCACTGCGATTCGCTTCTTCAGCAGCGGTCCGCACCTTGCGAAAGGCGCTATCAGGTATATCGAAAGCCAAGTCAGGTGGCTGGTCGCCTGCCGCATGACGCATGGCACGGTACGACAAAATTGCTTCAAAGTGCAGCGTTTCGTAATAAGGATGATGGAAAAGATGAAGAAGATTGTTTCATAACGATGATGCTGATTATGCCTCTGTAATGGGTTCAGAGTTACAAAGCATGCAGCCCTGTGTTCTTTCAAATGATTCCTAGAACTCATTATGCAATCTACATTCTGCGACGTGTAGTGGCGTATTATTATTCTGCCACGTAACATCGCGCCTCGCCACGGTGGTCTAGTGGCTAAGGTACTCGGCTGCTGATCCGAGGGTCGCGGGATCGAATCCCGGCCGCGGCGGCTGCATTTCGATGGAGGCGAAATGTTGAGGCCCGTGTGCTGTGCGATGTCAGTGCATGTTAAAGAACCCCAGGTGGTTTAAATTTCCGGAGCCCTCCACTACGGCGTCTCTCATAATCAGAACTGGTTTTGGGACGCAAAACCCCACAAAACAACAACAACAACACGTAACATTACATTTTTTAATGGAATTCCTCGGCAGACGTTGTACATGTTAAGTGTTTTAGCGATGGTTTTTCAAGCACAGGCGTAGCTCAGTGGTAGAATGCTCGACTGCCACGCAGAGGGCGTGGGTTCGAATCCACGCAGCGGACGTGGGTTTGAACCCTCCTCAGGCCCTGGTTGTTTGTTCTTAAATTTGCGCGATAGCGGTTGCGGACACTGGCGGCGGCGGTGGCGGAAAACAACGGCGCCAGAAAGGCCCTCGTGATCTCGCAACAGCTTACGTTGTAAAACGCTACTTTCTGGGCCCATGTCGGCAGCATGGCTCAGCGTCCGCGACAAGGGGGACGGGAAAGAGACTGATAAAAACAGCCGTACTGGAGGGCTACGGAAATTTTGACCATGTTGGGTTTCTTAACTTGCATAGAACATGGGCCTTTGGCTTTTTCGCCCCCATGGAAAATGCGAACACCGTGACCATGATCGAACGTTGACGACACACTATCACGCTAAGATCCAAAACTACTGCGCAACCCTTCACTACGCAGCTCGTCTCACTACGATAGGAGGTTTCAGCACCTAAATGTCCGATCAGTCACCTGCCCCTTCTCCTCTCCTCGCAAAGTTGGGGAGAAAGCGCGATGCGTATACATAGCACGGAACATAGATAAGGCAGTTGTTGAACTTCCTAAGACAAGTCCACTTGTCTAAACGTGGGTCCAGCAAACTTCCTTGTTTTCCATCGTTTTCAGCGATCTTTTAGTCAGTTCAAGCCTCCAACATCCTCTAAGCTTATCTTCTGGTTTCCATGTCTGCCTTATGCAACTGTACCTGCCACGAAATTGAACACTGAAACGGTTTTGGAAAATCTCTAGAAATTCATTGCGCCATTTGCTGGCGTCCTTATCGTCGTTAGCATGAAAATACCAGCGCTTCGTATCAAATGTGTACTTTTCTACAAAGCATAAAGTATAGGTCTGGGCCACCGACATAAACATACAGTTTTCAATCAGCTCGTCCAGTTCGTTGTGCAGTGGGCATGCATCGAATGGTTCGATTGCAACCAACGAATGGTTCGAATGGTTCGGGGTGAGGTGCAGAAAACTTGAAGCACCGGTCAAAGTTAAGGGCTCGGTGCCCGCAGTCGCCTCATTTCTAATGTGCATTTATCGCAGCCCCGGCATTTCGGATGCCTATTTTAATTGATCCTTTCTTCACATAGGATCTATAAGGTTCAAGCACCTGTGACACATAACCGGTTCTGTGGGCCGCGAATTACTGGCATGAGCCACGAGAGATTGAAGTGTCGTTACTCGTGACGTATATGACGAGTGCATCGCTTTAGTGATATAAATATTAGTAATTTGCAATCCTAATTTTACAGTTTCTATGCCCTGCTGATGCAAGCCATCGTGCGTGCCCTTCAACTTTCCCCTGTGCATGCGCGGAGCCGTGCAAAGTGCCACACCGAAAGCCCCGACGCGCTGATTATCTCGCCGGGCCGTTTCCACAAACTTTGTCGAGCGCATGCGCATATAGCGCACATGTGCAGACGAAATAAGTAGGCGTTTTGCTCCTCGGCGGTCAGTTAGCAGCGGCGGCAGCTGGTGGAAATACCTTCTAGCTGTTGATTTGCGGGGTTTTAACATCCCAAGCCCAGCTCTGATTGTGGGAGACGCCGTAGTGGAGATCTCCGGAAATTTCGACCACCTGGGGTTCTTTAACGTGCACTGACATCGTACGGAACACGGATCTCAACACTTCGCCTCCATCGAAATGCACCCGCCGCGGCCGTGATCGGATCCCGCGACCTTCGCATCAGCAGCCGACTACCATAGCCACTAGACCACCGTGGCGGGGCGCCTTCTAACTGTGGATCCCTGCTTTTACAGGTGAGTGTTGAAAGCCGTTCTTATTATTGCATTTTATTATTGTACTAAAAGTGAAACCACAATGCTAATGCTGCCGCTGCCATAGTTTTCTCCTGTAGTAATGTTTCATCTTTGACATTTGCCAACGCTTGCGTTCTTTTGTGCCCTTTGCCAAGTGCTAGCTATGGCCCATACCTCCACCTCATGTCAGTTCGCAAGGAAGACGGGTCGGTGAAGTGCCCAGAGTGCTCTTACGAATAACACCTTGATAAATGCGCTGGCATAGCAGACAAATCATTTAAAACAAAAACAAGAAGTGCCAAACCAAATTGGAGATGATCGATCCGACATTAAAAAGTGCTGGAGCACGCGTTACTCACAGCGAAGCTGATACCGACGTTCTCGTGGCCGTCAATAATAAGCTCGATATTCTGCCTGCTTTACTTGCTAAATTCAGTGATATGGAAAAATCACTGCAGTTGATGTCGGGAAAGTTTTTCTCGTTTCAAAAACGAATAATATGACAGGGCACTGAAATAAAAGCTCACAGAACTCGGTTGACTGAGCTAGAAAAAAAGGGCATGGTTAACATCGCGGTACAAAGTGAGCTCCAGAGACAAGTGAATCACCTGCAATTTCGCGGCCGGCTGCTTAGTCTGGAAGTACACGGCGTTCACTTGTTCCTGGCGGGAACCTTTTATCATCACGAAATCACACTGCTGACACGCTTGGAGTCCCTAGGCTGACTGATTCTGACGTTGCACCAGCTCACCGTACGCCGGCGTCGCAAGCTAAAGTCTCTGGAATTATACGGTTGCCAAGCAACAGACAAGAGATGACTGCCTGCAGAATACGCGCTCAAGAACAGTGAACCAAAACATATTATTCGGGGTAATTTAACTCGCCATCACAAACAGGTTTTTTTGGACCGACGAAAGCTGAAGCAAAAGCAAAGGGCTATGCTTTCGTTAGGTATGCAAATAGGCAAAACTTGTTCGAAAGACCAGTGATGGAGTTGCCATTGTTGTTAGGAGCAAATATGAGCTTGACAAGCTGTAACTAATCCATAGTTCATTCTTTTGTATTCAAATAAAACGTGATTGATGAAACGCGCTACTATTTTCTAATGATGTGAATCATGCAGTGTCGAACCAATCGACAGTTTCTCAGAAATGTACTTACTCAAATCCCAGATCAGTTAAAAAGAAGGTACTGTCTCTATAGGAATTTTTCGCCGGCTTTTCATTTCAATTTACTGCGATAATGGTATGACTTGGAGCAGGTGATGCATTTGATGCTATGATGCGATTGTATTGAAGGACTGCGCGACGTATTACGTAAATAGACAGCATGTCTGCAACGGTGGTGTTCCATTATTACTTAGTAATGACGTAGAAGGCGAGATACTTGAATGGTGCACTGTAATAACTCGTGATTACGTAATCTCTACGATTTGTACCCAAAGAACTGTGTTTTCTGTGTCTTGCCGGCGCCCACACGAAAATGTTTAATTATTTATTTAGTTCTGTGAGAGGTTTCTCGCTTCTATTGCCCGGAGTCACACTCGGAAACTCTTTATAGCTTGTAGGGATTTCGATATTGATCCATCCTTCCCAGTACATCTGTTATAGATTTTAATGCGACCAATATATCTAAGCGCTAAGCTTATTAATGTACTTACAAGAGTCATGAGCGGAAGTCATTGTGTACTTGGTTTGATTACGACTGACTGTGCAGTTGAATGTTGTGTAGAGCACTTTACCTTTTTTATCAGCGACCACCTTCCCGCGTTTGTTTGCATTGAGAAACATGGTTGAATAGCAAGACAATCCGCACCAATCAGACGCCAAGCAATTACTGAGACATCACTGACATCCTTTGGCGAGGAACTCGTGAAAAGAGAGTCGAGTAAGATACCTGAACCAGATGATGCCAATTTAGCGTATAATATGTTTATTGCTACTTTTAAACGGATTATCAAGTCCTCATACTAGAATGACATAATGAATGATGCCCCGCCTAGTGGCTATGGTACTCGGCTGATAATCCGAGGGTCGCGGGATCGAATCCCGGCTGCGACGGCTGCATTTCGATGGAGGCGAAATGTTGAGGCCCGTGTGGTGTGCGGTGTCAGTGCACGTTAAAGAACCCCAGGTGGTCAAAATTTCCGGAGCCCTCCACTACGGCGTCTCTCATAATCAGAGCTGGTTTTGGGACGTTAATCCCCACATAACAACAAATGATTACGTTCCCATACTAGAATGACATAATGAGGTATGCCGCAGTAGGTTGTCTGGCATTATTCCTGACTACACAAGTTGTACCTGCCAACAAATCATATTGAATGCGCATGTATGGAACTTTCCTCGGTGGAAATGCCGCTGCCATGGAGGGGTTACAATCTGCGTTAGTGAGGCTAGTAATACGGTGCCTTCCAGTCTCATTTGCCACAACATATTTGCGACAGCGAGAAAAAGATTTTCTCTGCAGAATCTAAATACACCACTATCCTATTTTCTGGCAAAAAGTGCAATCATTCCGCTTGAGAGAAAGCACATATACGTATTAATAAGTATGTCTGTAACAAGAAAGCGTCAAAGTATTTTTGTTTGTTGCATACATATGAACATAAGGAGGAGTATATATAACATGGGTGTAAGAATAATAGGGGTGTTTGCAGAATGTTCCATGTTATTGTACCTGCAATTTACCACGCCAACACGGTAAAGCAAGTGGTAATATATAAAGAGTGTTTCCTGACATGACTAACTGTTTCAATACAAATGATGCTTTAGACAGCCGTTTTATGTATAGTTTGTCAGTCGAAGTGAGTGCACTACTCTTTTATTTCACATTTGGACGTGTACTGTTGGTACTGCGTGCCTCGGCACGTTTTGTTGAAGAATGTGAGGCAACCGGGAGTGGGTCCTTCCTTAGCTTGATTACCAGTCAGGTACATCTCGCATAACTGTGGCTCTGAAAATATTTTGCGAAATTTCAGTTAGTTGGCTGCATTCTTTGTCGACATGCATTGAGGTACCGTCTCCGTTTTGCCTCATTCTACACCATGTTGCCGGAAAACTGTTTTCCAGGACGAAAACAAACTAAAGAAACGTAACTTTCATCATAGTAAAGAAAATGGGAAAGAAAATAAAGACATCACTTTAATGGCCGTTCTTATTGCCACTGATGAAGCGGTTAATCATTTTCATTTTTATATTTGATTGAGCGCCGCTGGTCCGATACATCGGAAAGTATGTGTGTATAAAAGCCTAGCGTTTTAATGAGCTAACTTTCGGAAAGAAATATCTCAAACAAAGTGGCGCTAAGCTTATGCAGCAGCCCCGCAGGGGCGTCTGCTTCTGCGGGCGTTTGGTGTGTGGCGACACCACGGACCCGAGCCAACGGGGGGGTTTCGACCCCCTCCCACGTGTCGCCTTGCGTGGCTTAGCCGTGTCCGGGGAAAAGGGGATCCTGGGGGTTGAGCCGACGCCGGGGGATTGGACCTTAAGGCCTCCCGGAAGAGGCAACACACCCCTTTGGCCCCGGCTTCACGTATACGGCACCTCCGGATTGACCCGCCCGGTGGAAACCGGCAGTCGCCTTTTCCTTTCTTTTTCTGCACACCTTCGTCTTTTCCTCTCACATTAAATCTGTCCTGTCCTGGCTACCTACACAAGGGTTAACCTTGTGTAGGTAGCCAAACTTGGTTATGCCATGTTTGGTTATAGTAGCAGCATACAACTGGCGCTTGCAGGACCCAAATATTTTGGCTCCTGTAGCGTCCCCTCGTTGGGCCTATGGTACGTGGTTGGTGCTGCTGCTGAATATATTTTGTATTTATGGCAAGTGCTTTTCCTCCAGTTTCTGATCGTCACCCTCTTAAGAGGGGACGCACCGAAGAGCTCATAGGTTTCGTCACCCGATCTAAAAACTCCCCGCGTTTCCATGTCATATATAGTGAACATTCCGAGAAGTCTGCAAGAGTCATATCACCTTTTGCTGTTGCTAAATCCCTCACTGAGAAGCTGGGTCCGGAATATAAAATAACCAGAATGGCCAGTGGAGACTTGCTCCTTGAAGTCCGAGACCAACAACAATACCGAAAGCTGACCAGTCTTGAGGTATTGGCAGGAACACCAACCTTAGTAACCCCTCACAGGTCAATGAATACCACACGGGGAGTTGTGTCCGACTCAGACTTGCTAGAATTGACCGAAGAAGAGCTCCTTGACGGATGGAAGGGGCAAAATGTGACAAATGTGCAGCGCATCAAACTTCGGGGAGACAACCGAGAAATTCCAACCAAACATCTTATTCTAACTTTTACATCCAGTGAACTGCCACAGACAATTGAAACAGGATATATTAAGTTACTGGTCAGGCCTTACATCCCCAACCCTAGACGTTGCTTCAACTGCCAAAGATTTGGCCATGGCACACAGAGCTGCCGTGGCAAGCTCACATGTGCGAAATGTGGAACACAGGGGCACCCATCAGACGGCTGCACTGACGAACCTCACTGCGCCAACTGTGATGGCTCTCATGCCGCCTACTCTCGAACCTGCCCGAACTGGAGGATGGAAAAAGACATCATCGCCTTGAAAGTCAGGGAGAATATATCCTTCAGAGAAGCCCGCAAGAGTTTCGCCTTTTCACGTTAGCACATTCCCTGATGCGGCGCGTCAGGGGGCAGCGTCGCACCGGCCTCCGCCAGAAGCCCGGCCTGCACGCAGCGAGCCGCCGGCTGTGGCAAACGGCGCCACGGTAGGAGCAGTCAAGGCTGCCCCGCCATCCCAAAACTCGGCCACACCAGTGGCCTCTACTTCCTCTGGCGGTAGCCGAGGCAGTTTCGACGTCAAGGAGGTCCCGTCACCCTCCCCACTGGTATGGCCAAAGGCTTTGTCCTCCGGGGCGAAGCCGGCAATCGCTTTCATCGCTCGCTTGAGCGAGTGCCCTCTGCCTCGCACGAGGACCGTCCGGTTGGTTTCGGCTGGGCGATTGATGTTCAGTCGAGTCGCAGACAAGAGACAGACGGACTAAGTCTTTCGTGGTTTCCTAGCCCAAGAACGATTATAGTCTTAAAAAATTGCGCCATATCGACGAAGTGAATGATGATGAGTGGGCGAAGCTCCGCAGGTAATCTGGTAAACCGTCAATCCTCCGCACATTTTGCCCACTGGATCATCATGCAAAGACGTGACACAGGAACGCGGGTTTGTGGTGTAATTATTTTTGCAGTATATACGCAAGGCTTTATTATTTACATATGCCCGCTGTAGATCGGTGATGGCAGTGGCGCTGGGCTGCTCGTTTCTGATGGTTGAGATTGTGGTCAGGCTGTTGTCGAACCGCAAGCGGTCGCACACCTTGCAGCTGTGGCGGAAACTGCGACCTAGGAAATCGCGCTTAAAGCCCGCATCGGCGCCACCAACCTCGGGTAGCGACCGCTGCAGGTGTTTTCCAGAAGCTTCCACTGCTTCCACGCCGCTTCCGCTTCGCGAGCTCTCACCGCAGGCTCTTGATGGCGAGCTCGCGCTGCAGTCGCTTTGCGAGCCTTCCGTTCAACCGCCGCCTTATTTTCTTCGGTGCTCATAGTAGCAGGGTGGCAGTATCGAAGCTCATTTAGTGTCGACCGGCTAAAGAGAAAGGAAGCACGCTAAGAGCGAGCGCTATATATAGGCGCGGACTTCTAGCGGTCTCCTACGAAGCTAGAGCACACAACGAGAGTGGAACGAGCTTGGCTACAACGACGCGACGGGGGACAAGCTTCGACCCTAAGGAGCTTCGCCTCTAAAGGAGCAAGAACCCACGCCGAAGGGCGTCATGACGTATTCGCGCTTCTCCAGTGAAGGCAAGCTTGCCGCCAGCGCCCCTGCTCTGCCATGGCACCACCCGACAACATGCGAATTAGCGGCATCTAGAAGTCTGCCTATAGTAGTCCTCCCACAGATTTCGTATTCCATGCCCATAGCGGGCGGTTTCTTTACGTATTTTGACGGCAATTGCGAATTCGTTGGGGCTTATAATGCAATAATATCTCGCTAAGAGTCTCGCAGGAGCCTTGACGGTTTCTCGGCGGACATTTCTTCCTATGCTCAAAAAGACCTACATGGTCGCTGTAATACACGACCTTCACAAAGAAAAGCAGAAACACGATGGCGCTACGAACGCCGAGCGAGATCGCACTGCAAGTAGCTAAAATTTTCATAAATCTTTACTCTGTGGCAGAGTTAGAGTGGCCTTCGACATTTTCACGTGGGTTATTTTGTTGATAATTAGTAAACGAGCGATGCGCAGCTGCAATTGTTTAAGACGTCAACGCAGCTGAAAAGTATCTAAGACGTGCTGCTAATGGCAGGCGTAGATACATATTCCAAAAGCATGGAAATTCCGGCAGCAGATGACCGCTGCCATGGAAAGCTTCCACGGCTGACTTCAGTTCGAGAAGGTAAGAAATAAAACAGGTGTCATTTGGGTCAGAAACCATGGGACCTCTGCCCTAATTTCAGTTTACTGACCTTGCAAACCGATGCAGCAGCTCAGTAAACGTTTAGTTTACCGAGCTGCTGCATGGCTTTGCATTTTGTGGAAAGAGCTTATTATTTTATACTATCCAGAATACCCCTTATTTAGGTGGCAATATAGATACGTTCACTGTCTAGTGTCGAATAATCATTGATTTATTTCCTGCTAGTGTACTTGCGACATGATCGATAATATGGCGACATTTGCTTCCTTCAACAAAAATTTACGACGCCTTATAATACACGTTTGTTTAGGTGACAGTATAATGATTGGTTGTTCATTTGTAGGTGGTGTCCTCCATTCCTTTATTCTTGCATTGTTCCTTGTAGGTGTGATACTTTATCTCGCCGCACTTTTCCTCGAAAAATCTTAAGCAACCACTGGTAGGGCCATTCCGAACTTCGCTATCTTTAAGGTACATTTCGCATAAGGGAAATTCTGCAAAGGAAAGTTTTTGCACAATTTGAGTGCATTTTCACTGGTTATCGTGCTCAATAATTTTTCCCGGACTGTTTCATGTATTCTACTTTTGAGGACCAGTATTAGTTAACGTACGTAGACGAAGATAACAGAATCAAATACAACGAAGGATGTTCCTAAACTAGAAGCTTTGAAGGGATTCCTGTGAATATAATATGAGCAGTGGAGGCGTGCGAATGGTTATTTTTTGAAAGAATTCATTATGGATAGACTAAGGACAGAAAAGAACTACTCGTAATTACATATCGAATCTTTTGAAGCAAGTTTCGAATTTTAGGTAGTCGTTCTTCCTGTTATTTTAGATCAATGCTCTCGCCCTTCTTTTCGCAATAGCATTAAAAGGACAAAGCCACAGTTGAATGGGAATAAACAGACCATCTACAGTCCCATAACTCTAGAGAAATTCGAAAAAAATGTGCTATGGTCGACGAAGTAGCTTGCCGCATTCCACGAGTTACCACACACTATGCCTGTGATATATTAGGCAGCATAAATCAGTCGTCCTTTTGTGCCGACCTAGAATCTATTTTCTCCGGATCGTCAGGGTAAATTATTCATTGTGTAATGGAGAAGTATTCGAGAATACGAATAAAAGCTGTTCAATTCGAAGATCGAATTTAATAGCATGCAATTCGATCCCGTATTTTTTAAATATTTAAATATTCGCTGTCCCCAAACGTGCAAATCATAGCACGCTGCTGCATGTGTACCAGGTGTTTGGAGCTCGTTAGGCCGGTTGTCCAGAGGTTTAATTTAAACCATGGTTCTTTGGTATGCCTGGAAGATGCTCTATACTTACCAAGCCGCTTAAGAGGGCAACGGCGTCTCGTACATTTAAACTTCGTTGCGAGACCCCCTGATTTTTCTAACCGCGCCCCCATTCTTAAGCAGATTTTCTGGCATGAACACCAGCGAGAGTTTTACGACAACTGGGTCTTGCAATACACTACGCACTACATGGGAGGACACGTTATGTCAAGCACATCCTCATAAATTCCGAACATATGCACGAAATGAGTGAGTGTCCTATCATTTCTTGGCGGACGCACCTACGATACTGTTGTAGGTCCTCCTCGGTATGTTATGTAGGTTCCATTCAGCTACAGCGATATATATATATAGCTGTAAGGGCTTTTAAGGAAAATTGTAGCAAAGTTTAAGCTGTATAGCTGCGTTACATTGACCGTTATTACTATGCGATACGAAAAGAATTGCTAAAATTTTCTGCTGACAGCGACCACACGGTAAACATTCAGAAAACGAGCCGTAGTTATATACCGTCAGTTATCTTCTTGTCGAAATAGTACAGAGTGAACACGCTGCACTTGTTATCATCAGGATCCGTGAATACGAGTGTCATCAAGTCATCAGGGTTTGTTTCTGGAAGAAAACAAAGAATGACGGAATTAACCGTACGCGCACAATCAGAAATGAAGTGGGTTACGGAATGAGCTCTCATGTTTGGAAATTACGCGTAACTTGTTTTCTTTAGACACTACGGACAACGTTATTCTGTAATGATTAGTATGAGACCTATATCGGCGATGTACTATTACACAAGGAGAAGAATAAAAAGCGAAGACAAGAAATGTATGTTTCTGTTGAGGTAACAATAGAGCGCAATAAACAGAGCGACGTTATACCAACTAGCCCTCGTTGTACTGTTATTTATTAGCAAGACAACAAAAGTTCTCGCTGTGTTAACATGTTTCTAATTCTCTACCTCCCACCTACTGAATAAATATGTGAAGATTTGTCTATCACCGCAGGAATGCTTGAAAAATGCATTCCTGTGGTGATAGACAAATCAGCGAAGCTTGTCAAAAACTGATGTGATATTGCTTATACAATGCGGTGACAAATAACCTACATTGCGCACCAACTTATTAAAACAAGGACTGTATTCGTACGACAGTGTTTCCAGTATCGTTTATGCCAGTCACCGAGCAGACATATTGTTGACGAAACCGCGCGCTTTTACCAGCAGCGCTCTCGTAGGGTTGGCCATGATGACATGCGGGCGTCCGTGTGGGATGTCATGGTTCACTATGAAATGGATTCGATTTGTGCTGGCTGCTTGTCCTTGTTGTCTCCCTTGTCGACTGCTTTTGTTCTCGCCACGAGATACAAACGTCAGATTCATCGCAGTACTGTGTTAGTATTGGCACCATAAAATTCACCGTTAAGTGTTTCATAACGAGATCGATGACCTGTTATGACCGTTAGCTTCGCATGTCAAAATATCCGCTTCTTCTTGCTCACACTAAACTTTGCTTCGCCGCAGTGCGAACGCGTAAGGCGGCGAAACGTACTGCTTTGTCGAATGGGCACCTTTCACAGGACACATGAAATAGTTGGCCAATATACTTATAGTAAATCTACTACCAGAATGTTTCAGCACCAATATTCTGCCCATATTTTGCCCATAACCACGGAAGATTATAACTTCTGCACGGAACAACGGGAACATTAAATTGGATTATTATTGCGCCCATCATTTTAGTACCGTGGATAACGCGCTGACACTTACGGAGCTACTTTTCAGCAGGAAGAAAAGGGTTTGTCAAATGATTCCTTTTCTTCCTTTCTTTGCGCACCATAAAATTCACCGTTACCTGTTTCATAACGAGATCGATGACCTGTTAGGACAGTTAGCGTCACATCTCAAAATATCCGCTTCTTCTTGCTCATGCGTTTTGAGTTGATATAAAACGAGGCATTGCGAAGACCTTAAAATATTTTATTTTTGGTGATCGGTTAGATACTGCACTTCGTAACAGGTAGCGCACAGTTAGAAACAAGGACGAAGCGAAGAAGTGAGGATTAGACACTTCTTCGCTTTCGCTTTGCCCCTAACTGTGCTGCTACAATATGCTTAACTACCAACAAGCCCACTCACACGTTCTATCTAGACAAAAGCTTTTTGCCACAATAACCAGTTGCCTCAGCCTGCGCTCCTTAAAAACCAAGAGATCAACAACGGCCTGCAATTCCCTGTCCAATGCAGAAAGATGTTGCTGTATCGTCTTCAATAACTACGGTTATTTATCGTTGCGATCCTTCGTCCGTAGGATGACGACAAATAAAGAATGGTCGCCATATTCTTGGTGAAATCATGAAATAGGAAGCTAGGTCTCGAGCGTTCTAAGCATTAGGTCAAGGCTATGGCCGGAAGTTTGCGGTATTCAAGAAGGGGAAGTGAACAAGCGGCATTTTGTTGGAGTTTTATGATAAGGGAAGCGTTAATTGATTTCACTATGATTTGTGCTTTAACGAAAGCGATCACGAACGTACTCGCAAAGCCCGAATGGTGTCACAATGGCCGTCTTGGGGATGTCCGCGGGCTCAACCGAGTCCTTTCCCAACCTAATACCACGTAAGTGGAATTCGTTAAAGGGCAACTCGGACGATTTTTCATTGTCCACTGATCTCAACGAAATTTTCTGCGTACGTTGTCCTTGATTCTGCAATAATTTATCTCAATCCACGCGGTTGCAAATCATTTAGTTTCCCTGAAAAGGAATTTTAAAAATTTTTACCGGTTTCAGTGGCGAGCCACCCTGTGTTTTTGACGACAATACCGGCAATGCCGCCTACCCAAGCAGGCGGGCCGTCTAAAGTAAAGCGACGATGCTACAACGCTAAAATCGTCGCTGTCAAGTTCAGAAGAGCTCAGTACATAGTTTAGTGACATCGCCGCTGTCATTTTTGTGGCACCACCTTCATATTTCTGATGGCAGGGAGGCTGTGACGTCATCGCATACGCTGTTCGAAGCGTCTACCCCTTTGTGTTTCTGTTTGAACACACCGTTCGTTCAGATGTTTAAAATTATTGGCGAGTTTCTGAGAAAACTGACTGACCCTGGCTGCTTCACAGCTATCAGTACTATTGGAAAATAGCGATATGAGAATATGGTGGAAAAGCTACCGGAGTTCCCCTTTTTCCCTTACCGGAGTTTGCGTGCCTGTTGAATAGCTGATGGACAACTTTGTACAACTTATTCCGGAGGCTCAGTGGTACAGTTGGTGGGCCAAAGCAGTCCCCCCGCCCCAATAGAAACGATTTCGCATGAATCGGTCAGAATGCGTACACACGAACAAGGAACAAATGAGAGTACAATCGGAATGCCACGTGAGGCAGACGTGTCTGTTACTATCAATAGAACAGCACCACCCAATAGATAACCACGCTCACGTCTGTGAAGTCTGTGGTAGTCCTCACTGCAGAAAGTTTTTTTTTCAACTATTGCGCAAAGCCAAGAATTTAAGACAACTACGCCAAGTAGACGTAATAGCAAGAATTCACAGGGATTTACGTGCCAAGACCACGATATAATTATGAAGAATGCTGCAGTGGAGGACTCCTGAGTAATTTTGAACTCCTGAGGTATATTAACGTGTGCAAATATTCCATGTATACGCATGCCCTTGTTCATTTCTTCCCTATTGAAATGCGACCACTGTAGCCCTCAATCGACAAGGGGACCTCGAGGTTAGCAAGCCAATTACCCACGGTACCTTAATGTGCTCTCGGATGTAAATGACAGTGCTTAGAGCAAACATTCGACGTATTCAATGCATACACTGGGTACATTTTTACAGTTCGATAACACGGACCTAGACGAAAATGTTGCGGCACTTTTGTGAAAATATGTCTTACCCCCAGCCATGTAAACTTTCATTGCGGTCGGTGGCTTTTCTTTTGTCTCCGTGCCGTAAAGGAATTTTCCACTGTAATTTACACCCGCCCTGTAAGAAAAGCAGGTGTTATGAGCGTTATTGCGAATGAGAAGTGCTTTCATCGTCAACATACGACTATTGCTTTGTCCTGATAATTATGCATATGACTTCTTATTTTGGTTTCGGCTGCTACACGCGAATATAGGAAAAGAGTACTGTCTGTAAAGCCGTAGGTCCAGCAAACTTTTATCACTCAGCTGTTTTTTACACACTCAACAAAAAAAGTGAATCTTGCACTACTGACTCATGGCTAGCGAAGCAGATGTGCACTTGGGTGGTCCAGGCACTTGGGTCTCTGGCGCATCCACATTTGCTAGTGGTCCAATGCTTCGACAAACGCCTCGGAAGGCACTGCGCGGCCTAGCAAGCGCAATCACAGACTGGGGCGGACGCGCCACGTGTGGCCTGAGCTTCACGCCGTCCCACCCCTTAAAATGCGTTTGTACACAGATGCGCTTGACGATAGGACGCATGCTATCATTGTGCGAAACCATGCACAAACACATAGCTCCGCGAGACGCTGTGCTGCGGACACACCGACGCACTCTGTATTATTTTAGGTGCGGAGAACCTTAAGTGCTGGCCTGCATCGTATCTCTGCTGCCGTCACGGTGGGCCCAGCCTGGAGACTGTGGAATCAGACATTGTGTGTTCATTTGCGGGTTGGTCATGGAGGCCGTGCGCCCAGACACTGGGTGCGTGTAGGGTTGCCTAGTCAGAAGCGAGTCTAGCAAGTTGCTGCTAATGCGCCCGGTTGGTTGGCATCTAACATTGTCGTCATGGCCACGGTAAAGCAAGGCCGTTAGCAGCGACTGAAGTTTGCTGGGGGGAGTACCCGAACATCACCGTACACTTCGCACCTTCCCAGCTTTTACGTTAGTGGAGTATGTTGTGCAATTGGTGATGTAGAATAAAGCTGCGCCTTCACGCGTGAACGTAGCTGCACTAGCTTTTAGGGGCGAAGCTCCTTAAGGCGTGGGTCGTGCGTCCCCGATGTATGTAGTAGAAGTAGTAGTAGGTAGCCACCGGCGCGTGCCTGCCGGGAGGCACGCACGCGCCGAGGGCGAGCGCGTGGCTCCCGGCACGCGCTCGCCCGCGAGAGACAACGTTGGCGCAGGCAGCGTCTCCTAGCGAGTTTCTTGATTGAGAAATACCGACTGCTCGCGTTGGAGAAGCGTTCACCGGCAACCCATATATATATATATATATATATATATATATATATAGGCACTGCATCTTGACTTGCAATGAAGTGCCGGTGGGAGATTTCACTTGTGCATTGTGCATAGTTGAACCGTGAGGATTCGTAGCATGCGCGAGATGTTATAAAACTAGATGGCGGTACTTGTAGTTGATGATGAAAGATGCGAGATGTTATAATAGTTTGATGACATTTACTCAAGTGTTTCACTTTTAATTGTGGGGCGAATTGCACGGAAGAGTTTCACGGTTTACCGATGATTCCTTCCGGAGCTTCACCCCACTCATCATCATTCACCCCGTGAATATGCTGTGATTTTTTTTGTTGTTTCTGCCTATTTTAACCCTGCTATGTACCTGAAAGATGGAAATGAGGAGAGTGATTGAAAAAAGAAATTGTCAGCGATATCCATTTATTATGAAATGACTTAAGTGTCCTGCGAATCCGCAGGTTTCCTTTTTTCTACGTTCGGAAATATTCGACGGTGTTTCAATTCACAACCCGCCCAACCCGCTCAGTAATAATTTCTTTGGCAGCGCCCTTGCTTTCATTATATTTCATTTCTCTTTTACGCCGTATAATATTTGCTGACCACGTCATTTTTAAAATTTATGCATGTGGTAGCTCTATGACGAGATTCTGAACTGGACCTTATCTCATCGTGGTGCTAGATACACAAGAATGTTTTGTTTGCTGGGCAGCAAGTACTAGAACTTACCTTACCATTAGGGTATAAAATATCAGTCTTTCAGAAAAAACAAGAAATACTGCGCGAGTACATTATTAATGTTATACGAGTATTTGCTGTACAACACCTGCCCATACGTGTTGTAACACACTTTTTCTTTATGTTATATCATCAAGCGGTACTATCCAGCGCCTTAAATGGCGCTAGAACCCCCGGACACAGCGGGGTTTGTGCCCCGAGTTTCACCCGCTGAGCTGGCAAGCCCCAAGGTTACGCTACACAGTCGTTTAAAAGAAACTTGTATAAAATTCATTCGTGTGATTTTACTTACGTAATTCCTAGACTATATGACCATTCAGTGAAATTGTATTGAGAATCCGACAAGCCAGTCAACGTATATTTCAGGCATGTTATAGTCACCACGTCCGTATCATTTTCGTCCAAAAGAAATGAGTTATCATAATTCTGGACATAAAGCCACAAGTCTTCGGTTGTGTTGACGACCTGCCATTTAAAAAAGAAAAAATGAGATAAAATAGTGACAGTAGATGCTCATAATGCATGTTGCTGTACTGCTATTTCATTCCGCTGTTCGGTCACATGAGCAATAGCTCATTTCGAACAACGTTGTTTAAACATAATTGTGTACAGCTCCATAGTGAAAAAATTGGTCACTCATTCTCTATTATGGTCGCTGTATGATCGCACTTACCCTTCTGAGTTCCAATGATACAGAATAACTCACTACGCTTTCTACCATCTAGCTACTTCAAACCGGCAGTTACGCCGATGAAGCGAGCTATTTTACTAGTAATCTGGATCCCGTCGAAAAGAATTTCGCTCCACGGCCTTGCAATATTTATCGCATCATCCAGTTTTGCGAGCTCAGTTTTCAAAATTATGGCCCTAATCTCCCCTATACCATCAACGTAACACAGACGCTATTAGCTGCTGCGTTAAGATCTCAGGGCACCATGAACTTGCCGCCGTGGTGCTCTGAGTTTGGAGGCCGAAGACGATCATCTTAAGGCAAGATTTTCAGCTGCACATAGCATAGATCTGAGGCCCAATTTTTTCCGGCAGCAGTGGTTGCTAAAGGCCGTCGCACAGCCACATAATCAGTGATCGGCGGTTGTGTACCTTGTGTACAGTCGCCCTTTTTTTTTAAACTGAGCGGACCAGCGTAGACCGGCGAGTTGATAAGTGCCCTACAACGGAATGCAGTGATGAAATGATCAAGAATACGCGCTTGGGCGCATTGATGAATTAGCTGCTGCTTTAGTCTTACAGGCGGCTATGCGAAACTGATACCGCCATACTTGCATTTTTGTCTGCATTCGCGTTTTGTTTCTCGCAGCGTTGAGGAATGAACAAAAGCATGACTATAACGCTGCTGAAGACAAGCAGAAGGGGTGTGCGGTTCCCGGTAGAGCTTTTCAGAAGACAGCCCCTCAGGAGTGCTCATAGCGCGCGGGCACGTTTTCTCGTGCATGTCAGTCCTGCACTCCGCTCTTTAGCGCTTCTCAACTCGGCGACCGAAGAAGACGCGCTCTGGTTAGGTGCCTGCGCCCGCGTCCCCCCCCCCCCCCCATATATATATATATATATATATATATATATATATATATATATATGGAAAGGGGGTGGAGCTCTGATGGATCCGGCATAACAAAGACGTAATGCCGGTGACACACGGTAGAAAACCGACTTTATTTCTAACGTTTCGGCCAGGGGCTGGCCTTCGTCAGAGTGATGCGCTACAAGCAATGTAACAATTCTTATACAAGTACGTGCGCGTTTAGGTGGCGAGTGGCAACAGTACGCAACTACTCAGCATGAATGGGTACATAGGATCAAGTGATTAAAGCGCCATGAGTAGTCAATGCAATCAGTAAATGGCGACAAAAGTGTGCTCAAATATATCACAAAAATTTGAGGGGGAGAGGGGGGGGGGTTGAACCATCACAAAAAGTTTAGATAAATGAGGGCACAGACAAAGACCAGTGTAGACATCGGCAGGCGCCGCGTGACAGGCAATGAAGTACGGTGCCATCATGTGATGCTTTTGCGGCGGGAGGCAATATACTAAGTAAGCAGAAAACAGTAAAAAAGAACCAACCAAGAAAAAGGGGGGGGGGGGGGAGGGTGTAAAGTAAAATTCGCCGTAGATTAAACGGAATCTCATGAAAAACAGTGGGATATGATACTATGCGATACTGTTATGACGAGAGGCAAGTTAGCTTTCCAATGTTTTCATTCAAACCACAAGAAACAGTGTTAAATTTGTGTATTAGGAACGATTCGCGAACTTCGCGGGCATGGTTGGTCTTGAAGCCTGATTCTAGTAGAGTCACTTGCATTTTTTCAAAGGGGTGCTTAGTAATGTTTACATGTTTAGAAATAGGAAGGTCAGGCAGTGTATTACAGTGAGATTTATGGTTATTAAAACGGTACCTGAACGCCGTTTCTGTTTGTCCGATGTATTGAATTTTGCAGACTGAACACTCAAGCATGTAAATTACGTTGTTAGTGTCACACGAGTAATTACCTAGAATTTGCAGATTAAAGTTTGACGCAGTGCTAGAAGCTGTCATTGTGGTCTTCATCTGCGTGACTTTTTGCATGGACGGCAGCCGGCTGGAAGGGTGGAGCTTATTTTATATATATATATATATATACATATTCTCTTTCCTCCTGGATTTGGCCAAACGCGCAGGGAGGTCAGTGCACGTTTTCGCCGGTCCGGGCGCAGACTTCTAGGCGCCACCGCCACTGACGTCACTGCAATTGTACTCCCCCACCCGCTTTCTTCTTTCCTTCCCTTTTACTGGTCTTTTTTTTTTCTTGACATTGACACACCTGAGGGGGGCCTGAAGTGTAGGCTTGACTATTGTGTCCAGCCACGGAAGCCACTTCGTAAGGAGGGGAGGGAATAAAAAGAAAAAAAAAGGGGGGGGGGCAGGGAGGGGAACAATAATAATAATAATAATAAAAAGGAAGGGGGGGACATGATGCCCTCATATGACACACGTCGTCGGCTTTTCCCCCCACTCATTGCTCCGTTTCTTTCAGGTTCTAGATCTTTCCTGTTCTTTCTTTTCTTATTCTTTCTTTTTTCATGTTTTTCTTTCTTCTTCTTTTATGAAAATCTCCCTCAGATAGGTATAAATAGAAGCGGAAATACAACTATAGGCATTCCTGATGAAGGCCGGTCTCCGGCTGAAACGTTGAATAAACGCTTTCCGCATTTTTGTTGCCAATTCCGAGGGTCTACTACTCATCTCTGCCTTCACGCCTATTCACCACCATGACTGCTATATATATATATATATATATATATATATATATATATATATATATACACGCACACATGCATAGAGATCCGTATGGTCCACTTCCCAAAAATGAACTTGTGGTGTCAATTTTATCGTGTTTCGTGATGCCTCATTTTTTATTCTTACTTGGCGATGTTTATATTTCTGATCTGTGCCTACGCTCGAAGAAACGAGAGGGGCCCGATGTTTTCAATAATGCCGTGTGTGAAATTTAAACTTATGAATAAAATATGACTTCCACTGTCCCCGTTCCCGAGCACTGTGGAATCCAGCTTGAAGGAGCCTGACACGGATTTTATCAAATGAATGCTCCGGCAGCATGAGGTGTGTTTGTATATATATATATATATATATATATATATATATATATATATATAGTTGCGGCAAGGAAATCACGTTGGCCCCGGTACAATAAGGAACAAAAGGGAGTACGACGCACGTTGGTTTTTGCACAGTATATTTACTGACGTTTCGGCTGGTGGACCAGCCTTTGTCAAAGCCCCGCCACGGTGGTCTAGTGGCTAAGGTACTCGGCTGCAGATCCGAGGGTCGCGGGATCGAATCCCGGCCGCGGCGGCTGCATTTCGATGGAGGCGAAATGTTGAGGCCCGTGTGCTGTGCGATGTCAGTGCACGTTAAAGAACCCCAGGTGGTCGAAATTTCCGGAGACCTCCACTACGGCGTCTCTCATAATCAGAGCTGGTTTTGGGACGTTAAACCCCACAAACCAGCCTTTGTCAAAGTTCCTTATACATATATATATATATATATATATATATATGCGTGGTTAGATGTGTGTTTGTGCATGTGTGGCCATTTATATATGCAACACTCTTCGCCTAATGGCCTTTTGAACCTGGAACACCTTTGATTTTTTTTGTGAAAGGAAGGAATATATATAGTTTTTCTTTTGTTTCACTTTGTTTTTTTTCGGCTATATTATTTTTCCGATTATACGACAGCCATACTTGCAGCACACGTGTGGGCTATCCCTGTCGCATACGCGTCGTGACAACAAGAAATTTCGGCTATACCCTAGGCGTGAACAAAAAAAAAGAAGGAAATAAAAAAAGTCTCCTTATTGCTCAAAGGAGTCACCCCAGGGACGACCCCCAACAAAGCACGGCCACTTTTTGTCGGTGCCCTCGGCTACGAATACTAATGGTGAGTTCTAATGGCAGATTCGGGGTGGCCGACGAACGCTGCGCCGGAGCACTCCACTCCGGCGGAGGGTAACCGAAGGAAATCTGCCAATGGAACACAGAGGCTCCCTTCGGAGCTGATGGCAGGAGGCACTAGCGGACATCCGCTTCCTGAAGCCTCCAGCATCCCTCGCGTTTCGCGCCGTTTTCCCAACCTGTTGGGCTTGAACTCGGCCTCGAGGTCTATGTGAAAAAAGTTTGGTTTTAAATTTTTGCATCCTGTGTTCCGATGGAAGTCACACCGCGTGCAAGTGTCATCCTCTGGTCTATGGTGAGCCAGGCACGTACCGATAGAACGCGCAACTTTTGCTTTCATGCCGAAACATGAAGTTGAAAACTTTTTTTTTTTTGCATACGATAGCTTTTGCATCGCTCGAGTCCTGACTGGTCGATTCAGAACTACAGCTAGAATAATCACTCTCCGCAATCTGTAAAAGCATGAGCTGATGCTGCGCTACTCATGACTGCTTCCGAGCTGCGACAGAGAACGAGCGCCCTCGGGCAGCGCGCAGCGTCGGTTATGTGGTACGGCAGGCTCTGCGCACGCGCCGCATGCTAGCGACTTTCGGTCGAATCCACCGCTTTTCGCGGTGTATAACGAGCTGCTCCGTGGGGTGCATAAGAGGATAACCTCTTACGTTTGTACAACGCCTTTGTAATGAATATTACGTGCGTGGCAGCTACGCACCGCTGGCACGATATGAGAGGGCAAAGCCGAATTTACACATTAGCGTTCTGACAATATACAGTCACAAATCACAAGCACTTACCTTTCTTAAATCAAGGGTTCCGTCAAAATTCTGTTTCTTTCCGTGGTGGGTGCTTCCAATAGATCCACTGAAGGGTATGCATGACCAGCAGTATAGCTGAGAGGGGACGCAGTGTGTTTTGGTGCATAGTGGCAGTAACTTTACAAAAGTGCTCAAGTGGTACAACTCTACCGTTGCTTCTGGAGTAAGTAAAGCACACCGAAGCGGTGATATTGTCTAGTGTGTACTCTGAAGCTGTTCACCGTCTTTTTATAGAACAGGACAAGCATCGCGTATATGTGAATTAATTTTAGGAGGGATGTACTACGGAGTATACAATTAAAGGAACATTAGGATAAAAAAACTTATCTAAAAATACACGTACCAGTTGTCACATAAAACATCACATTCGTGCCCTACCACTGTTGCTGCGTTGGCCACGTGCCTTGCTTGACATGCATAGACATAATGGATATCAAGTATGTGCACCCTGATGCATATAAATTATGCATACCAAGTGTGTGCACTCCGTACCTCAAAGGTCATGCTACGTTCCATGCGACTATAACTCAGAAAAATTGCAGTATTGTGTTCTATAACCCTTAATACAACTGCAGTTTTTCTGTGGGAAATCTAACGAAAATGGCCCTTATCTTCAAGGCCTTGATCCCGTTCGCACCACCTTTAAAATTGGTTTTGTGCTTACATTGGTAAGCAGTGCTAATAGATATTTCCCTCAATCAATATATTAGATAAACATAACGGTACTTCTTTAGTTACCCATATTTAATATCTCCTAAGGGGTCCAATAAGCCTGTCTATTGGTCGAGTTAGCCCTCGCTCAGTGTATGTTTTAGGCTGGCACAGCAAAACACAAATCAAGATATTTAAATATTGGGCACATACATCGTCAGGATAATGTCCCTTCAACATGTTAGTCAACCATTCAATAAAATTTATTCTCGATGTAGACAATACAGTTCATCCCTACTGCGAAAATAGGAGGGTCTAATGAAAAAGCTGCGTGTGCATTAATATACACACGCCTTGTCACTCATTTACATGCGCGAGTGGGCAATGTCATTGGTGATTTGCGATAACACGGAGCGATCCCCAATGGTTCGCTCATTCGTCATGATTCACTTCGTGAAGATACTTGGATTTTTGCTTTCCATAATGTGCGCGGATGGTATCTGGAAGATAAAACTTGCATTTGTTTGGATATTCGCTCATTGCTTCGAATAATTCTGTTCTTGGTGTTTCTGTACTTTCTCAGCCATGTATGTTTGTATATCTTGCGTATCTTCGTAATTCCGTATTTGTGAAATAATGGTTTTGTGTAGAAATGAGGAGTTTTCTAAATCCGAACAAACACGGCGATAGAGAAAACATAAACTGCAAGATACCATGAATGAACCCGTGATATCATCTACTCAAACGAAATGTTTAAATGACGGTGCATTAAATTTGGGATCTCTCTATTCACGTATAAAGAAAGGGAGTTCTTTGTGTGTCCTTTATGTATATGAGAAAAACCGCAGTGTGCTTCCGGATTGCGCTTATCTCACATGTGAACTCTATATGGCGATTCTCTTGCGCAATATGTACACTCGACGGTGATAAACCCACCGATTTGTCAACGGTGTTATTAGTCGACATCTCAAAGCGCGTGCCATCGTTTTTTGCTTGCCGCCTTCGTGTGGGAGCATTCCTTGGAAGCTCTATACGCCATGTTTTCTATGAAACGTCCAGTCCTTATTGCGCTCATGTTGGTACGTCAGAGGCTACCCTCGAATTGTTGGGTATACCCATATGCAGCCCATGAAGGTCACCTTAGTTAGCTATCTCTTTTCTTCTGGCTGCCCACAAGGTGTTCTGTACTTATTATGCACTAAATATGTCCGACGCTGCCTTCGACGAATCCGATGACACCGTCAAAAGACGCAACAGCGTGATCCTTTCATTCAGAGCAGTACCAACATCCAGCCTTGGCTCTGGTTACAGTACTTTCGCGATATGTCAAGGGAGGTGTGCATGGCACACTTCATCACAATTAGTCTTGTTGACGCACATGTCACCACCGAACAAAAGTTGGCCTCCTGCATGGACGCGCAGCCTTTATTGCTGGCAGTGTTCCCCACCACTATAAAGAAAGGTCCTGTATATGAAGTCCCATTTTCTTGTGGCTGTGTCATAGGCATGGTGTGCTTGTTTTTTTTTTCTCGCCTTCATTAAACCACATTTTTAACTAGTCTGCTTATAAATGTTAGTGGAGCCTACTAACGGTGTCAGTATTGGAAATCTATCTTAAATATATTCACATGTCTGCTGTTAATATTGCCACTGGTTATTATGAGCCGGCGCATGGCAGCCAAGTTGGTGAAGAACTTTGAAGAAGCGGAAGATCTCGCGACCAGCTGGAAGTCCTGCCTTTCCTCTGCAACGTCCTGATCAGTTTGATCTTCAGCGGCTGATCCATTGGCGAAATGGCAGGTGTGTATAGAATGGCGTTGAGCAGAAACTGACATTTGCTGGAGAAGAATTAAAAGCGCCCTGCAACACTTCTACATGTAACCTTCCGCCATAAAAGGGGCTTATTGTCTCACATATTACTTGGCGCAGTTGTATAAACCCATTTGCTTTTAGCGACGACGACCGACAATGACGACTATGATGATAATGATGACGATTGTGGTTCGCTTAACGAAAGGGCGCTAATTTCTGCAGGCCGTGTCGGGAGCACGGCTAAGCGTACCTAGGGGACGGTGAAGGGGACTGAAGGAGATAGAAGAGGAACGGTCGTAGTGGAGGGCTACGGAAATTTTGACCACCTGAGGTCCTTTAACGTACACTGACGACGCACAGTACACAGGCCTGTGGCATTTTCGCCTCCATAGAAAATGCGACCGCCGTGGCCGGGATCGGGCATTAGCGGAATTGAAATGTTAACTGCGAAGGGAGTTCTGCGCACGAGCGCATTCGCTACGCTTGCCTCCGGACGAGCCTTGAAGATTTTAGGGGGAAGCACTTTAGTGCTTCGGGCAGTCGGTGTCTCTTGCCTTCATGGTAAATCAGGTAGCCAATCGCTGGCCAAAAAACCAGTGTATAATGAATAAAACCCATTCGAAATGAACTAACATGATTTAAGTTAGATTGAACTAAAGCAATGGTGAGGTTTTAGTTTGATTATTAGCAGAAATTTGTTAAAATTTGTAGCTAGAATTGTGTGTGTCCATCCTGGAGGGAGTGGAGTTAGTGTGTGTGCATGTGTCGGCCGATTTAGGGACGGTGCACACAGACACTGATGCATAGGGTTGTCGTGTCAGTAGCGATTCCAACGAGTTTCCTCTATTGCACCTGGCCTGTCGGCGCCTAACCTCGGCCACGGTGAAGCAAGCCCATTAGCATTGACTGACGTGTTCCTGTGAAAACACCGGCGAATCCCCGCATGCTTCGCACCTTCCCAGATTTCACGCTAGGGTAGCTGTCGTGAATTTTTCTTTGAACCTATTCGTGCTTTCGCGTTGGCGGCAAGCGTACTACTACATGCACTGCATAGACATGGCGCCACCCGACAGCTTGCGTAGTAACTTTATCTGCGATTCGGCATAAAGTGGTTCACCCATACGTTTCATAGTCCGTGCCCTTTAATGCTATATACTGTTGAAAGAGCGAGCGCTTTCTAGATATATTTTGAAACGAATTGCAAATCGCGTGCGGCATGTACTGCAATATTCATGAGCTGACATGTTCACAGGAAGCCTGTGCGATCGATCAGCGTAGTTTTCTTGCTAGGCTGAAAAAGTGCAGCAGGTTCGCTTTAATGGAAAGAAACCGCGAATAAAAACCATATACAGAATCATGGTAGAAATGCCGTGCAACGTAGGGCAAGGTATTCATGCAAAAGCGCGAGTGTTCCTTACGTATGAAAAAAAAACAACATCGAGTCCCATTTACATGTGCCCCAAAATATGTTAATACAAAATAGTGGCAATATTGATTATATGCCCCTTTCTTTACGTCAGATTTCACTCTACGTCACATTTTCTGTACGAACGTGAAGACCTGAGTTCGTAGCGGTAGCAGCCTCAGTCTGTTCTTTAAACATGAAAATCTGGTTTAACGTATTCCATAAGACAGAAACAGCACGACACCTCATTGCATGCTACGGAGAGACCAACAGAACAAGTCATATCAACCATCAAACACAGTCAGCCTGTAGTTGCTTAAGCCCTTCATTCACTTTTGTACGCCGCAGTGTGTCATAAATGTTGACGTCTTAACATTTTAACTTTCATAAATATATAGTTAGCAGCTTAGATAGATTGGGGCACTTCATTTTTCATACGGATAGTTTCATATGGAATTGGTAAAGGGCTGTATTTCACATCGATGCACAGCTGAAGCTTGCTTAAGAACGGCTGCTAACGCAGGCGTCAGAGCACATGCGAAGTGGCTGGAAATTTCGATAACGGAGGACGGATACGGTGGAAACCTCCCACTGCTGGGGTAATTACAACAAAATAAAAAATTGAACAGAAATGCTACACGAGTCACAACGCTCTGCCATTGCGCTGCGAGAGAAAATGTTGTTTATTGAGCTTTTGCATGGCCAGTCATTCCGAGACCTCTTCGGACGGAAAGAATGAAAACTGCATATAGCATACGTATTCTTATGTACAATCCATAATGCTGAAAGGAACCTCCAGTGCCATACTCATTGAATTTTGAAAGGAGGTGACCCCAAGGACCGGTCCATTTTAATACAGCGATGAAGTCAAGACAAGACATAAAAAAACGAGAGAACGAGCAAGTATAAACAATACCAGAAACAACGTGGGAGCGAAAAAAAAATGAACGTACCTGGCTTCGCAGTCCCACGCTTTAGGATGAGGAAACGCGCACAAGGGAACCGCTTGCTACATTTGCCGCATGGTCGGATATCCGATAATTTCATCCGCACTGCACTAGAGCATCGCCATACGGTTTTGATTGACGCGGTGCAATCTTCACAGTTTGGGTGCCTCCATGACTGTGATGAACAGCAGTCCACTTACAATAAGCGTCTGTAATGCGCGTGCTATACTCATTACGCATACGTGATTCTTGACTGCTTTCCGCTGATTCCGAATAATTTATGTTGCGATCGAAAGGGGTGATAAAGCAATTTCTTTGTGAAAGCTAAAGGTGGTTACTTCGCGTGGCTTTTGATATTCCGCCATTGCATGCGCTGGGGCTCTATAGTGCTTGTACCTTTATAGGTTCGTAATGACGCGAGGCGGGGGTTCGCTGCGCGGCGGAGCCTGGTGCAATATCCTCTAGACGAGAGGGGGCAAACATCTAAATTTTACCTCCTTTTGTATTCTTCTTTGTATTTGCATCATTTATCACTCATAATTAACACCTAGGTCGGCTTGTTGGTTGTAACATATCATATTGCTACTCGTCCACCATCGGACCCATTGCGCTCAGTTCTGTCAGCCATCCCCGCGGGCAACGTGGGGAAAACGCTCGGCTTTAACTATACCACTCTTCACCTGCACGTGGAAAACGTTGTAGCTCCAGGCATATCTGATCACGAGTGCCAGCGTGACTGCTTGTGTCCCGCCGCTACGATCCCTATTGAAGCTGTATAGGATCCTTATATGATGCTGTTTAGGCCTTTGGTTAGGCCGCGGACCGTGGCACGAAATTATCATACTTGTGAAATAATTGCGCGCGCTCTTCGGTGAAATGTTCATTGTGGGACATATACGTGCGCACTTCTTTCTTCGCGTGCGCTCATGCCTTCAGGCCACTACTATGTAAGGTAGGTATAAAGCACAGACAGCGGGTATGGGCGAAGGAATTCTGAACCTAGCACAGCCATGCCTGGTGTAGTATAGCAAGTGGGTGAGAAAGGAAAGTGAGGAGTGATGTGAGGGTAAGGGCGAAGGACAAGAGAAGGGGAGAGAGCAAAGCATAAAATAGTTTCGTATAGGATAGCTCGTGAGCTACAGAAAGTTGCAAACACCTCTTAGTGTAGCATAGCCATGCATCGTATACCGCGCGTAATGGCGGGAGAAATAAGGAAGGGTAACATGGAAGGGGATGGTAAATATAACATAGTTGTGTATTCTTCAATACAGCAAAAGAGGTAGCGAGCGGAACTGAGGGCAAGGAAGGCCGAAGTCATGGTGAGAAGATGAAATCAAGAAGAGGAAAAGCACCACTTCCACACTACAACTGCGCAGCTGACGCAATTTTTTCGTATCTGCACTGAGATGCTGATTGCTCACATGGTATCCAGTGTTCCATACGTCTCATGAGGCAGTATCCTGCCATAATGCTTTATACTGCATCATTCTGTGTTACCAACTGGGACTGCACACATTTTTGTTGCTCGTCGCGGCATCGTGACATTTGAGCATTCCTGCTGGAATTACGAGTGCCTTGTCATAAAGCACTGCGTATTGGAGGCGTCCACATAATTGAAGGGCACTGCAGGATGTCACAACATAATCGGAAAAAGCTTTCGGTTAGCATGTAATATTTTTGTGAACGTGTGTGTCGGAAAGGATTACGCTGCACACACTTGGAATTTGACAGGCCCATATCGAATGCACGTTACAGGTTTGAGCTCCATTAACGGCACTTTATGCAGTAGAGAAATCCAGACAGTTCGTTTTACGGAGCCTGCGGGGCGGGGCGGGGGGGCGATAGAGCAATAGCATTTTCCATTACGTTGTTTTTTCATTACGTCAAAATGTGCTCATCTGTTCATTTATTGGTAAACAATGCCAAGAAATGCAATCAGTTTCCCTCACTCATCGTCTTCAGAATTGCTCCTCTGCTTCTTTTCACTTAGGTTAGTGCGAGCAGGCATTCCACGTAATTCACAAGTTCCTAATTTAATGCGTGTGTCCATGGATCGGGTGGGGGGTGGGGGGTGGGAGGGGGGTTCACTTTTCTCATAATAAGCCTTCCACGATAGAACTTCCCAATGCACATTTCTATTTTTTTAAAACCACTACCCTTTAATATCTGTAAGTCGAGGACTTATTACATGTTGACGCTCAATGAAGGTGTCCTTTGGCATTGCCATATGAACGTGTTCGTTATTAGGAGCATTAATTTTCACGGCAATGGCCGGGAGTTCATACCGCACTAGCGGCCTTGAATAGCAGAACCTGTAAGGTTCGTACGAGTCTTGGCTAACTAGTAAAGAGAAAGGCTAGAAGGCGCCGTAGCCAAGAAGGCTGCAAGTAGACACGGGACGCAGAAGCTTATTTGAAGCGATCTAAGGTTTTCTATTACAAGGCGCTTTGTGCTTCTATCACTTCTCTGCCTAGGCGTGTGTGACATTTGGAGCTGCGTTAAGGCTTTATTGATTTGCGTGAAGTGCTCTTAGTGAATACTGGGGATCGTTACTTTCTTTTCACTTGCCCGCCTTTTCGTCAAAAGAGCAGTGACAATTGATTTCTAGGGAATACGGGGCTCTCGAAAATTTTGTTTTACTGTGAGAATAACGTCCACTGGCACGCACTCAGCAACTTACGCCCAAGGCCAGTGAAATGCCGCATCAGGTGAAAAACAGTGCGACACATTCGAGAAGGCTCGAAAATGTACTGAAGCGCCGTTACAGCCATATAGTCGGCGAATCATGGAATGGAAGTAAAGACAGCAAGCCACGTGCGCCCATGTAGCTAACCATACTCAGCGCTTGTCGCTGGTGTGAAGTTTTTCTAAGGTGAATGCAGCGCTCTTTCGGAAGGAAAAAATATTGGTGATTTGCAATTTCTTCTCGCATCACAACTACAGCAGAGATAAAGGGACACCTCTTGAGCGATGACATGGCTGATGATGAATCACTGTATGCAGACGAAACAGCGTGTCGTGCCACACATCTTGAAATCTCGGCAGTACGACAAGATAGAGCTATTGCTTGACAGGCGCGATGTCTGGCTCCGGTAGAGTAATCAAACAAGAAAGAAAAACGACGGAACGTGCATGGAGAGGCACGTCATCTCTCCACAAAGTAAACAAAATTCTGCTATATTCAGCGTTTGTATCTAGGTCACAGCGACATCTCTGAAGTAGACGGTAAAACATAAAGGAACCAAAATGCCCATGTTTGCCCGAAAGGGAAATGAAAACACATCCCATATTAAGCTTTTCGAAATTTACCAGTGCAGCCAGAGGTCGAGTTGGTATCGCGGTAACAAATGGGAGGAACTCAATGAGACAGGGAGAATATAACTTTTCATTAACTGCACACCAATAATGCAAGTATCGACACCTTTCCTGTCCCATGTTGGATTCCCAACACTGACGAAAAGTTTAAAAAACTTGTCTGCCTTTTTGATTTGTTGGGCCGTGATGAACTAGCCTGTCGTGTCTGAGTCCGGCAAAAGAGCGTTACATTTTGAGATGTCAAATTGACCATGGATGGATGGATGGATGAATATTAAGAGCGTCCCCTTTATAACGAGGCAGTAGCCCGAGGGCCACGAAGCATTCTATTTTTTTCCTCTACAAACGTTTCTTTTCCCCAATCAGACAGACTTTCACAACTAATTAATCTCCTCGTCTACCTATTTCATCTATTATCCCTCAGCTGTTATGTAACAATCATATCCAAACTAACTTGCGCTTCTGTTTGCTCCATACCTTCGCGTCACCAATTCTCTAAGCGCCTTTTACTTATATCTATCGCCGACATGTTCAGCTTTCCCGTGCTATCCCTGAAGCCCATGGCCTCCTGCAGGGTAGTGTCCACAGCTGCACTTGGGTGGACATCTGTACATTCAATCCAAAATATGAGCTGTGATTCCCTTAGCTTTTCCACAGAAGGTACATGTATCCGCTTCTTTATTGAATTTCGCTCTGTAACTTGGAGTTCTCAGGCAACCTGACCTTGCTTCAAACAGTAAAGCGCCATTTTCAAAATATTGCGCGCCCCCTGCCGAGCAGCCGTCGAAACGTTCCTAGTTCGAAAACAGTGCCGTTTATGACACTGCATTGTCTACCGGAAAGCACTGACCACTGGTGCTTTTCTTTTGCTTTCTTATCACTTCTTTGTAGTGCCTTAGCCTATTATCGACAAAGACGAAATCCTGTTTTCTTGTTTTCGGGGACTGGATGGGCAGGCAATTTTTCTCAGTGTAATGTTCTCAGTTTCGCTCAGTGTAGCCGACGGAATTTGGCGATGCCTCCTTCAAGCAAGCACGCACACCTTTCGCCAGGCGCATTGCAATTGAGCCTTGAAGGAAGGAGGCTATATTCACAATGTAACAAACTTGCATAGAGGCGATTCGCGCCTTGGGCATGCTCATAATCCATGAAGAGCGGCGCCTACGTGGCTTCGGCGTAGCTTGAACGATCGCGGGAAGGCGAGCCGCCGGGACCCCTCGCTAATTTAAAGAGAGAACGATCTTAATTGATTCAAAAATTAGGACTAGCGCTGATCCTGCTTTCTTAGAGGCTAAAAGCCAGATTACAGAAGCATAACGTTGATGTTTTCAAAAGATTCATTGAGAAGGTTGACGCGCTCAGAGAACAGTGAGTCATAAAAGCCAGTAGCATCTGCCCCGCCATTGTTGAAACCCCGGCAGAAGGCTATTTTCATGCGTTCATTGTATCTATTCTTGCAGAATAAGAGAAAATCGGTCCGGTTGTTTTTTTCTACATGTCATGGATACCGATAAAGTATATGAGGTACCGAATAAAGAAACACAAAGTAGTAAAACACGGAGTTGCTTTGGTGTGTTTGGAGTCGCCTCTATTAAAGCTGGGTGTGCAGAGTGATAACATGGTAGGTTGACCAAGCTGGTTTACGTTCAAAACGGCACTTAAAGATACGGGGACAAGAACAGCTGTCTACAGTTCATGCGCTGTTTCGGATAGTTGAGCGCTTTTATGAGGAAATTACGGGGTGCCGATTGCATTTTACGATCAGATTACTCGTGTTAAGAAGGCAGGTTACCCTAAATAGATAGTTTCACCAGTGGAAGAACTCCTCGTGCAGAAGCTAAATGATTCAAACAGCAGGTAAAAGATGAGGACGATCGCTAGGACTGCCAGAACTGAAGGGATACCCATGTTCACATGGTCACCCTTATCTTGAGGAAGATAACAGGCGAATTGTGGCCGTCGGCGACGGCGGCGCAGGATCTTCGGCCTTCCATCGTGTAGAAACGAATACTGCACCTCTATCCGTTGCCGTCTTTCGCTTCCCGGATAAGGTCTGAGAGATCTGCCCGGGTTGGGCTGATGTACTGTCGTAAATTGTGGAAAGATGCAGCAGTCCTGCGGTGGTCTACATGGTTGGGATGGTGTTCCGCCGATGTAACCAGCAATGTCGTATGGCCGTTCATATGACTGCGGGCGAGTTGGGCAACAAGTGCGATTCTCGATGCCACTAGGAACACGCACCTCACATTTCAAAACTCAACGAATCTCTCCAGGTGCAAAAAAAAACGGACCGCTGCAATGTCAAATTGCATGGAGCAGCTGACGCTGGTCTACTAAGCGACAAAGGCAGACAAGGGCTCTGAGCTTGAAACCCGAAGAGTCCCCTCACCAAAGAACAGCCGAGGTGGGCGCACGAGTCTCCTCTTTTGCCTTAGCTGCCAGTGCCTCACTGCGACGTCAAGACGGCATAATTCTTTACTGGTCTCGCTTGAATAAGAGAAGAAAATTAAAGGTATGGGGCTTGTCTTCGATATAACACTCAGCTTATCAGGTAACATAACCTGTTCTTACAGTTTACTTTTTTCCTACTTCAGGGGTCTTGGAGTGCCGCATATAGCAGCGCTCACTGTAACAATAATTTTTCAGTAATGTATCGTCGACAAACTTAATCCCGCATATGCGATGTTTTTTATTCCATTAGATATAACAGCAGGGTGCTTGCTCCTGCTACATTACCTTAATTTTTCGTAGCGTCACTGAAATGTTCATACGTAGCAGGTGCGGCTGTTAGCTCTGTATAGAAAAGTTTCTCAGTGGCGTTGTGCGGCGACCTCTAATTAATTTGGCTATAGCTATTCCTGTCAACGAGCGAAATTAGCGGGCAAATGCGTTCTGCAACGTCGACTGAGGAGCACTCTGTGGAACTCTGAAAGAATAATATAACGCCAAGCTACTGTACCGCCACGCCTCATAAGCAACGCTACCAAGTAAGTGGCTTTTCGAGGACTGCTTCAGGTTATATAGCATAGCGCTTATGCTGCTCCCGGCTTGGCAGCCTTCTGCAACGTGCCGGGATATTCCATCGTTAAATCTTTACTAGTAGCGTAGGTTTTTCGCACCTTGAAGTCGCTGCTGGAAACAGAAAGTAGATACCAATGGGAACTCTTGAGTATCTTAATGTGAAATATATGGGATCAACTTGGAAGATGTTATAAGACAAATCAACAAGCATCAAATTAAAGGATACTGAACTTGCTACTCTCCGTATTTCTATAATCAAGCTTCCAGAAGCTGGCATATAATAAGCGTTCAAGAGCAGCAGACAGAGGGTGGCGGAGCACCTGGACCCCTACCACACAATTTGTTGCTTTATTCTACGCAATAAAACCTCTATGCCCTACGCAATAAAACTTCTACGTAGCAGGTTACCCTTTCATTTCCTAAGATTCAAGATACATCACCCGTGTATAACATCTTCACAGTATTCTAAATAGAGCTTTGGCCATGGAAAGATGCGGCACAACCAGATCTGTTCCATAATCTAAAGAAGAGGCGTGCAGGACACGGACACAAGAAGAGAAGTGAACACCACGAACCTCTATGCTCTAAGCTTCTACCTGTTTTATCTGATAAGGAAGGTCGTTTTGTAATAATGCCGAATAGCACTTTTTCTGATAAAGCCTCAGCAGCTGTTGAAAAGAATTTTAGACCTGTGAAACTGAAACCTTCTGTAGTAAAACAACGAGCTGTCGATCTCCTTTTGAAACATAATGCACAGCGTTTAGCATGGATGTGGAAGATTTGTATTACTCGTTGCCGCATGAAGGTTTACTAAATTGCGTGAAAGAATGTATTCAAGAACAAGGGCAAGAGTCCGGTTTCATAGATAGATGCGGAGTTTCCACAGGTACCTTTCTAGAAATTCTTTCCATGTACTTAACGTCAACATTAGTTGGATACAGGGAAGGCGTGTATGTGCAGAAATCAGGGATTTGTATAGGTTCAAAGGTAGCCCCTATTCTAAGTGATCTATACGTGAGCAAGTTTGACTGCCGTTTAAAAGAGGCCTTAGGGGACCGCATCATTAGGGTATTTCGGTATGCGGACGATTACTTGGTACTTTGTAGTAAGGATGATTTTGAATCCGTCGTCGCCTATGTAAGCGATCAATTTAAACTTAATGGAGATGGTTTAACGTTTTTCGAAAGAACTACCGGAGAAAAACGTAATACAATTTTTAGATATCTCGTTGTCATTTGAGCGGAATCACGTGTGTTGGCAGTATTCCCCTAGAGCATCTAAGCCGTTGCTAAATTTTGACTCCAAGCATTCGAAAGTAGTAAAAAACGGAATAGCCTTGTCCTGTTTAAAGTCAGCCCTATCGAAGTCGTGCGTGCACCGTTTGACCATTAGCTTTAATACGCAGGTTGAGCGCCTCTTAGATGCAGGTTACCCTAGACTAGCCATAGCCACAGTAGCTGAGCGTCTTAAGAAGTCGATTTCGACCGGAACAAAAGCGGTAGCAGAGAGTAACATTAACAAGAAAAAGGTCGTGAGTATTCCATACATCCACGCAGTTTCGCACCGGCTTAAGAAAGTGGGAAGTAAATATGGGGTTGATGTTGTGTTTACGGCTCCCAATAAGTTAGGAAGGGTTTGTGCTGCAGTGCATAGAAGAATTGAGCAGAAGGAAGGTAAGAAGCGAACCGATATCTGTCCGGTTAAGCACCTAGCCAAGAACAATTTCACCGACTGCCGCATGGGTGTAGTTTATAAGATTCCTTTTAGCTGCGGACGGTTTTATGTAGGGCAAACTGCGCGTTGTATTAATCAAAGATTAATTGAACACAGGAGGTCGCTATCAGGTGGGACGCCGTCCAATCTATCCTTGCACTGCCAGGTCTGTAGCAGCATGCCCGAGTTAGATAATACCGAGATCCTGTACAGGCATAAGAACGAAGATACGCGTTTATTGGTTGAGGCCTGGCATATCAGTATTAGTGGAAGTGCATGCGTGAGTCAGCCGTCGATTAGCTTAAACAGAGAGGAGATAGAATGCCTTAGGAGTTGTCTATCGCGTAGACGGGCACGTGTAACCGATTGACAGGTGGCGCTACCATTCCGAGCATGCGCAGATAAGCTGTGTGTCTTCTTTCTTTTTCGCCTCTGTGCTGTGCATCAGGTGTTAGTCGGCGTTCGTGGTGTTCACTTCTCTTCTTGTGTCCGTGTCCTGCACGCCTCTTCTTTTGATTATGGAATGTTACCAACTCGCTCAACTTTCTGTCCTTTTCAGATCTGTTCATTTCGCCGTGCAAACACAATTAGATTTCAGTGCCATTAAAACATGGGGCGCGAACAGAATAGCACGTTTTTAGAATGCATATGCAATGCGAATAAGAAATGGGGTAAGAAAATTAAACAGAAATGCACCTTGAATAATACTATTTTACTTAGCAAAGCTTTATGTTCATAACCCACCCTAATATACTACTAACGCTTAATATGTTACTGTCATGACAAACTGCCCAGAGCAATTTCTCATAACTGTATAGGTTTTAGCAAAACAGCATAATTAGTTTAGTTACAGCCTAATGGAGTTTATAACAAACTCCGCAGGCAATCACGAGGCAAAGCCAGTACCTCATGGTCAGATTACTACAATACATTTTGGAGATACCGCGCACAACGTCGTGGCACTGAATAGAATTGCAGCACATCATTTCCTCAACATATAATTACACGTGCCAGCGTGAAACCTCGTGTGGGCAAGCAAAGGTCGAAGGTGCTGGAGCGTTCGTCGTTGCCAGCTATCGCGCATGCGTGTACTGCCGATGTTGACCCACAGAGGTAATGCGGGTCTGGACATGTTCCGTGAACAATGAATATTAACCATATTTCGGAAGACGTTGGACCACATTTTCAATCTTTCGGAACGCACGAAGGAGCTCGAATATTCTCAAAGTTCGAACACCTTATTTCTGGAATAGATGCTAATAATGAAAACGTAATATTCGTGGAATTTTTGAACGTTCCTATATCCTTACCTTAATCACACTTTGTGGCAAGTTGTCCACACACTATAGCTATCAGACGAGTCATACACCAGGCGAATAGTTCCTGATGAGGTTTGTTTTTTCCTTTCATTATTTCTGCAGCTCGCCTTCCCTGTGTCCCGCGATACTAACGCGCTCATTTGGAAGCAGGCCAGTGCGCTACTAGTTAGGTCAGAGCGGCGTCCTGGCTTTGGTGACCCACAGATCTCCCGTCTGTTCCGCGCTTGCCTTCTCTGATGATGCAGTCGGTTGCCCAGAATGACCAGCATTTATTGGCGCTTTTCTCTACATGCCCTCCATGATCTTCTCTTCGTCCAGGATATGACAACTATATTCAAAAAGGCTTATGTGCTTGCTGGCGCGCTCGCATTTCTTAATGAAGCTTCAGGTTACACCTAAGATTCAGGTTCATTAAGCAAATGAATATTTGCAAAGAACAACGCGGGCACAGCTAGCATAGGAACGAGACAATTGGAGAAATATCCGAGAGGTCATTGGTCCGGTTTGGATGTACGCTGTCTCATGATGGAGATAATGATAATGATGGCGACGACGGCGGCGGGTGATTTAAAGCGTGTCAAATCTCTTTGTAAATTCAGCGGCTGCTCATGTACATGAGTTGTCGGCGCGCTCCTTTTTACAGCGTAAGCTGTTATGGGCTCACAACAAAGGCCGATATTGGTGGCGAAGGTGTCCGCCACCAGCCCCTGTGTTCGTTCCTGCTATTTAGTGTGAAAAAAGAGTCTAGTGTCTGTGCAGACTTTGGACCAAGTTAATAGGGGTGGTTCCACGACAACCCTCCTTTTGGTAAGCCTGCAGCACCACATAGCCTGCTAAATTTTCTATGTTAATGGCTCGGGAATTCAAGCTGTATTACAAAGGGTACCGGGTGCGGTACCCTTTGTAATTAGGCAAGGCGCAATGGTCACTCCAGCATTCAAGCGAAGCTTGCACAGACGGGCCTGTTTTGACGGATCGGCGTCACGCCAAATATATCTCCATCACGAAAGAGTGCCACGCGCAGTTCCTTCCTCATGCCGCTATTTGTATTATGAAAAGCAATTTGCTCCCACAAATGTGGCACCTAGAGTTCTCTGTTATGTGGAGGAAGAAACTAACGCACACGTACGAAATTAGTTGTTACTAGTTCCGCGCTTTGAACCCAAGCCCGCTGGAATTTCTTTCACTCAACCTTCTGTATAAAAATCCCTCAACCACTAAACGGCAAACCCACCGTTGCGAGATAGCAACATATCTGAACCATAAGAATCCCTTAGAGTTTCCACTACCATACTGTAGTGAACTAGAACTAACGCACTGCAACCGTTCGAATTTCTGTCGACGAGCAACAACAAAGCAGCACCTTGGAATAAGGAAAAAAAAAGAAGGAATAAAAATCGTAAGCATGGCTCAAGCGATGCTCTGTGCCATTTTTTAACACGAAAAGAACAATTCCTGAAAATAACTTTCTAACGTAGCCACCGTTATTACAAGTTTTTTATGGTACTTTTATGGTAGCTTTTATGGTACAAGTTTTTTATGGTTTTTTATGGTAAACTGCCATGGCGGCTCATATTCAGCATGTAGAAGCTATGTTCCCGATTGCAAGAACAGCAGCTCAAAAGGATGACCATTAAAAAATATTAGAAGTTCCAGTAGCCATAATTTCTCTTACTAACCGCGCAATAAATACATGAGCACTTGGTTTAGCACATGTTTATTCTTTTTTCTTATTGCTACTCATATAGAAATCATCAGCGAAGATTCTCTGACTGTGGTTTCCATTAGCTAAGCTATTTAGAGTGGTAAGCCTTCTTCCTGCCGCCATATATCTAGTTGATGACGGTCTCATCAGTCGTATCATCAGTGACGGTCTCCTCTGTGCCGGTCTCCTCATTTTTACATATGGAACTGTACTGGCGATACGTCTCCCCAGGGCATTCTTTTTCAAAGAACGTGCTGCAGCCACTAGTCGGACCGTCATCCACTTGATCGCCTCTTACATACATCTCGCACAACGGAAAGTCTGAAAGAGAGTTTATATTCATGCAAAATATCACCGACTTTGGAGTATTCATTAATAGGCATATTCAGGGTCCTGTGGTGCATGAAAAACAAATCGAAAGAACAAAAAGAAAACGCGAGAAGGATCTTCTGCGTTCCTCCTTTCTTGCCCATTAAATATCTGTGTAATACTAGCAGAAATGACCTTGTTCTTTTGCACTCTGCAACGGGAGTTGATGCAACCTTGAATATCGAAACACGTTTATTGAAATAGAAGAATAATTTTACAATTTCTTGTTGGGCAAGTTGACGCACATACGCAAAAGGAGTCATTGCAGAAAATAGCCAGATAAGACTAGAAACACGAAGTGTACAGAGATAGGGCATACATTCAATAGGTTTATTACCTTCAGGCGCTACAAATATAGGCACTTAAATAGTGGCAACATGTACACCTTTTCTTCGCTTCCTGCTTTGTTGTCACTTTCACCCAGCGCTCTCATCATGCCTGCTGGGGACGATTAAAAAATGCTTATGCTAGGAGCGTTAGAAGGCTACAAAGAGCTTGAACGTCCGCAGTCTTTCTGTACACTTCGTTTTTCATATGTCTGACTATTTTTGGCAATGAATTTTCTTAAAGAAAAAGTTTGAGAGTGTTAAAGAACAAAACTGAAGATATGTAAGCATTTTCGTAGCAGTCAATGACCATAGCCTTGTCGGCGATAAATATACGGCAATACACGGCGATAAGTATATGCACACACGTCCGATCGAGCGCCAGCTGGGTAACACTCATCACTACTATGTGCGAGTGCAACGTCTCAATCAGGCGACGTGAACAAACTAGCTTCCCAAGGAAAACGACACAAAGTGTGTGAAGGAGTGTGCGTGCACACCGCATATTGTTGAACATGTTATCCTGAACGTGACGAGAAGCTTAAGTCTAATATTTATTATTAATATGGCTGGGACGCTGCACTGTCCTATCTGCGAGTGCTACACGCCAATTTGGCTTAATCTGCAGAGTGGGATTTTGTATTGCGACATTATAAAGGGTGTTTCTGGAAATATGCCCATGGATACTATAAATACACAGAAGTCTATATGAGTGTACTTTTTATGGAAGCCTTTTGATCATAGCGACATGCACTCTAAGATGTGAAGGAGCGAAATTTTGACAGATACAGCAAAATTGAACTAATTGACTCTTAGACTAACACAGCCAGGCGCTCAAACCTAATTAAAAAGTGAATTTATCTATATACGGAATCCGTATGCGTCGTAATGTTTGTAAAAGGGCGATGGTGCTAATCTGTTCAGATTTATGATGTCCGACAAATTTCACCCACGCGACCAAAACTGAATGGGGAAAAAGCACGCTTTCACCACTCAGTTTTGATTTCCTAGGCGAAATCAGTCGGGTTTATAAATCAGTAGAAATTAGTATTTTCGCACTTTTGCAAATATTACAACTGGCATGGCTTCGCTGTATGAATAACTTTCATTTTTCAATTAGGTTTTACGTCTCTGTGGCTGTACCGGCTCAAAATTTATTAGTCGAATTTTGTTAATTACTGTTCGATTTTTCGCTCCTACTCATCTTACGCACGGCGTATTGAACGTATACCCGCTTTAAATGCTTCCTGAACCACACTTCGCGTTGGTATCGAAAACGTTTTGGTGTGTACGGGTCCCCTCGGAAGCTTACTGACAGCATAATTTTTCAAACTATACTGTGTTACAAGTCGCGATATTGAGACAGCAATAGCTCGCTCTCCTATGTGTTTTAAACTCAACAGAGCACGGCAAAGCGGGATGGAGTCGAAAGAGGTTCATTGCCCACAGCCTTGCGTAGCCAGGCTTCACTATTGTAAAATAGTGGCTCATTGGGCGCGAAATTTGGGGGCTCTGCCAGTTGCTGTCGACAGCAGAGGGTTTTGGCCGCCTACACGCTGCACGCCTTTCCTCCGTCGCGTGGTGGCGCGATCGCTGTGTTGTTCCGCTCCTACGGCCCGTTGCCATATGCGCTCAGGCTTGAGGGCGACACGTAATTACGCCCTCAGCGCGCTGAATCGTTTCTTTGTTTCACATGCATTAGCATCAGGCAGAGCAGCTCGAACGCCAAACTTAACGCAGCGAATTTCGCCTAATCCATTCTTAATGACTTATCAGTGACAGTGAGCGGGCTGAATATTGCACGGAACGAACTCGAACGCCCGACTTACATGGAGTCAATCCCAATGCCTTTCTTGTATATAGGTACACAAGATTAATGTCGATCAGGATGGACTAAAGTGGGTCAAGATGGAAAGTAGTGATTATGCCGTAACAGCTCCGCTCTTAATTTACTGTTTCTTAAAGGAGACTTGGTAGTAGACAGTATTCTCACTACTCCGCGGACATCTGCGGATTTCTCAATCAGGAGGAAGAGGAAAAATCGTAACAGAACCAGCCCCTGCGTGGAACCTGCACAAAGGGCTGACTGAGCCTAAATTTTAGCAGCCATGAGTGCATTGCAATGCGAGGGCTTACATGAGGGGCCTGCGTAAAATGCCAGCCGATGTTAATAAGCCACTCCGAATTCATTAAAGAAACCGTCGAATTTTGAGACAAAAAAGGGCAGAGCTTAATGGGATACAGTCTCCCCCAGCGCAAGTAAACTCGTGCTCACATGAATTATTCCGATGACGCGCTCGGTAAATGATTATGATTAGATTTTTAGTAGACTCCGAGAGTTTACTCACAACATGTCTTGGTGCTTTGCCCCCTACTTCGATTGCTGTTTCGGTGATCAGATTAATAATGTCTTCGTTCATCTTCTCTATATCCTCATTATTTTCCTGTCCTAGAGCCTCATACTTGTTCTTAAGTGCAATTCTAAATTCTTCTCTTTTCGCCCTGGCGCTATCGGGGTTGGCCTGTTTCCGTGTGATTAACTTTTCCTTGTTCGCTTTAGATTGAGGATATCGTCGCCCTTATTAGTCTGTGGTCACTAATTCTAACCTTATTAACTACTGTGTCTTGTACTATACCGTTGGGGCTTTTCCACGCCCATTTCCTGTTCTTACGTTTCTTGAAGAAAGTATTCATTACACGGAGGTGGTTTCTTTCGGCGAATTCTACTCGCATGTCCCCTCTGCTATTCCTATCTCCTTCTCCGTAATTACCGATGGCACGTTCTCCTTTTAGTTTATTTCCTATTTTCGCGTTGAAGTCCCCCCACAACAATCGTATATTAGGTCTGTACCTTGTTCGTTGCCGTTTCTACATCCTCGTAGAACTGTTCTTAATTTACGGTTTCGTAAAGGAGACTTGGTAGTAGACAGTATTCTCACTACTCCGCGGACGTCTGCGGATTTCTCAATCAGGAGGAAGAGGAAAAATCGTAACAGAACCAACCCCTGTTTGGAACCTGCACAAAGGGCTGACTGAGCCGAAATTTTAGCAGACATGTGTGCATTGCAATGCGAGGGCTTACACGAGGGGCCTGCGTAAAATGCCAGCCGACGTTAATAAGCCACTCCGAATCCATTAAAGAAACCGTCGAATTTTGAGACAAAAAGGGCAGAGCTGAATGGTATACAGTCTCCCCCAGGGGAAGTAAACTCGTGCTCACAGGAATTATTCCGATGACGCAGGTTGGTAAATGAGTTAATGAAGGATGTCTGTGCGAACTTTAATATGCTTATGACATTGAATTGATAAGTAACTCTAGTGTAGAAAAAGGAAGAACATCACCGCGCTTTCTAGTTCCGTGCGATGGACGAACACCGAAGCTGTGTTAGTTACACCGACACGCTCGTCTCAAACAGGGCGTGCTCTTTATTTCACTGCTTAGCTTGTTTCGTGTACATCTTTCTTCCTTCCACTGTATTAGCATGCCTGACTTACTAACCTAATGAAGTCACTTCGGAATATGTTAATTGTGGCTGACTAACCTGTACCTCAATGTAGCCGCACATGGACTTTATTTATTCCTTTCTTTCTTCGTTGCATTTGGCGCTATGGAAATGCAGTGATGACATCGGCGATCGAACCCGCAACTTCCAACTAAACACACACGCACACGCATACAGAATCATCACAGAGCTTGAAGTTCTCTGCACATCACACGGTGCACTGCTTTCCGGATCGGCTCAGTCATATGCCGCGGTGGGTTGAGAGCAAAAGTGCGCCGAGCGTAACAGATGAAAAGTGTGCACGTGCAACTGCCGCACGTAGCGCTTCGCATCCACTTTACCGTGTTGTAGGCGGCGGAAGGCTAGAATGCCACCATATAACAGTGGTCCCAGGGCAAGGTTAGTTCCAATCTTCTCTCCTCCGCAACGTCGTCGTCGCACAGTGAGGACTCACGCTCCAGCTAGAATAGCTTCGCTGTGAATGCAGACTACTGATTGCCAAGTAGACTAGTGTGTCTGGCGTTGCGCAGATAAATAATTTTTAACTGCCTCGGAAGAGAGAAGTGGTATGCGGTAGGCAGGGAGGGGCTGGAAATTATCAATAAATATGCCTAGTTCTTTTGTCTAGGTAATGCAGTTGCGAATCGTCACATTAAAAATCGCGAATCAGGAAAACATCACAAAGGGTTTGAATGAATTTGAGAGGCATTATCAAGCAATGGACGACACTTCGCCATAGTTCCTCTAGGGCAATGTATAGCAGCTGTGTCGCACCGGTCCTTGTGGCGCATAAACCTAGGTGTAAGCACAGGAAACTAGTTCACCTGAGACAGATATGACGCAGGCACGGAAAGGGAAATTATGCGTGTAACGCTAACGGATACGTAAACACCAGAGCTGGTCGTGGGAGAAAGGCGCGTTACTAACATTTCAAAGCTAGCTTTATCAGCTGCTGCCCAGCGAAACTGAGTGTTGCTAACTGAGGTAACCGACCGGATTCTAGGAGCACAAGGATAGCATGGTATTGCCGAATGTTACGTAGCCAGGTGAGACCTTGATGGTCGCTAGAACATCATGGCACCTTTTAGAATGTTAGTTTCTCGTTTGAGAAATGTTGTTGCCATTCAAACTTCTGAGGTATTCCAAGCACATTAAGAAATAAAAGAAATCACAAGAAAAGTTGTTTCTTATTACCATATCAACCAGCGCAGGATACGCATCAGAAGTCACTAAGCACATTAGAAGGTTAGCGGTAGTAGTGGGAGGAGGTGGGGGAATCCAGTAGAGATTACGAACCTCGTGTCGAGTGACGCCTAAGGAACCCTGCTTCGTCTATTTGGTGATTATGTATTGAATGAAATCCAGTTTGCTCGACCTCGGTGTTTAGGCAGCGGTAAAACGAATGGTAAACTCAGCGGAAAGCGGTAGCGCTCAATGTGAAAGCTGTAGGAAATGGGGAGCAGTGAGACTATTCTGTTTCTCTTGTGCTGTGAGGTATATGCTATTCTGTTTTGATGCTGAAGTGGGAATTGCTAATTTTCTGTTAATGAACTCCTGTTATTTGCAGTAGTAGAACATGAAAATGGTTTATTTGCAGTAAAAAATACAAGATTTACCTGCAGGAGGAAAGGACTAAAGGCTAGAAGCCTGACGAGGTCCCGACCCCCTGATAACTAACACAGCCTGCATATTACTACTGTACAATACACATTTCATGTGGCACAAAGGATTGTCTTGTAAATGCTGTTACCAGTGTATGTCTCGGGTTTATCTTCTGTTGTCTCTTGTTAACTTGTTTTTACCATGCTTATCTGTTGTAAGATACAGCATTGGGCTATATCTGTGCGTCTGTATCAATGTGTGGGAAGTAGTGGGCAAAGGCGGGTAGGATTTTGCCTCCTCGGTTAACAGAGACAAAAGGCGTATGAGGAGGTTTTCCTTCTTTCCTTCTTTCTTTGTGTACTGCCCTTTGGAGGATAATGTAGCATTGGACTGAGGCGCAGCTTGTGACCAGTTAGTCGATGGGTCGGCTCTCTTGCATGTGTCGACACAGCATGAGACATCAGACGCTGAAAGGCCGGGCCCTGATATTGGTCCGCACTTACTTATTTCTAGACACCGCAATGACATTTTGACTATTATTTTTATCGAATGCTCAAGTTTTCATTTTTCATGCATTAAGATAATTCAAGCATATTTCGAAATTCCGTTAAACTCGATGTGCTGAGGCAGTGTGCGTGCACGGAGGCTAGCATTTTGAGAGCAATCTGCCCACAGTCCTTCAACATATGTTCCGTCACCGGATCCTCCATGGATCCTTGTAGCCATATATTGAATGTCTTTACATCCCCTGTCGTTTTTCGTCGTTTACAGAATCTTCTCGACGTACTTGTTTGCGATAGATGAGGGTCGTTGTTTTTCCTGTAGCTGTGAATATGCCTGTAAAGCTGTGTGGCTATTTGGTTCATGTTTGAAGGAGGAAAGGGCAACCGATCGCGCGCATTCTGCTGGTGTCGGCCAGCACACTTCAGGTGTGTTGAACTGGTTTCTTCTTTCGTAATGAAATGGCCAAGATCGCACGAAACCCCCAACGGTGTCTGTGCAATCAAGAAGGAATCATCATCTCAATGATTAGTGCCCACTTAGCGACGTAGGGCTGTCTACGTAGGATGATGAGAACCGTCCACATCTCAGGCAACCCTTCTGGGAGGATTACGTTTAGTTATACTTAAATTGTAGAAAAGGATTACGTAGAGGGGAGAGCACCGGTGCCCGACGCACTATAGTTCGGCCAAGCTATTTTGCTCCGAGTAATTATAATTTGTTTGATGGAAAGCGGTCGAGAAACATAAGAGATAATTTTTTCTATGCAGACGCGTAAAATGGGCAGGGGCTATGTCCCATTAGCTTCTTGAATGTAACTTGCTCGCCTCAATAGGTTAATTCTATGATCATGCGTTGCCTCGGTGAAATTCGAAGTCCCACACATCCAGACCTATTCTAAGTCTGCCCAGTCATGTTACTTGCCTCACCACCATCATGGACTGTTCTGTCATCGCTACATGGGCTGAGGACTCGGGAAACTGGCGTAATAATATAGGAGTTTCTGATCAAGTACTGTGCCGTGCTATCAACTTCCTTTTTGGAGAAAATTCATGAACGGCCCTGGGGAATGAAATGAGGCCGCAAAACTAGTGCTTCTTAAGTAATTCTTGGATTACCGCCTTACTTTCCATACGAGGTTAAATGACGTGGCATCACGGCGAACCACCGTTCATTAATGCGCAAGGCAGATGCTCGGATTACACCGCGTCACGGTATAGTGACTGCCGGCTCCATCTCTTCTTCCATGTCGTTAATGAATAGATATGGTTGCGCGAATGTTTCTCCGACGTGCATAAAATTATCTGTATATACTCATTGCGCACTACGGGCAAGTAGGTGCGATCTTAAGAACTTTGTAATCAACCTCAAAGATGACTTCAAGCAGTGGCTATGGCCTTATTTTCAGGTGGAACCACCTACAATGCTACGCTAAATTACAATTTTAAACTCCTTATGGAGGCGGCCTGACTAGGACGTGAATGTAAACGCCTAATTTTAAGAGAAAGAACACCGCACGGACTTCTGAGAAGCCGGTGCTGAGGACTTTGAAACATGTGGTTATTACCGCACGATACAAAAGCAAGCACTCACATTCCATTATAGCACTCCAAAAAATAAGAAAAGGGACTTCAATTAGTGATGAATCAATGAATTACCTCCAGTTACACGGTTGTCTTGATAAGTCACGAAAAATACGCTGCACTTTGGATGATCAGGGTCCATGTATTCGAGTCTCATTATACAATCAGTATCAGAATCATCATCAGTTTCTGAAACAAAAGCACAATTATCATCTTCACGGAGTACATAAGGCGTGAAGTGTCGGGCGCATTATTGCAAATTTTACGAACTATTAATTTTGTAATGACAAGAGCATCTGATCTGGTGCAGTCGTCATTCTCAAAAACCAGTTATATATTGACACGCGTACTCTTTTAGGGGCGAAGCTCCTTAAAGCGGCACCCGTTCGTCCCACGTCGTCGTAGTTGTAGTCGTAGTGCGTAACCAGTCTTACGCTTTGACCTCCAAGGTGGTGCCGGTGGGAGATTTCTCCTGTGCGTTGTTGAACAATAAAAAAAATTCGCAGCGTGCGCGTTAACTAAAAGTCGAATTCTTCTGTCTCTCATTACCCATTAGCAGCCATTGGCATGTTCCAGTAGGAAACGTTAGTAGAAGTAGAAGTGTTAAAAGCCGACTTCTGCTGTCTCTCATTCCCAGTAGCAGCCATTGTTTACCTCCAAGGTAGTGCCTGGTGAGATTTCTCCTGTGCGTGATTAAACAATAAAAATTTTGTTCAAAACGCCGTTGATTGATGAAATAAACCAACGAAAGACGCCAGATGTTTTCTAAAAGCAAAACGAAAAGACGCCAGATGTTTCTAAAGCAAAACGAAAAGACGCCAGCTGCTTAACGAAAGACGCCAGATGTTTTTAAAGCAAAACGAAAAGACGCCAGCTGCTTAACGAAAGACGCCAGGTAAAGCAATGGTTTTCATCTGCAACCAGTGCAAGAACCACTTAGCTTACATTTCACCGACCACAAAGCGGTCATAATGAAAGGACAACGGAAACCAGCAATAAAAGTTTGATAAAACATTTCATCATTCGTTTCACGTCATTTTTATCGGGCGAATTAACGGAAGAAATTTCACGGTTTAACCGATGATTACTTCCAGGAGCTTCGCCCAATCTCATCATCATTCACCTCGTGGATCTGCCGTCAATTTTTTTCTATTCTTACAAGCACACATCTTCGCTGTATGTTCCGCGTCTCTTGCCTTTTGTCCTGCAGGGTCCAGCGTTCGGCTTATCGTATCCGAATGTAGATCCCGCGTCCTTCGGCTCTCTAGCAGAGGGTCATAGCCATTCCACCACAATGGGGAGGTGTCTGACGGTGCGACTGACAGGACGGGTAGTTCTGGTTGTAACTGGCTCTGCATATATGAACGTTTGGCTCGTTTTCACAGGCTCGCTCTCCGGACCTCCCCATTACCGACGTTACACTGGCGCTTTACTATCGGGATATTCGTGGTCGGTCTAAAGTAGTCTCGGACGCTGTGAAATAGCGGCGCAGCAGCTTTCGTGTTGTGTTTCCTCTTGTCCGAGGATGTCGTTACCCGCGTTTACGGTGACGTGCTCGGTGAGGACGAGCGCGACATTCTGTCGCCGCTCCGGAGACGCGGAGTTTTAGGGGCGAAGCTCCTTAAAGCGGCACCCGTTCGTCCCTCGTCGTCGTAGTTGTAGTCGTAGTGCGTAACCAGTCTTACGCTTTGACCTCCAAGGTGGTGCCGGTGGGAGATTTCTCCTGTGCGTTGTTGAACAATAAAAAAAATTCGCAGCGTGCGCGTTAACTAAAAGCCGAATTCTTCTGTCTCTCATTCCCCATTAGCAGCCATTGGCATGTTCCAGTAGGAAACGTCAGTAGAACTAGAAGTGTTAAAAGCCGACTTCTGCTGTCTCTCATTCCCAGTAGCAGCCATTGTTTACCTCCAAGGTAGTGCCTGGTGAGATTTCTCCTGTGCGTGATTAAACAATAAAAATTTTGTTCAAAACGCCGTTGATTGATGAAATAAACCAACGAAAGACGCCAGATGTTTTCTAAAAGCAAAACGAAAAGGCGCCAGATGTTTCTAAAGCAAAACGAAAAGACGCCAGCTGCTTAACGAAAGACGCCAGATGTTTCTAAAGCAAAACGAAAAGACGCCAGCTGCTTAACGAAAGACGCCAGGTAAAGCAATGGTTTTCATCTGCAACCAGTGCAAGAACCACTTAGCTTACATTTCACCGACCACAAAGTGGTCATAATGAAAGGACAACGGAAACCAGCAATAAAAGTTTGATAAAACATTTAATCAATCGTTTCACGTCATTTTTATCGGGCGAATTAACGGAAGAAATTTCACGGTTTAACCGATGATTACTTCCAGGAGCTTCGCCCAATCTCATCATCATTCACCTCGTGGATCTGCCGTCAATTTTTTTTTCTTACTAGTATCAGCGTGGTGACGCTGCAGCAATGGTGCGACTCGACGCGGTAGGCATCGGCGAAGCTAGGCAGAGGCGCGGTGCTCCTACTTTCCTATAGCGTCTGATGAAACGCCTCCACCCTTATGTAGTCGGTTGATGGCATGAATGCGAGAGAAGTAGGAACATCGCAAGCAAATGCCATACATTGAGCACTCAACAAAAGAAGTGCCCGCTTTTATTTTTGTGATAATTCGCGCATACGCCTTTGCCAACCTCTGGTTTAAGCATCTTCGCAGCCAAAAGCGTTTTGATGCGAAGCAGCTATGCCCTCCGTGCAGGAAGGAAGGAACTTCTTCCTCCGTGCCCCCGTGTGAAACGCGGTCCACTTTAGTTACCGCCCCTGCCGCTAGAGGTGCCTCTCAAGGAATTTCTTGAACAACCCGTTAGAAGGCGCTGGTCTGCGCACCATAAACCCAGGTTTTGTGACCCGCGCATTCCTTCAGTCACACTCAGCGGGAGCGCATCGGTATGAGCGGTACACAGCAGTCTGACTAATCCGCAGCTGCTGCTCGGCGCGCTCAAGCCACTGCCGCAACACGGCAGCGGCGCCAAGCCGACCCTGAACTGCGTGCATGGGAAGCTGAAGTTTGACGGAAACGCCGCCACGCCGCTTCTGAAGCTGCGCCTCACCACCAACAACAACAAACTGCACCCTAACCACGAACCACTCATCACCGAGGTGCAGCAAACGGAACGCATTTACGGTAACCCCACGTCACCCATAGCTGCTTCGCATGTCCATCAGGGTTCCCTTACGCGGAGGTCTGTGATTGAGTGACGGTAGTGTGCGCAAGGCACTAGCTCTCAAAATTTTGAACAAGGATGACATGCCTGTATTTTTCAGGGGCGAAACACCTTAGGGTGGAGGCTTGACCATTTTCCATTGTGCATTGCCCGTTATCCGTGCTCATGGCGCAGCACCGCTGCTATAGTGTGTGGGCGTAAGCCCATCCTTGAGCCTGTGCAGTCAGACGGTCTGTGTGCATGTGTCGGCCGATCGTGGAGGCTGTGCACCCAGGCAGTGTTGTCTGGTGTCGCGAGAGAGAACGAAACGGCGCGCGCAGACTATGGAAACGCTCTTTCTGCGATTAACAGTGTACCATCTCGCAAGAAAAAAAACGCGCCCTCGCCTGCGAGAGACAACGCCGACGCAGGCCGCGTCTGCTAGCGAGTTCCTTCATTGAAAATAAATCCACGCATCTCCACGAAGTGAACCATGACGACAGGGCGAAGCACTGGGGAATGTTCGGTGTTACCGTAAACCAGCTGTGACATTACCTACACATGCATGCAAATGAGTGACCACGCGTGTGTACATTTACACACACGTTGTCATTTATGCTCCCCGTCTATATGAGGTTTCTGTGCCCCCACCTCGTAGATCGTGTCGAGTTCCACATTACTTTTATTTGACGCGCATGCTGCGAATCCTTATATTTCAACGACGCACAAGCGAAATCTCCCACCGGCACTACATTGTAGGTCAAGATCCAGTGCCTATACATGCGGGGTGGCCGGAGGACCATTGTGCGGCGGGAGCAGTCGGTTTTTCTCAATCAAGTAACTCGCTAGCAGAGAGAGAGATTCTAGTTAAGGAAGTGAAGAAAATAAGATGAAGAGCGCACGGTAACTGACGCTCAGTGAGGACACCTCTATCCGAAAACACCTCAACCGACACCTCAACCGAAAACTGCGTCAGCAATGTCTCTCGCGGGCGAGGCCGCGTTCTCGTTCTGTGCGAGCTGGTAAAGCGTTGATGGCAGAAAGAGCGTTTCTACAGTCAGCACGAGCGGTTTGCTCTCTAAGGCAGCAGACGACAGCCTCCGGGTCGCCCGACAGCAGACGGCCTCCGGGATCACGGCAGCAGACGACAGCCTCCGGGATCGGCCCACACACGCGCACCCACCAAGTACACTGCTTCCACGATGGGTCCACACCCACACGCTAGGGGCACTGCGGGGACCGGTCTCCACTCAAACCCAGAGCGCGCGCCGCCTTATCTTCATTCGTGACGAGATGCGCTCCATGACAGCCGCTGTTGACGAGAGAGAGATCTCGCGCCAGAGCACGAGCCGGGAGCGATTTCACCGCTCCTTTGTAACGGGGCGCTGATATGTGCGCCACCAGGCTCGTAAAAAATTTAACAACTCTTCTTTTTCCCCCCTCTCTTTAAGTTGGTTTTTAAATCTACTTCAGTTAAATCGATCATACTATAGCATAAACGTAAATTCATGGCCAAGTTCTTTGCCCCTTATGGCAGAAAGTCCTTATTTTTACCTATGATTATTTTTGTCCGTTCAATCTAGTTTTCTGCCACCAGTATTCTAACCGTCTCTTATTTCAATCGCGGGTATGGTTAGCTTTCCATTGTCCTCCCTAAAACCCAAGGCTTCATGTAGGGTAGTGCGCAAATGTACACCTGGGTGGATATTACCGCATTCAATCGGAACACGCTCCGTCGTTTCCCTATCTTCACAGCATGTGCATTTTTTTTCTTTACTGAAGTTTGCTATATAACTACGCGTTCTAAGGCAGCCCGATCTCGCTTCAAACAGTAAAGCGATTGCTCTTGAATTATCATAAAATGCCTCTTTATTTGGTTCTTGCCCTTTCGGTATGTATTCAGAGTCGGTTTTTTTCCATCGCTGCCATCCAGTAAATCTTCTCCGCCTCTCTGACTTTTCGCTTTACGCCCTTTGTTGTCAGTTCTCTTAGAGCCGCATGTTTGCTGGTGAGCCTCCTAGTTCTTTTTCTCCACTTCGTGTCAATGCTCTCTCTATATAAATAACGGAACACCTTCACTGCCCACCTGCTCTCTTTCATATTCCTTAGCCTCTCTTCAAACCTTATCTAGCTCTGGGCTTCCCGTGGCTAAAAAATCGCCCTTCGCATATCGCCCTTCAGAGCCTCATTTACCTTTTTCCCGTTAGCACCCAACGGGAGGCGTCCCACGGTTCTTTGGTTTATATCCATTCCTGATTGTACCTCTGGCCTCATGCACATCACTGAGTTCCCAAATGTAAGCCCCGATACCATTACCCCTTTCCACAGACCCATAAGCACCTCGCACCTACTCTATTCCCATAACGTTCTGTGCGTCATTATTGCAGCGTTCCTCTTTCCCATTGCTGCCAAGGCTTTTTCGTGTACCTCTGCGTATATATCACCCTCCTTTACCCATACTCCAAGGTACTTGTATTTGCTTATTCTCGGTATTTCTTGGCCCTGTACGGTCACCACCTGATCGTTGGGACCATCGAATACCATCAATCCGCATTTGTTACATCAAACTATAGTCCTAGAGACTCGCCTTCCTTTACGCATGTATTCACCAGCCGTTGTATATCACCTCGACTGTCCGCGAATAAGACAATATCGTCCGCATAAAATAGACCCGGAAGCATCTGCTCAATCACCCCCCGCCCTGTTTGTGTGACAGATTAAAAAGAATGTTTCTATCCCTCAACGTTTTTTTTTTCATCCTAACCATGTACCGGATGAATAACAGCGGCGACAAAGGACATCCCTGCCTCAGCCTCTTGCTAATATCAACATTCCGTATGCTACTGATTACTCCCCATTCTACGCAAACTGTATTTTATCGATATATCTCCATCAAAAGCTGTACACAATCGTCCCCTATGACCATTCTTTCCAATATTCCCCACAATATTTTCTGATTAACATTGTCATACGCCCCAATGATGTCTAGAAAAGCCACTTACAAGGACCTGCTTTCTATTTTAGATAAGTCTATACACTGAGTAAGTTACCTTCTGCCCACGTTTCTATTTTTAATTTTACTGCTTGCATAGCCAACCTCTATAGTGATACGTGCGGTTGTTTTCGTATTTTTAAAACAGGACGCCGTTATCACCTTCCCGTGAATCGCGCGCTTGTTGTGATTGTTAGGGTGAGCGCCATTATCAATTTCTGCTATGAACAACGGAGGCTGCGTTTATCTTGCATGTCATTTCGGGAACCGTGTCTATCATTCTTGAAACTTGTCATGTCTGACGCGTACATTTCAGTGACTTCTGGAATTCGAGAGATAATGCGAGAACGTGTTATGACTTATGTATAAAAGCCGACGCATTGCGCTGCTGGTCAGTCTTCCTGTCGACAGATGACTGTTATGTTATGTGGGGTGTAACGTCCCAAAACCAGCTCTGATTATGAGAGACGCCGTAGTGGAGGGCTCCGGAAATTTTGACCACCTGGGGTTCTTTAACGTGCACTGACATCGCACACCACACGGGCCTCAACATTTCGCCTCCATCGAAATGCAGCCGCCGCGGCCGGGATTCGATCCCGCGACCTTCGGATCTGCAGCCGAGTGCCATAACCACTAGACCACCGTGGCGGGGCAGAGAAATAGTTCCTCCATTAACACATTCATTGGATAATGTTCCTTACCATCTGCATCATAAATTTTCATGGCTTTTGGCTGTTTCCGATCTTCACTCTCAAAAGTGAACACTCCTCTATAATCATCTCTATCCCTGGAAAAGAAGAAAATGATTTAAACATAAAATTGGGGGTAACAAATAATTTGAGGACGGTTTCCATCAGCGCATTATTATGGTTATGCTGTATTTATTGCAAATATGAACTCTTTATTTAGCCTTCCTGCATGCCATAGGATTGCTTTCTTAATTCAAGCAAAACGGTTAGTTACTACGACTCTTTGTCTAGCGGTGTCTGTTTTTTGAAACAATATCGGGAATCGCCCAAACAAATCACAACCCGTAAATTTTTACAGTACAGCAGTCCGAGAAGAGTCACTGGACATACCAAGGCCTTTCGATGACTCTCCTGACAGCTTTATGGTTGTCACGCTGTCACCTCCGTCAGTCGAGTGAAAGAAACCAGACAGATGAACGCATTCACAGTTTTCACTTTTCACTATTTACTTTCGAAAAGACATAATCAATAATGCATAAAAGTACACTTGTCTAATTTACATAGCTAATTCGCTAATTATGAGTCCTAATCACATCCTATTTCACGTTCGTAAAGAATAGTAAAGTCCGAATTACTTTCGTGGTGGTGGCATCCGACGTCGTAGGTGACCACTCGCTGGAGCCCTCGGGGCGTGGCCGGGGGAGCGACTTGAACCCAGGGACCGGAGCGTAGCCGATGCGGATTCTGCCCAGACGAATGTCTTCTCTTCGCCAGAGCCAAATTTCGAATGCCCCGAGCTCGCGTCTGCTTCTTCCGAATTATTGCCGCCCTCTCCCGTGATTCCTCTGGTGGTCGACCGTGGGAGAGGAGCCTTTCTTACCGCTGCGTCCGTGCGCACGGTGTTTATAGTGGACTTCGCACGGCGCCGAGACCCGTGGGGCCCGCGCAAGGGGCGACTCCGGTGTTCTGCTGGGCGATACGGGGGTTCTAGCACATAGGTGTATGTCGTCTTCAGTGCGGCCTCGAGCTCTTGGTTGGTCCAAATTTCTTGTAACATGGTTAGTGGCCCTCTCACGGTCCTACCGTATAACATCTCGAAAGGCGATAATCCCAGGCTTGACTGCGGTACTTCTCGATAGGCGAACAAAAGTGCAGGTAGATACCTGTCCCAATCGGCTGGCCTTTCTTGACACATTTTCTTCACCATTTGCTTGATCGTTCCATTGAAACGTTCTACCAACCCGTTACACATGGGATGGTAGGGTGTGGTTAGTAGTTGCTTAATCGACATCAGTCGGTTGATCTCTCTCATTAAATCTGATGTGAAGTTCGAGCCTCGGTCGCTGAGAATCTCCTTTGGAACTCCGTACCGGGCGAACATACTGAGAAGCGCCTCTGCGATCTCCACCGTGTCAATAGTCTTCAGAGCCACTGCCTATGGGTATCTGGTTGCCATATCCACCAACGTCAGTACGTAGCGGGTGCCTTTTCTCGATGAAGGGGAAATTGGTCCGATGACGCCTATTGCCACTCTCTGGAATGGGAGTTCGATTGTGGGCATGTTGCCGAGTGGTGCTTTTCCCACTCGTCCCTTCGGTATAGTAAGTTGACATATGTCGCACAATTTGACGTAGCGTTTCACGTCGCTCTGAGTGCCAGGCCAGAAAAGCTCTTCTGTTATCCTAGCCACTGTGCTTTTCGCTCCTTGGTGCCCCGCCATGATCGCGTCATGCCCGAGAGACAACACAGCGGCTCTCAAGCCCTCTGGTACAACGAGTTGAAGAATTTCTCTTCCAGAGCTGAAAATGCACTTCCTGTACAACAGGTTGTCCCGTAGAAGATACTCAAACGTTGTCTGACCCATCTTTCTCTTCTGAACTGCCCCTAGCTTCTTAAAACAATCAGCGAGTGTTCTATCCTCTTTCTGCTGTTTGGCTACCTCCGCCGGTGTAACCTTCAGCGCCTCTGCCGCGGGCACCTTGAGCTTCGGCGTTTTCTCTCTTCTCGCCGTGGCCGCTCTGGTTCGCACCGCTGATGAAACGTGGGGGTCTCCCTCCTCCAGCTGTTTCACGTCCGTTGCCTCTTGACTTTTTCCGTTCCCTCTGCCTTCTTGAGGGGGCTGTTCTTTCTTTACTTCCGATTGTTCGCAGCTCGGCGGATTCAATCGCGTTTCGTTTGTCGCCTTCCATTTTGGATCTGGATCATCCACCTTTCTTACGCCAGGGATGTTTCCTAGCACTAAATCATACAATGGCTCTTCTAAGCACTTTGCCACCACTGCTCCTGAATAGTACGGTGTGGACACAGTGATGATAGCTTCAGGCAGCCACCTCGTTGTACTATCAACCAGCGTAACCGGCGTTGCCTCCCCTGTGAGCACTTCGTCCTTGACCAAGCTTCTCCTCACAAGAACGGTATTTGTGCTGCTGTCCCTTAAGACTGAGATGCGCTTCCCACGAATATCTCCATCTACCACTGGCATGCTGGGTTCGTCTCCGACTATTGGATTCACGACTTCTCCTCTCTTCGGTACACTTTCAGTTTCGTCCGCGTCTCTAGCGTCGGCGCTTGTCATCCCCTCCTTCCGAGTGCTCGCAATGCATGCGGCCTTTTCGGGGGTTCTACGCCTGCATTCCGCGGTGCGATGACCCCTTCTGTTGCAGTTCTGGCAAAAAAGCTGAACGGGTCCCCCTGCTTCTCTGTACCGGCAGTCTGCTGCACGGTGTCCCGTTCTATTGCAAATGAAACACTTCACGGTTGGACTCGGCGAGTTTTCCAAAAATCTCTGCTTTGTTGCATCAGTGCCTAAACCTCTCGGCGTATCTTCCTTCGCTTTTCCTAGGTTTCTTTGGCCTTGTGCTTCCATGAACTGATCGGCGAAGTCCGTCAGTCCCTCTACTGTCTTCAACTTCCGCTCTTTAAGAAATATTGCCAGCTTCGGGTGGCAGGAAGACAAAAACTGCTCTGTCACCATTAGCACTTTGACTGCTTCGTACGATTCTTCCGTACCTGACATCTCGATCCATCGGTCGAGGTAGTTTGATAGCCGGGATGCAAATTGTTTCCCGGTCTCTGACTCATTGGGCTTACTACCCCGAAACCTCTCTCGGAATCCTTCGGCTGTCAGCCGGAACCTCTGTAGCAGGGTGACCTTCACCTTATCGTAGTCCGTCGACTCCGACGCGGGCATCCTTCCGAACACTGTCAGTGCTTCGCCAACCAAACAAAGGCTCAGTGCTGTCGCCCACTCGCTTCGTTGCCATCCTTGCCCCGAGGCAATTCTTTCAAAACGGTGCAAATATGCGTCGAGGTCATCGCGTTTATCATCGAACGCGGCCATCAACTTTCTGGGGATATATTTGCCGCTCTCGGCACTTCTACTCGGGCTGTCGATGAGGGTCTTTCTTCACTCCGCGCTCTTACATTAGCGTCTGCCACCCGCAACTGCAGTTCGAGCAATTCTTTTTCCTGCACTGCCTTTTCTCTCTCTTGCGCTGCCTTTTCTGTTTCTAACGCCACCTTTTCCTTTTCCAATGCCGCCATTCGTACGGGTCTCTCCTCTGCCTCTCGGGCCGCTTCACGCGCTGCTGCTCTCTCATCTCTCAGCCTCTGTGATTCCTGTTCATATAGCTTAAGCATTTCTTCTTTGCTAAGCCATAAATTCCCGGACATCATCATCAACTTTTCCAAGTCGATCGCTCTGGTTCAGGTACGAGCACAAGCGTACCGGCGCTTACCGAAAGACAAAGTGACTGTTTAAATAGAATCCTGGCAGGCTCGCCAAATTGTCACCTCCGTCAGTCGAGTGAAAGAAACCAGAGAGATGAACGCATTCACAGTTTTCACTTTTCACTATTTACTTTCGAAAAGACATAATGAATAATGCATAAAAGTACACTTGTCTAATTTACATAGCTAATTCGCTAATTATGAGTCCTAATCACATCCTATTTCACGTTCGTAAAGAATGGTAAAGTCTGAATTACTTTCGTGGTGGTGGCATCCGACGTCGTAGGTGATCACTCGCTGGAGCCCTCGGGGCGTGGCCTGGGGAGCGACTTGAACCCAGGGACCGGAGCGTAGCCGATGCGGATTCTGCCCAGACGAGCGTCTTCTCTTCGCCAGAGCCAAATTTCGAATGCCCTGAGCTCGCGTCTGCTTCTTCCGAATTATTGCCGCCCTCTCCCGTGATTCCTCTGGTGGTCGACCGTGGGAGAGGAGCCTTTCTTACCGCTGCGTCCGTGCGCACGGTGTTTATAGTGGACTTCGCACGACGCCGAGACCCGTGGGGCCCGCGCAAGGGGCGACTCCGGTGTTCTGCTGGGCGATACGGGGGGCCCACTCATGGGGGCGCACTGTCTGGCGTCGTCTTCTCGACGTTTGTCCGATATTCACTGAACACTTCACTGGGCAAGTCCGTTAGCCGATATTCACTGAATAATTCACTGAGCATGTCCGTTTTAACTGGCACAATCGTGACACACGCTATACGAGATTGTGAACTGTGCGAGGCCTTAAGGTCACCACGCTCAGGACTCCATCGCAGTCGTGGCACTTAACCCTGAAGTCGAGCGACGCCCTTAAGTGAGTATGGCTGTTACAAGCGTGGTTGGTCTAGCGAACGTTGTGGCCGGCTAGTCTACGCTGAGCCCTCTCTCCACTTGATCCCGACATGACCGCCTTGGCCCGTTTCCCTTCTATAGTATTTTATCCACATAGGCGTAACCGTCCCCTTTGTGCACTTAGGTATGAGTGGCATTTTGGGGTTTCACGCCTGCGTGGTGTCCTCAAGTGACCACTTGACAATGTTGGCAAGCACCACTTGACGTCGGTCAAATGGCGCTTGCCAACATTTCGTTCTAGCCAAACAGTGTGGTCTTTTTGTTAACGAATGGCTGAAGGTAGCAGTACATCGATGTGAGTCATATGGCACACGCGGAGCACATGCGCGTCTGCACATATTTCGAACGTATCGTGGCAAAAAATGATGCCGTCATTGTTGGAAACAAGCTCTGAGGCCTTGACCGTACTGTTCCACTGTGTCCTCCAATGCGTCGTAGCCACCATAACGAAAGATTTAGAAGAGGCAATTCTTAAGCGAAGTGATGTTACGAGCGTGCTAGCTATGCGATGCTGGCTTTTCCAGTGCTCACAGTCCGGACACAGTTGCATAGGTACAACCACCGCGCATAACAATCTTTGAAGTGATGCTACTTACACGCGTCCGTCACTAAGCGTGGTCTGCGTGAAGTTGTATTCACTTTCTGACAAGCCATTCATGGAATTCCTCGTAGATGTCACCATAGCGGTTTTATTGACATCACCTTCAATCACATTGAAATAGTTCTTGTAGTTATGGGAGTGAAGCCACAAGTCTTTCAATGTGTTGATGATCTACCGTTATCACAGGAAAGCAAGAAAAGGCATAAGTCGGTTCATAACCCACACAAATATACCTTCTTTAATTGGTGTTGCTATTTATAAGTTCTCATTTTTAAGTTTTATGCGACGTTGTAGAACCACGCAGTTCTTTCTCAATCCTGCACTGCGGCTTTGTGTCCCATCGGTTCAGGCAAACACGAGCCGAAACTCGTCATGCGCTTGTTTCCTTCGTCGGGTGAGGCCCATAATAAGTAAAGCACATTGTTCGAATCGTTTCGCCCTTATTAGAGCTTTGAAGGTGCTCGTTATTTATTTCCTTAAAGAAGAGCACCTTAAAAATAGCGGGATAACTGCCGTGGGCGTTCGAGTGGTGAGTGACAACTTTATTGATCAAGGTGTGTGGGGTTAAGGGGGGTTCAGGCTAGGTATGCTGCCAGGCCGTGCTTTTCAACTATGTCTTCAGCTCGTGCTAGGATCCGTGTCTGGACTTCTCGGTCTGTGCTGAAGAGAAAGGCCTCCCATTGCTCCTCGGTGTAGGGTGGCGAGACGAGGTCGGTGGGCGGGAGATCTTCCGGGCAAGCCCAGAGGATGTGGTTGAGAGAGGCAATGCTTTCACATAGGCAGCAGGGTGAATCGATGACGCCCGGGTGGATGTAGGAGTACAGAAGAGGGCACGGAAAGGTACGGGTCTGCAGTCAGCGCCAGGTGATCTGGGACCTCTTGGAAAGACTGTCGTGAAGGGGTGGGCAGGCGTACCGTTCAAGGCGATAGTGCTGGGTGATGTCATGGTAGATGACCAGGGGTTCCGGCACTAGGGCGTCTGACTCCGAGGAGCCCACCGCTCGGTTGACGAATCCTCGAGCGTGTTCGTGGGCCGACTCGTTGCCGGGGTGACCCGAGTGGGCGGGGACCCAGACCAATTAAATGTGGGGCGGTTCGTCCCGTAGCAAGAGCGGGCAAAGGAGCCGCAGGGTGATCGGCGAGACAAGGCCTCGGGCAAAGTTCGAGATGGCGGGCTTAGAATCGCTGAGTACTACAGTAGCTTCGGTAGAGATGGCAGCAAAAGCAATGGCCGCCTCCTCTGCCACGACGGCGTAGATTGTGCGCACTGTGCCGGCTACGACTGTTGGCGTCGCGGGCACCGGCGAGGAGGGCGAGGCACAGACGATGGCAAAGGCGTCGCCGGGCGAGATGTAACGAACCGCGTCCACGTAAACGACGGCTGGGTGGTTGGCGTACTTCTTTCGAAGCACGGCCACGCGGGCTTGACATCGGGCATCATGGTGGCCCGCGAGCATGTTCTTGGGTAGTGGCTTGATGTAGAAAACCTCCCGAAGGGCGTGCGGTGGTGAGACCAGGTCCTGTGGATGAGAGGAGGTATCATAGCCGATGGAAGAGAGGATCCAGCGACCAGTCCGCGAAAGACAAAGGCGTTGCACTTGAGCGGTATGGTGAGCTTCAGCCAACTCGTCGATGGTATTGTGTACCCCCAGGCGGAGGTGGCGTTCTGTTGACGCGTTAGGGGGAAGACCGAGGGCAATCTTGTGTGCATGACGGATGAGCACGTCGATCTTGTTGCGTTCGGATTTAAGAAGGTGAGTGTAAGACAGGCAGTAGGTGAGGCGGGAAATGACGAAGGCTTCAATTAGGCGGGGGGGAGCGCGTTTGCGCATACGCTCGCGCCGAGCTCGAACACGAGCTAGCATGCGCGCAGTCTGCTGAACCGAAAGCGAGAGCTGGCCGATGGTGTGAGTGTTGCGACAGTTGGATTGCAAGATCAACCCCAGCACGCGGAGATGCGAGACAACGGGAAAGGGGGTGGAGTTGGCGTGAACCATGATGGTGGGATGGGGTGTCTTGATGCGGCGCTGGTCGGGGGGCCGTGTGAGAAGGAAGGCTCATTTGACCGCTGAGCAGGTGACGCCAGCCGCGCGCACATGGTCCATGACAACGTCGGTGGCGCATTGCAAAGTGTGCTCAATATGCCTGTCGGATGACGTGACCCAAAAAGTCATGTCATCCGCATACAGGGTGTGTTTAAGGCCAGGGATGCGGTCGAGCTTTTCGGGAAGCGAGCGGAGGGCGAGGTTAAAAAGAAAAGGCGACAACAATGCGTCTTGGGGTGTACCGCTAGAGCCGAGAGCATACGTGGGAGACGGAAGATCTCCCAGGATAAGTTCGGCAATGCGACCGGTAAGGAACGAGCGAATCTAGTTGGATTCGAGCGCCGGGGCTGAGGGATCCAAGTTCAGTGAGCATACCCGAATAAGAGACCTGGTCAAATGCCTTATGAAGATCCAGGCTGAGGAGAGCCTTCATGTCTGAGGAAGTGGATGAGCTGAGGAGGTCGTGGTAAAGCTGCAAAAGAACGTCTTGCGTGGAGAAGCCCGGGGGGAAACCGAGCATAGTATGGGGAAGGAGGCTGTGGGCTGCAAGCGAGCAAGAACGACGTGTTCGATGGGCTTGCCGACGCAAGAGTGGCGGTACGGTTACCTCGACAGTGGCGGTACGGTTACCTGCTCTTCTGTCACATTCAAGGCATGATAAGTGACGTTGCTATGTGACGGCGTTGCATTACCCGTGGACAGCATTATTGACCTGCATCTTAGGTCGATGACGGCGCCGTGATGGTCCAGAAAATGATTGCCTAAAATGGCGTCTCGCGAGCGTTGCTGCAGCACCACAAAACTCACCGAATACGTCTGGCTGTCAATTGTGACTCTTGCCGTGCAGGTTCCAGTTGGTGTTATGAAGTGGCTCCTTGCTGTTCGGATATGTGGTCCTTCCCAGGCAGTGTTTACTTTTTCGGCTTAGCGGCGAAGAGACCACTGATGACAGAGTAGTCGGCGCGGTATCGACTAAGGCGGTGACGCTGTGGCCGTCGATAACCACGTCGAGGTCGGTGGTTCGTCGTCTGGCGTTCCGGTTAGGTCAGGGCTTCGGATCACGGCCGCGTCGACTTGCTCCAGCGCTACTATGTCGCGTTAGCAGCGAGGCTTAGTCGTGGAGACTGTGGTCAGGCGGCATGCTGAGACTATGTCGGGAGGGTTCCTGCGTCGTGGTCGTCGTCGTCGGTGGTGGCGGCGGCGGCGGAGGAGGGTCTTCAGCCATGCGTCGTGCAGTAGCCGCACCTCCATCAGTTGCTGCCCCTAATTTCCCGGGTAGGGGTTTGGAGATCGGCCCCGGGTGGGGCCGGTGTACTGGCGGCGATTAGGGGAGACGTAGCGTCCAGGCGAAGGTGAACGGGCGGCGATGTTTATCGCCGCCCGTCACCTGGGCGCGGACGTGGCGCGTTCACGTCGAAGCCACGCAGTCCCATCTCACTGTATTGGCAGTAGAGGTGGGTGTGCCCGGCTTCACCGCAATGGTAGCATAGTGGGTGGTGGTTCGGGGTGCGCCAAACGTCGGTTTTCCTCGGCACGCGCTGGATACTGGCGAGCGGGATGGGGTTGGAGGTGGCGTAGTGGCTGGCGACGAAACTGCGGAGGCGGTGGGTACTGGCATGGCGGAGGAGCGGCGGCAAGTCGGCGTGCTGCAGCGGCGTAGGTAGTCGCCTCTGGTTGGGGCTGCGGTCGTTCGGGAATGCTCAGTGAGTGCTGTACTTCCTCGCGAACAACGTCTTCGAGGGAGGCGACTTGGGGCTGCGATGACGGGAACATTCGGTGCAGTCCTTCGCGAACGACAGCCCTTATGGTCTCGCGTATGTCGGCGGCCAGGGTGAACGAGGTGACTGCACTGCAGACAACACGGGGCTTGGCAGGGGAGCTCGCAAAATAGTGGTAGGTCAAGACGGATCACACCAGCAACACTATCAATCAGAAGAGAATTGGCGGTAAGCAAACGGAATCGAAGTATGACGACATGGGGGTATTTCGCAAGAAAACTAATAAGACAACATGATTGCCGACAATGATTAGTCGACTTGCGCGCATATTGTGATCAATGCATTCATCCTTCATCTTCTTCAGCTATACGTAATCATCATCACGGTGAGCGCCATCTTCGGTCTGCGCGAGGCTCGGCCAAATAAAGGCTTCGAGAGAACAGCTGTCCTCCTGCCTTGCAAAGTGGTGGAAGGTGTTTTCGATCCCTTGGTCCTCTACGACGACGCGGTGCCCTGGAGCTTCGATCGGGTCACCGTTTACTCCGGCTGTCCACTGCCAAGAGTAACGAACAGCAGCCTGGCCCCTCGGACATCAACGCCCCCACGCACCTGGCCGCACCCCCTCACCCATCACCGCCCGGCAGCGTGAACCCACCATCTTCTCTGGTCTCGCGCGTGACGACGTAGAAGAGTGGCTGGAGAATTGCGAAAGAGTGAGCGCGTACAACCACTGCGACGACCCTCAGTAACTTCGTCACGTCGGCTTCTATGTGTCCGACGTCGCTAAAACCTGGTTTTTCAACCACCAGAGCAGCTTCGCCGATTGGTCCGATTTCCGCCAACAAGTTGGCAGGACTTTCGGAATTCCCAACATCCATTCTGAAATATCCAAGCGAAAGCTCGACGGGCGCGTGCAACATCCAGGAGAGACGTACACTTCGTACATCGAAGACGTCCTCGCCTTGTGCCGCCGCGTGGACTCGGCCATGAAAGAATCTGATCGCGTCCGGCATATTCTGTAAGGGATAGGACACGTTGGAGTTCAATGCCTTGGCGATCAAGAACCCCAGCACCGTGGACGATATCATCGCAACATGTCAGCATCTGGATGAATTCCCAGCCTTTCGGCTACTGCCAGATGCCTGTGACACCCGACCTTCTACGGATGTTGATTTGTGCACGTTGATTCGCACTTTGATCCGCGAAGAGCTATAAGCGCAAGGACTCTCTTGTTCGCCCGTTCCGCAACAGTCAGCTTCCCCTAATCCTCTGCGCGACATCATCAAATAGGAGTTGTCTGCTATGGCTTGCACTGTGGCCTCCTATCCCTCTGACGCTGCCACCCCCTCCACCACCGCCCGCCACTTATGCTCAAATGGCGGCCATGCAACCCGTCTTTGCACAGCACGCGGCGCCTGTTCCTGTGCAGAGCAACATAGCGGCATTTGCACTCAGTGTGCCAGTACCAACGTAATACACACCCTGGCGCTCGTCCCGGCCAGTATGCTACAACTGTGGCATTCGAGGGCACATCTCCAGGTTTTGTCGCAAATGCCAGCAGGACGAACGCCGCGGCTACTTTGTCTGCGAGAGGGACGGGGCGTCCTCTCCAAGTGAGTACCATCGCTGCCCGTCCACTCGTTCCTTCTCACCAGCTCATCCACCCGACGCACCTCAGAGTTACCGTCCCGGAAGCTGACGCTCTCCTTGTCTTCGGCGCTCAAAATCGCCCCTGCGATCAGTCACCCCCGCTTCTGACTACCGTTCAGAAAACTAGGTGCTGCAGTTTTTGGAGGGAAAACTGCATCGCTCCGACAACATGCATTACCTCCAGAGTGCCCGCCCAATTCTTTATTAGTGTATGCTGAAAATGTGCCCAAACAATCTTTAGTCGACACGCGATCAGATGTTTCTGTCATTCACTGTGACTTGTGTTGTCATCTAGGGAAGGTTACTACATCGCATAGTGGGACTCCTTTACGTAGTGCAAATAATGCTTCGATTTGACCGTCGTCACAGTGCACTGTCCGAGTTTTTATCGAAGGGATCCGCCATGACATCCAGTTCGTCGTACTACGTTCCTGCGCCTATATGCTCATTCTAGGATGGAACTCTCAGACGCTGCTGCCTTCATCTCTTGTGGACAACGTCTTGTTCACATGCGGTAGACTCATGATGTCGACACAGAAGTCCAGTTCCGCCACCGCCTTCGAACCGTAACTGATTGCGTAGTGCCACCTAGCCGCGAGCAACCCCTGACGGTTGGTTCTGACGTAATCGACAGCAGTGGCGTTGTCGTAACTCCGTCAGCGTGTTACCTATCCAAAGGCATTGCAATAGCCTCAAGCCTTGCTCGATTCATCAACGGCACGGCCCTTCTCGCCATACTCAACGTTACCAATGAACCAATTCTGCTCCCTAACGATGCTGTTGTGGTTTCCGGTGCCGACACCCAGCCTATTTCTGTGATTACCGTGAGCTGTGGTGCGGCACCACAACGCACAGCTGCAGATAGTGCTCCTGCCTCTACCCTTGCTAGCGCAATCACTACGGACTTGACTCCACCGCAGAGAGATAAATTGCTCGCCTTGTTGTCGAAACAGAAGTCTTCCTTCGATGTAGACTCTCCATGTTTGGGACAGGCCTCGGCGGCAACCCATCGCATACACGTCGATGGAACTGCTATTGTGCGCCGCCGACCGTATCACGTCTCTACCACCGAACGCGAAATCAACGACAGGCACGTCGCCGACATGCTCAAGCGAAATATCATCCGCCCCTCCTCAAGCCCGTGGTCGTCGCCTGTCGTCATGGCGCAGAAAGAAAATGGCTCAGTCCGCCTTTGTATGGATTACCCTCCCTTGACTCGAAGATAACTCGAAAAGATAGGTACCCCTTGCCCCACATTGATGATGCATTAGATTCATTGCAAGAAGCGGAATATTTTTCGTCCTGACCTACGCTCGGGTTACTGGCGAAATCCCCATGCGTGAGGGCGACAATGAAAAGGCCGCCTTTGCCACACCTGATGGACTTTACGAATTCAATGTTATGCCTTTCGGCCTCTGGAATGCGCCCGCAACCTTTGGCGAATGATGGACACTGTGATGCGAGGCCTCAAGTGGAAGACATGTTTATGTTACTTTTACGACATAGTCATATTTTCTTCAAGATTCGCAGTACTTAGATTGCCTAGACGAAGTTCTCACGTGTTTTCTGCAGCCGGTCTTCAGCTCGCTCTAAGAAGCTCCACACTCTAAGCAGCTTCAGCTCCACACCAAGAAGTGCCACTTAGCACTTCTTGGTGTGGAGCTGAAGCTTCTTAGAGTGTGGAGCTTCTTAGAGCAAAACTATTAAACTACTGGCCACCTCGTCAGCAAAAATGGCATTCGGCCTGACCCCGCTAAGATTACCGCCATCCTCCGATTTCCGAGGCTTCAGCTGCCCCAAAGAGCTGCGCAGCTTTCTTGGGCTCGCCTCGAACTTCCGCCGCTTCACCCGAGACTTCGCTACGATTGCGGCCCGCATCACCATCTACTCCCTTCGGGAACTCCGTATGTATGGTCCGACGACTGTCAAACGGTTTCTGACACTTTGAAGCGTGCCCTCACTTCGGAACGGGTTCGTTGTCATTTGCACAACACCGCACCCACTCTACTCCATACTGACGCCAGTGGTCATGGCATCGGCGCGGTTATGTTACAACGACAGAGACTTTTTGAAGAACGTGTGTTCGCATACGCAAGTCGGACACTGACTTCGGCGGAAAAAAAAAACTATGCTATAACCAAACAGGAATGTCTTGCCGTTGTTTGGGCCATACAGAAATTTCGACCTTATCTCCAGGGCCGCCGCTTCAAGGTCGTCACCGACCACCATGCCTTGCGCTGGCTGTCGACGTTAAAGAATCTATCCGGACATCTAGGTCGCTGGATACTACATCAAGAATGTGACTTCGACGTCACGTACAAATCCGGCAAGAAACACAATGATGCGGATGCCCTCAGTCGTTGCCCGCTACCTTCACCTTCCGATATTCCCTGCCTACCACGCACCGTGAGCAAGCCTGTTGACGAATTGCCCAAAGTCCTGTCACTCGCCGCACTCGATGAGCGCCCTTCTTTCCACCCCGACACGTTAGAGGCACACAAACGCGATGACGCTTAGTGCCACTCACTCATGGAACGCCTTCATGGCTCGTCTCGTCCTCCTAATGCTTGGACCCGTCGGCAATTAAATAACTTCAAGGTCGCAAATTCAATCCTGTACCGTCACGTCTTCCACCCCGAAGGACAGCGTTGGGTTCCGGTCGCCCCTCGGGCACTCAGGGCAGATCTTGCAGACGTTTCATCACGATCGGACGTCTGGTCATCTCGCCTTTCATAAAATTTAAGACCGCATCCGCACTCGTTTTGCCTGGCCTGGCCTTGCCACTTCCGTCGCAAAATACATCGCTTCTTGTTCGCATTGCCAACGCCGCAAACGACCTACTTTACCACCCGCTGGGCTGCTGCAACCCCTTCCATGTCCCGACACTCCATTAGCAGTGATAGGGATCGACCTTTACGGACCGTTGCCAACATCAACTGGCGGAAAGAGATGGATAGCCACGGCCGTAGACCACATGACAACGTACGCGGAAACAGCGGCGCTACGTTCTGGATCCGCGGAAGAGATCGGTAATTTCTTCTTGGAAGCTAACTTCTTGCGGCATGGCGCTCCGCATGTGCTCTTGAGTGACCGCGGCAAGGCTTTCCTGTCCAAACTGCTTGAGGACGTCCTCCTCACTTGTAACACCATCCATATGACGACTTCCAGCTACAATCCTCAGACTAACGGCCTCACAGAGCGCTTTCACCGTACCCTCTCCGATATGATATCTATGTACATCAACCACCCCAACTGGGACTCAGTGCTGCCTTTCGTAACGTTTACCTGTAATACCGCTGTCCAACGCACTTTTAGTTACTCGCCCTTCTGCCTGGTTTACGGCCGGCAACCAGCATCTTCGACGCCTCCTTTTTTGATGTCGCCGTCAACTCGTCGCCATTGCAAGGCGAGCACTTTTTATGTTTCCTTACTACGTGTCGCCGTCGTGCTCGCCTCAACACCGAGGCAAGTCAACAGGAACGCAAGACTCGCTACGACGCATCTCACCGCGTCGTTTCGTACCATCCCGGAGACGAAATGTTGTTGTGGACTCCAACCCGAGTTCCCGGTCTGTGTGAAAAGTTTCAGTCACGTTTTATCGGAACTTAGATTGTGCTCGAGCAAACTTCACCGATGAACTATCGCGTCACTTCCGCTGTCGTGCCTTCTGACGGCCTCTCCCGTGGTACGGAGGTTGTGCATGTCTCTCGTTTGAAACATTTTATACGACGTACCTCACCGCCATAGACAGCGGCCAAGTTGACCGATTTCGCGTGAGGGGCAATTCTTGTGAGCAAAGCATTCATCGTTCATCTTCTTCACCTATACCTAATGATCATCACGGTGAGCGCTATGTTCGTTCTGCGCGAGGCTCGGCCAAATAAAGGCTTCGAGACAACAGCTGTGCTCCAGCCTTACAATATGAATTGCAGTGACTGTACCGACACTCGCACGGCACTGGCCTCGCACTCGCACGGCACTGGCCAGAGGCGATGTAAAAAAAAATCACAGCATATTCACGGGGTGAATGATGATGAGTGGGGCGAAGCTCCGGAAGGAATCATCGGTCAACCGTGAAACTCTTCCGTGCAATTCGCCCCACAATTAAAAGTGAAACACTTGAGTAAATGTCATCAAACTATTATAACATCTCGCATCTTTCATCATCAACTACAAGTACCGCCATCTAGTTTTATAACATCTCGCGCATGCTACGAATCCTCACGGTTCAACTATGCACAATGCACAAGTGAAATCTCCCACCGGCACTTCATTGCAAGTCAAGATGCAGTGCCTATATATATATATATATATATATATATATATGGGTTGCAGGTGAACGCTTCTCCAACGCGAGCAGTCGGTATTTCTCAATCAAGAAACTCGCTAGGAGACGCTGCCTGCGCCAACGTTGTCTCTCGCCCTCGGCGCGTACGTGCCTCCCGGCAGGCACGCGCCGGTGGCTACCTGGTGGTGGTAGTGATTTTTAATGAAAGGAAAAAGGCGCTAAGTTCTGCAGCCCTTAAGGGAGCACGGCTAAGCGCCTTGGGGGTAGGGGTATGGGAATGAAAGAGAAGAGGAGTGAGAAGTGTTCATGACACGGTCGCTCAAGCACGAGCACACCGCACGCACATGGCCGCCTTCGTCCTCGGGGCAACACACTGTAGTGGTGGCGTTTCCGCCGCAGGCGAGTGTCCGATCACTCGCGCTGCAACAGAGGGGTTGGCACGGCGGCAAACTTTACGCATGCCGCGCGCATCGGGTGGTCTGCGGGTACACAGTCCACCACATCCCTGATGACCCCGACGAGCACGGCGATGAGGGCATCGCGCGGGTCGATGTCGGGGACCGGCGAGGCAGCAGCAGGCGGCGTCGAAGCGTCGGCAGCAGCAGCAGCAGGTGGTGTGGCAGGGCGGGGTGCCGGCGCGGGGCGCTGGCGTCCGTGAGCCACGGCAGGTGGTTTGGACGGGCCAGTCTTCCCCGCAGCGGCGTAGGAGCGCACCTCTCGGGTCTCCTCGCGCACCGCAGCTTTGACTGCCCCTCTCGAGAGCAGGGCCGGTGATGATGCAAGCACGGTCGCCACGCGCCTTTCCTCCTGCCACCGCGGGCAAGTGGGATTGTCGGCGGCGTGGCTCCCGTTGCAATTCACGCACCGGGGCTTGCAAAGGTCCGTGGCCAGGTGTTGGCGGCCACAGATAATGCATGCACCGACCCGCCGGCATGCCTCGACGACGTGGTCGAAGCGCCCGCACCGTCGGCACTGCTGTGGTCGCGGCTTGACGTGACGGACTCGAAGCGCCCCCTGATCTCGAAGCGCCCGCTGATCGAAGCGCCCGCTGATCTTGACAACTTCGGGAGGGGTAGGAGCACCGAAACGCACCTTTACGGCGCGTCCCTCCCTCGTTGCCGAGAGTATTGGAGCCGCGGAGTCCAGTCCGGCACGCAGCTGCTCGTCAGTGATGTTACCGTCCACACCGTACACGTACCCGAGGCTGGAGCGGCGATCGGGTGGTTCCCGGGCAGTCACGGGCACGCCGTTCAGCTCCTTGATGGTCAGGAGCTCGGCCAGGCTCTCCCCCGACGACGCATCCGCAGCCACAATGTTGCGACGGTGGTTAACGCGCACCGCCGCCACACCGGGCCGCGAGGAGAGTGCCGCGGCAAGGGACAGGCGAGGCGAGTCCGTGAAGGAACTGCCGGGAGTGGAGGGGCGGTAGAGCACAGTCCCTACCGTGCCTGTGTGGGGCTCGATCACCGCCGATTCCAGGGCCCGTGCTCGCCGGCGCGCTGCTTTGCTGACGACGAGTTGATATCCGTCGTCGGCAGGCGCAGGGGTACGGGTTAGGGGCGGACGTTCGGCCGAGGTGTTGATGGGGCCCGTCAAAGGAGGCGCCGCTGCTGCTGTGGGCTCGGCGGCGCGTTGTTGCGCCCGCTGCTGCCTCTTGCGTTTATTTCTCCGTCGCCGAGCATTCTTGCTGCCGACGAAAGTCACGACCGTCCTTGGCGGGGCAGCCGCGGTGTCGACAGAGCCGGCGGGCGGAGAAATAGGTTGTGCCGTGCTCGTGGGGATTGCCGGCGCTTGCGAGGGCGACGACGAAAGTGCGGAGGTATCGCACGTGGCTAGCTTCCGTGGGCCGTCGTCGTCGTCGTCGTGCTTGTCGTGCGGGCGCTTCCGGCATGCCGACACGTCCATCTCCTCGTCCGAGGGCGGGGAAAGAGGTGGCAGCGCGGAGGAGTCCTTATTGCTGGGGCCAGGTGCAGCTGCTGTCTCGTCAGCTGCGGCCGGCGTGGTGGCGGGGATCGTAGCCGGTACCGCGTTTGTTGGAGGTTCGGAAGGCACCGTAGCTCCAGCGTGTGTCTCCTGGGCTTTGTTTAGCAGCCATCCTCCGGTGGCTGTGGCGGCCTGCTTTTCCAAAGTCTGCTGTGACTTGCGACGCAGGTCGGCGGCAAGTCTTCGCTTTGCCCTCTCGTAGTCCGTGAGGGAGGTACCCCAGTTGTCGTACTCGTCCTGCGGGGTCGTATCCATGGCACGACGCACACACACAGTAGCGCGCACAGTCTGGGGAAAACCACAAACACTCGCGTGTTCGCTAGTCCGTTATCCACGGAAGGGGCACGACGCGCGCGGCGCCGTACTCGTGCGAGCGAGGCGGCCGCGCGACCGCTCTCGTAGGTGGCGAGCTCGCAACTACTACTACTACATACATCGGGGACGCACGACCCACGCCTTAAGGAGCTTCGCCCCTAAAAAACATCATCAATCAAGGACGAACGTTGAAACTCAACAGAAACGTGAGCGCCCAGATCTACCAGAGATTTCACAGGAAAGCCATAGGCAAGTTCTTCAACAGTGTTCATTATAACGCAAGGGCAACTGAGCATTTTGAGACCAGATCGACAGTCCACCTTCACCTCCATAGAGTACGCAGTCTATATAGTTCTCGGGGAAATGCGGCGGCTACAGTAATATCCGGTTACAACGAACACCACGTCACCAAATTTCTACGATTAACGAACCTTTCAGAAATCACGCATAGACTTCGAATAGTTTCAAGGTAAAATTATGTCAATGCAACATATTTCAGAATAGCAATCTTTTTAGAATTACGATAGGTATATTTAGATTTTTATTGTATTAACAACGCTTCGCTAGTACGAACTTGCATTGGGAAGTTCGCGGATGTTTCTGTTTCATTGAACCGACCGCCACGCTACTTCAGGAGCGGGTTAGCTGATGACACGACCAAACGGCATGCCGCCCCTTGCTCCGCCAAAAAAATTTTCTTTTTGCTTCTCCTTTTTCCGTCGTGAGGCGCTGACGTTCAAGGCATTACGGGTGCACGAGCAGAAAACATGGCTGGGGAAAGGGGGCGGGGGAGAAAGCCAGACCACCCTAACAAAACTCTTGTGGGACGTTTTAATTGACTTTTGTTTCCGTTTTTTTCATTTCCTTGGGGAAGGTGTGGCCGGGTACACTGCCTCCATTGTTTCCTCACTTGTTTCGATCCAGGCTGCGGCGGTCGCATTTTCGATGGAGGCGAAAGTGCCAGAGGCCCGTGTGCTGTGTGTCGTCAGCGCATGCTAAAGAACCCCAGGTGGTCAATATTTCTGCAGCCCTCCACTATGGCTTTTATCTCGTTTCTATATCTTTTACTCTCTTTCCCCTACGCCCAAAGACACATAGCCGTGCTCCCGACGTGGGCTGCTGAAATTAGCGTTCTTTCCGTATGTGGGCGCAAAACCACAATCATCACGCTCACTTGTTTCAACTGTGCGAGTTTCTTAATTGTAGTGGAGTATTTGTGGAGTGAGTTGAAAGGAATTGAAGTGGAACAACAGAGAAACGTGCCTTCGGCTCCCACCGTCACAAGGCGTCGCGTAGAACGTTGTCTTATGACGAGACGACAATTCACGTATGTCGCGCAGCGTGTAATATCTATCACTTTGCATAAATAAGAGCAATCGTAAATGTCCGGACGTCGGTTGTAGCGCATATCAATCGTAAAGATCATCAGTACGACTCGACATAACATCAATGCAGTGGACGACGAGAAGAGAACACTAAGCAGGTATATACTACTGCACCGATGACTAACAGTGAAAAGTATAAATTAAGCGCGCCGCTCATACCACGCGGATGTTTTAGAACGCGATGCAGGGCTAGTGATCTTTACACATTTGCAGTCATCATGCTTTCGTCCAGTACACTCCTCTCCTTCTTATCTTATTTTAAACTATTTTTATTTTTTAGTCAAAATTCAATTTTGGCGACAGCCATCATTATTTATGTTTACGATTCGTTTAAAACTAGTTTTACTTGTGGCACAGACAAGGGCTATCTAGTTAATTTTATTGCGATAGCAATTATATGGACAGTCTCGGCTCGTTTTTGCCGTCCCCATCGCCGCCGTCATGAACCGTAAATGTATAAGTGTGTCTATATATATAAGTCCCAAAGAGAAATAATTCAGGTAAATGCTTCCGAAGCGCGGAATCGAACCAGGAACCTCTCGCTCCGCAGCGCGTGGCGCTAACCACTACTCCACAAAAAAGAGATGTTTCAGGAGCTAACGGCGAGCCTTATATACACACCCTTTACCGCTGACAGGAGTCAGAGACGGCAGGCGCTTACAAGCGTTTCTTCATTACCAGCGAGATGGCGCGAGGAGCGCAACGGTCGCATTTAAAAGGGGTCGGCCAGCTCGCTCGCTTCTTCTAATATTTGCGCAGGGAGATGTGCTTCCGCTGCCTGCTCGCGCGGTTGTGTCGTGGTGAGAAGAAGAGGGATGTTTCGAGCTTTCACAGTGATGTCCGCGCTGATGTTACGGAAGCGTACGAAAGTCACTCGAGCTCAAGGGACGCCGCTAAATGAACAAACAGAAGATGAGCGTGAACTATCAAGTGTCACAGCTCGACACTTGAAGCACGCTAGTTTCCTTCATTGCTTCGACCGTCTTTGCAACAGGAGCGCTGTTCATACTGAGAGTATCCATTGTGAAAGCTTATTCGCGCTCGTTCGGTGTATATCTGTGTGTTCGTTTCGTGCGTGCTTCTCTTAATATTTCGCGCTCATCTTGTGTTTGTTCATTTAGCGGCCTCCCCTAGCTTTGTTTGTGTAGTTTCGTGACACACAACGTATAAAGTCCTTCGTAGCTGCACGCGCTGCCCACGAGAGGCGCTTACCTAGCAAGTGCATGTTTGCTGCAAATAATATTGCTCCTGAAGCATCGAGCCTCACTTCGTATAGCATTACGGTTTCTTGCTATCGAATTCGTTGCCTCGCCCTTGTGGCGAAACTGTGACTTTTTTTAATTGCTCACAATAGTTCATCATCATCATCATCATCAGCCTGCTTAGGTCCACTGCAGGACGAAGGCCTCTCCCAACGATTTCCAATCCACCCTATCCTGAGCGAGTTGGTTCCACTTTATCCCGCAAACTTTTTAATTTCATCGCTCCATCTAACCTTTTGTCTACCTCTGTTGCGTTTTCCCTCTCGTGGTATCCATTCCGTCGCTCTTACTGTCCTATTATCCTTCCTCCTCATGGCATGTCCTGCCCAGGTCCACTTCTTTCTTTTAATTGATAAGATAATATCGGCTACTCCTGTCTGTTCTCTGATCCATTCCGCTCGTTTTTTATCTCTTAGCGTTACCCCTATCATTTTTCTTTCCATTGCACGTTGCGTGCTCCTTAGTTTCATCTCTAGTTTTTTCGTTATTCTCCATGTTTCTGCACCGTACGTTAGTACTGGGAGAATGCAGTGATTGAATACTTTTCGCTTTAATGAGAGCGGTAAGTTTCCAGTCATGATTTCGTAATGCCTACCGAATGCGCTCCAGCCCAGCCTTATTCTACGGAGAATTTCATTTTCCTGGGTAGGAGTTCCTGATATTAACTGTCCCAGATATACATATTCGTTTACACATTGTAAGGGTTCATTGTTGATTTTAAATTCCTGTTCCTTAGCTAAGCTATGGAGCATAACTTTGGTCTTTTGCCTATTCATTTTTAATCCAATTTTAATGCTTTCCCTGTTTAGGTTATCAATCATGTTTTGTAATTCGTCACCATCATTGCAAAAGAGCACAATGTCGTCTGCAAATCTTAAATTGTTTAGATATTCTCCGTCTATTCGAATGCCCTTTTCTTCCTGTCTAGACGTTTAAAGACTTCCTCTAAACATGCAGTGAATAGCATCGGGGATATTGTATCTCCCGGTCTCACACCTCTCCTGATCGGGATTTCTCTGCTTCTCTCATGTAGGAGTAGTGTGGCTGTGCAATCTTTGTATATGTTGCTTATGGTTTTCACGTATACGCCAGTTACCCCGTGTCGATGTAGAGCTTCTAGAACTGCTTGTATTTCTATAGAGTCAAATGCTTTCTCGTAGTCGATAAACGCCATATAAAGAAGTTTGTTATATTCCGCGTACTTCTCAATTACTAGGTTGATAGCGTGGCTGTGGTCCATTGTCGAGTAACCTTTCCTAAAACCAGCTTGTTCTCTCGGTTGGTTAAAGTCGAGTGTTTCTCTTATTCTCGTAGAAATTACCTTTGTAAATAGCTTGTATATTACTGGGAGTAGGCTGATTGGTCTGTAATTCTTTAAGTCCTTTATGTCACCTTTCTTGTGGATAAGGATTATATTAGCATTTTTCCAGCTGCGCGGTACGCTACATGTCTTGATACATTTCGTGAAGAGCGATGCAAGTTGTTCAAGTACAATATCTCACCGTCTTTGATCAAGTCGGCTGTTATACCATCGTCACCAGCTGCTTTACCGCGGGACATGCCTTTGGCAGCTTTTTTGATTTCGTCAGCGGTTATACATGGAATTTCGGTGTTCTCCTCTGGTTCTATTTCTATTAAGGTTGTATGGTCTGTCTGAGAGCTGTACAGTTCCGAGTAGAAATCTTCTGCTACCTTTACTATTTCGGTCAAACTGTTGATAACGTTACCTTGTTTATATTTTAGCGCATGCATTTTGTTTTGTCCTAAGTGCAGTTTCTTTTTGACCGATTTAATGCTGGTGCCTTTCTCTACTGCTTTCTCTATTTCTCTCATGTTAAAGTTTCTTACATCTCTTTTCCTGGCTTTACTGATCAATTTTGATAGTTCTGCGAATTCTATCTTATTTTTTGGTGAAGTTACTTTCATTTGTTGGCGTTTTTTTATTAAGTCCTTGGTAGATTGGGAGAGCTTACTTTTTGCTTCCTTTGTTGTTTTACCCCCGACTTCTATCGCGGTTGCAAGGATTGGTTTCGTTATGGTTGTGTTTATTTGTTCTAAATCGTCACCGTTTTCGTCTAAGGCCTCGAACTTGTTGCTTAGGGTGATTTTAAATTCGTCGTCTTTCGCTCTGATTACCTCTACATTACATTTTTTTCTAGTAAATAATTTAGTTCTTGTTTTCTTTAGGTTAAGTACAATCTTTGCCCTTACTAGTCTGTGATCGCTGCATCTTATCTTCCCCACTACTTCTGTGTCTTGAATTATGCCTGGTTGTTCGCACATTATAAAGTCGATTTCATTCTTTGTTTCCCCGTTAGGGCTTTTCCAGGTCCACTGCCTATTCTTGTGTTTCTTGAAGAACGTATTCATTATTCGAAGCTGGTTACTTTCGGCAAATTGTACTAGCATTTCCCCACGGTTATTCCTACGGCCGACGCCGTAGTTGCCTATCGCCTGCTCTCCACTTTGTTTCGTTCCTACTTTTGCGTTGAAATCCCCCATGACTACTGTGTATTGCGTCCGTACTTTCTTTATTTCTAATTCGATATCCTCGTAGAATTGCTCTACTTGTTCATCGTCGTAGCTCGTTGTTGGCGCATATCCCTGGATTATCTTAAGTTTATACCGCTTATTTAGTTTTATTACGACGGATGCTACCCTTTCGTTAATGCTGTAGAATTCATCTACGTTGCCCGCTATATTTTTGTGGATTAGGAACCCAACGCCATATTCTCTCTTTTCGGGTTATCCTCTATAGCAGAGGACGTGTCCATTGTTTAAGACTATGTAAGCTTCGCCTGCTCTCCTAACTTCGCTAAGGCCAATGACGTCCCAATTAACTCCCTGTAGTTCCTCGAGTAATTCCGCTAATCTAGCTTCGCTTGAGAGGGATCTTGCATTGAACGTTCCAATGTTTAGATTCCAGTGGCGGCCTGTCCGGGTCCAGTGATTGTTACCGCCCTCTGCTGCTTCACAGAGCTGACCGCCGCCGTGGACAGATGTGCTGCAGCTGCTGGACACTGAGGGCGAGGGTTTAATTGTAGACATCGTGTGGGAGGTGGTGGCCAAGTACTTCACCAGGGAGGCCAATTCCTGTTCTGGTGTAGGAGTGAGTTGTAAACGGAACTTGAACGACTGAAAGCCTTTCAGGTGTCCAACCGTCGCCAGGACCCCCCTACCGACGTAATCTCGAGCTTATGACAACCATCCTTGAAAAAAAAAAGGGGGGGGGGGGCGTCGAACCTGTGACCCTTGGCGGTCTCAGTAGCGGCGGTTCCGCGTCGTTAAACGTACACGCTTACAAAGCATTTCATGCGCGATAACTTCTATGCGCGTTACTATTCTGTACAGTATTTGGTCTCAAAATGTCCGCGATTATCTGTCCGCGAACATCCAGGACGTCATGGTTATTAAAATTGCTCTGACATGTAGCTGGGCACGCGTGGAAAGTCGTGTTTTAGCGAGCGGTTTTAACTGCGCCGTTGAAGCTAATCAGGTATGTTTTCGCGCGCCGCATTCCGTGCGTAGCCCGAACGTTGTAGAAGTTGGGGTAAAAGAAATTATTGCGACCTTCCACGTGGGTAAAACATAAGGATTTTTTTGAAATTTTTTTGCGACGTACGTGATCGGAAAAACAAAACAAATCGCTGGTTGTAAGTCGCGGTTGCATGATGTGTAATGAGTAATGAAATCTATAATTTCCTATGCCGGAATGGACGTGCGAAGACAAAATGGAAATATATAGGCAACAGGGAGGTAGCAGTCACACAGATACATACACACATATCTATATACAGCGGCACATCCACGCAAACATACACCCCAGGAAAGACACGCAGACTATGTATTGTGGTGGTGAAGGCATATTATCGCGCACATTCCTTATAGGAAGTGGATTCAGAGTGTTAACTTCGCCCGAATTTCTTCGGCCAGCTAAAAGATTTGTGTAAAGGTTAGTAGTGTACGGCCTGTCTTAAGGCAAGGAGTAATCAAGGAGTAATTTATATTCCTTATTGCGCTTGCAATGTTAATTTCGCCATGAATCTATCTATCGAGCTCTCTATCTATCTATTTTCTCCGTCCGTTTCTTACGAGTTGCTATTATCGGAGACCGTCGGTTGGTTATGTCCAGCGTCGCATGCATGGGTTTCCTGCAGTGTTGTACACGTTCCTCCAAAACAGGAACGGAAACTCGTTCCTCGTTCCTTCACAATTTTGTAACGAGTTCCCGTTACAAGTTCCTTTATTAAGAAAGGAACGCGTTCCAGTTACATTCCGTAAATTGGAACGTGTCGTTACATTAACGTTAGTTTTCATTTCTAAAACTGAAAGTTAATCCAGAGGCAATTAAAGTGAACATTCTAAATCTCACGTCAGCCTATGTATATTTCAGGAATTAGAACATCACCGGCAGCACAATAGCTGTAGACAAAGAAATATCTAAAGAAGCACTCGTCGGCAAATATTTTCAAGCGGGGCCGAACATATTACGGACAACTACACTGCAACTTTGGCGCAAGTCTATTATAAGTGCGACACATATGGCACTTTCCACTTCAATCTTCAGATGCGTAGCCAGGATACTGCGCCTCTAATGGGGAAATAGGTAGTTGCAAACATGCACCAATGAACGTAACAGCTATGCATCTGACACCAAAATCTAGTAATAGACCTTTTGATTTAGGACAGTATATAAAGGTTTGTGTCTGACCCATGCCATTGCGCGCAAATACTGGAGCAAGATTCCCCAATGTCGTCAGCATTCCCGATCCTAAACCATTTTCCTCAAAACTGGAGCCTTTGTAGCATTTTAATAAACTAATTGGCAGTTCCAGATGTAGTTCTCATCACTTTAAAGAATTTGTGATTTACTGTACTTTTGTTGTTAATTGTGGCTGCTCTGAACATATGTTGGTGCGAGGAATTTTAATGTTGCTCTTTTATGCGTTTGCCTCCGAAGTAAATAACGCGGGACTGTTTTCTTCTTTTCTTCGAGGCATTAGGAATAAGCAATAATTGCCTGTTCATTTCGTATAGGCACACAGGCATTCATGCAAGGGCAAAATGCTGTTGTGGTGCAGGAAAGAAGACCCACACCACACAAGTACGGTTGACAAGGCATTTTTATACAGCAAGTGGGGCTGTCAGGACGGTATGCGGTGCGTTAAAAAAGTTTGGTTATTCCTGTGTAGCTAGCCCTTTGATCGCGTGGCAATGAAACTATAGTTTTTATTAGAAACAAAGTGGGCATCAAGGAACATAATTAACCAGATCCCGGTTACAAGGATGTTAATTTCTCTCAGCATTACAAACACGCACGTATGCACGTAAGCATGTTCAGCACACGTTCGCGTGAGCACGTGTATGAGAAGCCTTTCGTTTCTTTGCCGAGGGCACATGGCTGCTCACGCTGAATTAAGGCGCGGCCCCTTCAGTTCAACTAAAATACCTTGAAGAGACTGATGCACAAAGTACCTTACAAGTATGGACAACCATGGCCACAACCGCGTTCTCACAACCAATACGGGTACAGGCGATGGTAAACGCGTTGACAGTGTTTTAGTTCGGACGGAGCCCTGGCGGCGGGATCACATGGGACAAAAGCAACTTCGCTGTTGCAGGCAATTCCTCCCGCGTTGCCGTACACTCATACAGGGCTGGCTGAGAGCCGGAAACTACAGTAAACCATCGTTACAACGAAATCGCTTTATTCGAATTATCGCTTTTATCGAAGTGTCACGCAGTCCCGACCCAAATGCGTGTATTTTAGACCGGATTACTCGAAGCATGTCGATAGCTTGCTCCGCTTAGAGCGAAGTAACAAGTTGCGGATGCGTATTCACGGCGGGTGCAAACTACTTTGCACATGCCGGATTTTCCCGGTCGCACGCAGAAGACGCTGATGATGACTGCGAGGACTGCGACGATCTGTACGAAGCTGTGAACAGCAACGTTGTCGGAGATCTGGAAGGCAACTTCGAATCATTCGCGATTGCTGACGCAGATGTACCCGTCGTTGCCCCATCTACGGATGCCGAAATAGTCGACTTGCTTGGAGGCCCCGATGAGGAAGATGATCCGCTAGACGAAGAGCCTCGCGAAATACCAACAGTGGCACAAACGCAGGAGTGCCTCCGTCTGTTCCGAAATAGAGTGGAGTGCGCGGGCGGCGACCACGACCTCATAATTTGCCTCAACAAACTGGAGCAGGCACTCCTCGCGCCCAGCCGAAGCCCCTGACAAAGCCAGCTGACTGACTTTTTTTGTGCCTGAATAAATGTTTGTGTCACTGAGTACCACTTCTGCGAAGTTGTCATGCTAATTTAGCTGTACTTGCTCAGCTTTTATGGGGCAGTCGCGCATATCGAATTACCGCTTATATCGAATTTTTTTGCCGTCCCGTTGACTTCGTTATAACGAGGGTTTACTGTACTTGTGTCCGGCTCTCAGCCAGTAGTTTTGGATACTACTTGTCCAGCGGCCATAGTAAGCGGCCACCGCTAAGGAGTAGCTGGATACTCTGTCGTCGTGCAGCCGAAGCGAAGGGGACGCGTCACTGTCGTCTAATCGTCGAAAGCACAATAGAATGGCGTTTTCGCGCGTGATTTTTAATGAGAGAGTGATGATAGCTCCAGGAAAACGGGTAATCCAGGGATGGCTTATAGCCCTGCATATCCGCCCTGCATTCGTGCTGCGTACGTGTGATCGTCGTGGAGAGGAACGCGCATAGAAGGAACGCCGTTCCCTTTGCCGTTCCTTCGAAAATGTAACGCGTTACCGTTACAGTTCCACCAAGCCTAAAAGGAACGATGGCGTTCCTTCGTTCCTTCCAAAAGGAACTCGTTCCAGGAACGCCGTCCCTTGGAACGACATTCCTGACAACACTGGTTTCCTGTCTGTGCGGAATACTATGAGAATATGAGAATATGTAGTCGTGCTAGTAGGTAACCCATTTTACTATCTGTTATAAGAAAAACGGTTTGTTTAGCTGCTCACCGAATTATCGTCGGCGCGTTGGGCTCGGCACGGTTGTATTCCTGGGCTAGCTCACACGTGCATCATTGCTCGTTTGCAATAGTTAACGTACACTTAATGTTCCGCTTAGAGAGCTGCGCTCTTAAATGTGGAGCCGATGACGATACACCGCCAATCATATTTTGTGTCTCCGATTGTGCATGCCGATCGCCGTAACGGGGAAGATTGGATATTTTCCACATGTACAAATAGCAAAATTTTGCGCAAGCTATGCTTGTGACAATGTAGCCTTATTGGTTATCTGCGGTAAGAATGATACTGACTGGTAGCATTTGGTGATTAATGAAAGTATGCTGAAGCTAGTAACCCTAGATGTCGGGTATTTGATGGCAACGCACATATTTCCGTAACATGTGGCCAAGAGAAAACATTAAGTGTTTTGGTCCTAGTTATAACACAACGTGACAGACGTGGCTTTAATGTAAATTCTTTTATTTCACCGTGTGTAAGTGATTTCCGAAGTACATCATCAGCACAAGAGAATTTATTTCACCGTGTGTAAGTGATTTCCGAAGTACATCATCAGCACAAGAGAAATTTCTGCGTGTGGATGTAGGCATGAATGCTATTTATTTCCGCTACGGCTGAAAATTTCATTATATGTAGCGTTTTTTTGCTGAAGCGTATGCGGCGGTCATGGCAAGGTCAGTACGAGGACGCAATTTTAATATTGTACATTGTAAAAGCTCTGAGGGAGATTCTTAGTTGAAATCCCGCATATAGATAGAATCGGAGATAAGATGGGCAGATTAGCTGTGGTTTTTAAAAAGAATAACGTTCTCAATGTGTTTTAATCAGAACTACAACTTGCTAGAATAAATACTTTATTCTATTCAGAATAAAAGAGTACAAAGGCCTAGGTAACTGGGCCAGGTCGTGTGCATTTACAGTAGTACTGCACAAATAAACCACACGCAAGAAGAGGATAAGAGACAAACTGGTGATCAACTTATAAATGCAGGTTTATTCTAGAGACACAGACTTTATAAGTAGCAGGAAATGACACAAATAATACACAGAGTCAGCGCAGGCAAAAAGACATGTCAATGTAAAATCGCCAGATTAGTTAACTCCCTTTCATGTAAAGTCACAGAGGGTTTAATCACGCACGTCAATGAGCGTTGTATCCGCGAGCCGGTGGAAGCTGCGCATACACATGAACGGACACCGATCCTGAAAAGGCGGGTTCGGTAACGACCGTACCACTCGCATTTCGATGGAACCGAGATGCTTGGGATGCGTGTACGGTGCGATGTTAATCTGACTAGGCCGTTGGAAGTTTCTCGCAACTATGGAGCATCGCATGATGCTGTTGTTTTACAGGCATCATATTGGTACGTAAAACACTACCATGTCTTATAATCCTTATTTAGAATGCAGCTAAGGCAAAGTACAGTTCCTTATGCATGAAGGCCCCATAGAAATGAGGCTTCTGTAGCCGTGAATGAAAGCAACTTCCAGCTGGAGCTTGACAGAGCTTATTCGGTGAGCTACCATGGCGCCTCAAATTCATTGTGTATAAGATGTGCTCGTGATTGTAAAAAAAGATATAATAAACAGAAGCTGAAAAGTACGAAGTCTTATAAAGCTGTAGATCCGCTGGTAGGTAGAATTCCTCTTATTTCTACCTCAGTAAATACACGAAGTCGTCAATTATTCAAATACTTATTGTTTTTTCTCTTATATGTTACATATGCTGCATAAAAGACATTCTTTAAAGTGATGTTTCTTCCTCAGGGCTTTCCTCTGTCCCTAATTTGTCAATGATGATATCCTCCATGCCTGCAGTTTTACATTCCGAACTGTATTGCTGATACTTATCCCCTTTGCATTCTTTGTCGAAGAAAGTCGTGCAACCACTGCTCGGCCCACTATCAACTTGACTGCCCCTTATATACATCTGGCAGAACGGAAAATCTGCAAAGAAGATTTTTTAGTAAAGTATCAGTTCCTGTTAGTATTTCTAACAGTACATTGGGGACCTTGTGGAACATGAACAACAACTGTTCTTTGGAGCTCGAAAAGGAAATAAACATGCGCGTGCCGTGTGCTTATTGCATTTCCTGTCCCGCATTTCTTGCTTTCTAAATATTGTAATTAACCCAGTTCACGCGCAAGCAACCCACAGACGAAACACTGATTTATCAAGAGTCATTACTTCCAACACCACCATTCTACTTCTTCAGCCTCTTACTGTTCCTCGCTCGCTCTTCTCTCCTTCAAGACTATGCCCCACTATCACACGTGTCATGCATTATGCACCGTAACATCCTACCACCGCGGGGGGGACCCATTGCCACCGGGTCACACACCGCTTGTATAAAGTGGGTACTGACGTCCCCTGGCCCGACTGTTGGCTTATGTAGCGTGAGGTACACTGGTCGAGGCTGAGCAGTTTCGCGCGACTCCTGTAGAGCCGTGCTGCGCAGGCGCGAGGAGCATTGGCGCCACTCGGCGCACCGCTGGCGCACCGGAGCTGCCGCCGCCACGCGCGCCTCGTCGGTCGGCGCACTCCAGAGGACTGAGTTCGTAGATGCGGCAGATACACTGTCGCCGGCACGTGCCCAGCTAAGAGCCTCCGTTGCGCAGTAGCCAAGTCTGATGCTGCACCGCAGCCGCTTCATAGCGCCTCATCTGGTGTGCATGCGTAGAGGTATCAGTAGGGGTTTACATGTAGCGGGGCGTTTCGCAGTGTGGTATAGCCATGGAGAAGGAGAGCGAAATTGCTGCACAGCGGGGCAGAAGAGCGGAGAAGCTTCACTCATCGGATCCCGAAGTATTTCCCTAGCAATTAGCGACTGAGCGTAGGAACAACGAACAGAAGAAGCCTAAACGTGCTGCGGAGACACTGTAGCAAAGGGAGGAACGTCTAGCAAAGCGGCGTCACCAGGAGGCTGAGCGACGTGCCCGACCATCTCAGCAGCAGCAACAAGACGTCGTCGATGGCGTCAACGCTCGCTCACGCTACGTATATCTTGGCATAGCCGAGGTAAACCACCGAAATATTTTTTCAGGTGTGAACTGCCTAGGAAGGGAACCTGCGCCGCTCAAACCCTGTCAAAACATATGAGGGAAACCCTGCTAAGGGGAGAGGGGAAGGCGGAACAGATAAGAGAAGGTGCGCGGCCGCAGCCAAGTAATGTTCGGCGGGTTCAGTTTATGTGGCTTTCTTGCACAGGGGCCCCGCCACGGTGGTCTAGTGGCTATGGTACTAGGCTCCTGATCCTAGGCTCACGGGATCCGACCCCGACCGCGGCGGCTGCATTTCGTTGGCGCCGAAATGTTGAGGCGGGTGTGCTGTGCGACGTCAGTGCACGTTAAAGAACCCCAGCTAGTCGAAATTTCTGGAGCCTTCCACTACGGCGTCTCCCATAATCAGATCGTGGTGTTGGGACGCTAAACGCCAGTAATCAACCAATTTCTTGCACAGGGTGGCCCGGTGCTAGACAAAATGTAGAGGACGGTCCTTGTGGTGTCTGATATTCTTCCGTAAAACATCGGCTCCTAGTGAGCCGTCGCCCTTAATGATGCAGAACCTGCTGTCCAAAATTGTAACGTACACGGTTCACACGCACGTAAAATGCACGAAACCACTGCTTTAATGGCGGCCATCGCCTCCGATTGCCCCACCATGATCGCCCTCCTCGCTCTCTTCTGGCTTGCTCTTTCGTCCTCCAAGCTCATGCCCCACTGTCATGCATGCATTACGCACCGTTTGAGGTGAGGCACAGGAGGAAGGGAGAAAGAAAGCGGATGGCGGAATAAAAAATTCTTTGTCGGAGTCACTCCAGGTGGTGTTCATGAACAGGGTGGCACGTTGCCACAGTGACCGTAGCGGACGTTCCTTGCGGTGGTGTACAAAGTGTCTTCAAAATACGGATTGCTGAGTTGAACCGGCGCTTGACAATGGAGAAGCTACTGTCTACAACCTCGAAATGCTGATTCATCGCGCGGCCCCACGAACATGGCACGGCATTTTGGGCCTTGACCAATGCGCAGCAGCAAGCAGATGGCGCTTCACCTTCAATGACGAAATTCGAGGACTGAAGACCCTTCTTTGCAGGGTGTAGTTTTCCAAAGAGTATCTCACGAGCTATGAGTGCTTGTGGCGTGCGTCTCCGAGTGGCAATAATGTGACCACCACGCCCTTTGTTGGCTGTCGTCATTAAAGGATCCCTCCGGCCGTCTTGCACGTTGGGCACTTCGCCTCCAGGACTACGATATCCGCGTGCTTTACCGCAGTGGACGACAACATTCGGACGCCGATGCCCTCTCGCGCTCTCCCTTAGCTGACGACAATGCTCGCTGCTCAGTATCCGAGGCTACTGTTTCATCTATTGACCTTGACACCATCGCAGCCGAGCAGCGCAAGGACCCGTGGATTGCCTCGATAATAGGCTTGCTGTCTGATCCATCGACACCAACCACTCGCGCAAAGCGCCGTAAAGCTCAAGATTTCGCCATTCGCGACGACCTCCTCCACCGCCGCAATTACAGCCCCGACGGCCGCCAGTGGCTATTAGTAGTACCTCGCAGCCTGCGTTCCGAAATATGCACGGCTTTCCACACCGATCCACAGTGCGCACACTCCGGCATATTCAAGACCTACCAACGCCTTCAACAGCGGTACTACTGGCGCGGAATGTACCGCTACATTCAGAAGTTCGTGCGCTCTTGCCACGATTGCCAGCGCCGGAAATCTCCACCTCGCCTTTGGCCGCCGGGTCTGCAGCCTTTACCTTGTCCTAGCAGGCCCTTTCGGCGGGTCGGCATTGATTTGTACGGCCCCCTTACCATGACAGCTGCTGGAAAGCGCTGGGTTATTGTGGCAGTTGACGACCTCACGCGATACGCTGAAACTGCTGCGCTCCCGGCAGCTACAGCGCGCGACGTTGCCTCCTTCTTGCTTCATCGGTTCATCTTACGTCACGGGCCACCCCAGGAGCTACTCAGTGATCGCGGTCGTGTCTTCCTTTCTGAAGTCGTTGAAGCTATTCTTAAAGAGGGCCACGTGGTTCACCGTACGACTACGGCGTACCACCCTCAAACTAATGGGCTTACGGAGCGCTTCAACCGCACGCTCGGCGACATGCTTTCAATGTACGTCGCCTCGGACCACACGAATTGGGACATCATTCTACCATTTGTGACTTACGCGTACAACACCGCTACGCAGAGCACCACGGGCTTTTCACCCTATTTTCTACTGTACGGTCGGCACCCGTCGCACACTATGGACACAATTCTACCGTACCGCCCACATACTTCTGAGTATGCGCCCATATCTGACACAGTGAGGTACGCCGAAGAGTGCCGCGACCTCGCACGGGCCTTTACGTCCAACGACCAAGAGCGTCAGAGGAGCATTCGCGGCGACCCTACCTCTGCACCCACCTTCCTCCCTGGAGCGCTGGTGTGGCTCTCCATTCCTACCGCTGCGCCTGGTCTCTCCTCAAAGTTACTGCCAAAGTATGAAGGCCCCTATCGAGTTGTTGAACGCGCATCACCTGTCAACTACGTGAATGAACCCGTCGACCCGTCTTCGGACATGCGCCGTCGTGGACGCGACATTGTCAACGTCGAGCGCCTCAAGCCGTACTATGATCCACTCATAGTAACGAACTGCTAGGTCGCCGGACGGCTCCCTTTGCATCCCGGGGGTAATTGTAGCGAAAAGCAACCAACCCTATAGCGGGGTAGGCTATCCGGTGTGATCTAGTGGGTCTGGATCTAACGCGCACTGCTCGTGCTCGCCGCTCACTCTCGGGGCTCGTGCTTTCAGCCGTTGAACAAGCTACCGGTCGGGTCTGACGCCAGCCTTCAATAAACGCCCTTTACATACCTTATTTTTCTTCCTTCTGCGCCTGCTATGAGAGCATGTAATAGAGGCGTCAAAGTTATTGCTGCCATGGAATCCTAAAGCGGCTCATCCCACTCGTCTTTCTTTTTTACAAAGTTGCCATGGACGTCCGGTTTGCCTCCCATCTGCTCAATCACGACAATTTTTCTAATAAGTTCGTCACACACGTCCTGTCCTTCAAACATCCCACACACGTCCATTCTTCCGTCAAGCTCGTCTTGTCCGTTTGCAAATAACGCTTTGCACCAGTCGTCTTTCTCTACAACGGTACTCTCCGCCGTAAAGGAAGACATTTGTTCGCTTGGAGCGGTAGCCCTGATTCCCGCTATCATCTCCTCCATGTGGGATAGTACGCTTCCGAAATCTTCGTGAGAGCGGCGCTCACCACTTCGCCGTTTGTGCATCACATGTCGTAGAATCCCACCGCTGCCACAAAATGTAATGAACACAGTTCACACGCAAGCAGCCGACAGATGGAACAATAATTTTTCTAGAGAGATTGCTTCCAACATCACCATTTACTTCTTCAGCCTCTTCGTCTTCTCTTCCTCGCTCGCTCTTCTCTCCTTTAAGCCTGCGCTCCGCTGTCACACATTTCATAGATTATGCGCCGTAAAAATATGTTTGCAGTATTTCTTGTGAAAATGATTTTCTTTACACTTTTCGTAATGCGATTTCCATACGACCCTCAAAGGGCCCCTAAACAGCCCTGAGGTCCAAAATGTGTTGTAAAGATATAACTGCGCTCCTGTAGGATGTGAACATGCTCCCGCAAGAATTTTGCGAATAGGTGCAATAATAAAGAAGTTACACGGGTTTAAGTGGCCGCTTGCGTCGGTTTTGTTTTCTCGGTCGGCCTCCCCACCCTTCTCTGCAGAGGAGAGGGTAGGCGCGGCGTGCCGTCGTGACTCCGCCCTCTTTTGACACGTGACAAGACGTGAGCAACTGACGTCATTGACGCTTGAGCTGAAGTTCCGGTTGCTCCGGCCAGCGCTGCTCCGGCGCTCACGCGGTGGGATGGCCACAGGATCGGACATAGACCTGGTTTCGACCAATCAACGAGCTGCGACTGCGCAAAGTTGTTCGCGGTAGAACGTGACGACACCTAGGATGCGAGCGCGACCGGTCAATCGCAGGAAAGAGGCGCGGGAATTGTTTTCAAATACGGCGTCTGTGTGGCGCGCAGCGCTGTCATTTTCGCAGAATGTGATCGGCGCAACCTTCTCGATGATTGAGTTAGCTTGTTTGGGCGGCTTAAAAAAAGTAGGAGCCTGTTTAGTGGCCATTTAAACCAGTTAAAGAAAAAACTGAAAGCATCTAAACAGTGTTGTCGCAGTCAGTGACGATTGTGGCCTCCGTAATCAAGTGTTTATTGGTATGCAAACACTACATTCAGGCGCGGCTCGAGGACGCTCGTAATTGCTGTGCATACGAGTTTAGCGCCGTAATGACACCAATTGAAGCCTCTTAAGCGGCGCGCGTATACGCAGCACTGTGCCCAAGGAGACATACTCCTGTAAAATATCCCCTGTGAACGTACCCCGAATTCCTTCATGGTAGATCGTTCTATGTTACCGTGCTGCACAGCAATTTAGCGTAAAACGAAGAGCGGAAACTAATGGTTGAACATGATGTAAAATGAATGTGTTCGCGGCAAAGCACTCCTCACACTCTGTGGTGAAAACATGCTCGTGTGAATTGAAGGCTTGTAGGAAATACGCTGCCGAAACAATATCTTTTTAAATGGTTTTTGGAGAGGGAACATGTTCTGATCCCAAAACTTCGCTTTCCCATTCCTTCACACATTGACGGAGCCCACTCTGCTAGGAGGCGCTGGAGGAGGCCGACAGCCATATGTCAGAAAGCTTCATTGTCGTAACGTAGTGGCTCTTTTGCGAGCGCGATTTGGCGGGGCCGACATCTGCTGTAGGCAATAAACAGTTCTCGCTGACTGCTCATTGCTCACCTTGGCATGTCGGGCACTTGTGCGATCACTGCATTCCTTCGTTCCTCTGCGCTGTTCTTTGTTTCCATTCGTCTCAAGCGTTTCGGTTCGGAGGCACGCACGGTTATGGACTCGGTGCGTTGCTCCTTTTGGACCTTCCACACATATGAACTTCAAGCTAAACAACACTATCGCTAAATCTAAGTGAATTCACCGTATTCTGTCTGTTGGCTGCATGGTGGTTAATAATTTGATTCACTGTGGACTGGCCAATTCTGCAGGCTCAAGCGTGATACTCACATGGAATGAAGCCCAAGATATTTCTTCCATTGGGGTAGATATGACTCAGGTGCAGTATAGTAGATTGCAGCGGATTGAGGTGGACTAGAGTGAATCTATTCTAATTTGCCTCAAGCCAGTATAATTCTCCTACGTTTCTGTCCTGGTGCTTCGACAACATGTATTCTCGGCCGTAGCTAAGGCAGCATTTCAAAGAGCCATGTGCTAATATTAGACGTGTATGATTACCGAGTGCCTGTCAAAATATTCGAGCGCATGCGAAAAAGTTACTCTTTTCCATTTATGCTTTTTAGCGCGTGCCACGTAGCGGTATCCAAGAGCTGGGCGGGCGTTGTGGGTGAAGGTTGAGTGGGCATTTTAAACCTTGACAAGAAGCTCTCCGGTACTCCGCGGTTCATCTCCCTATATCGAGATACTGGACCCGCCAAAAGGCCACATTAGCAGAAAACTTCCTCAGCAGGCCTTGTCAGAGATTGAGCCATTTCACATATATGCATGAAATTTGGGTCAACTCTGATTCAAACCTTTAATAATGAACAAGCAGCGTTCCGTAAACGTAATTCCACAATAGGTAACATTTCACTACGCCGCGCGCAGGTGTGCAGTTTTCTGCAGGTGAAACAAAGCTGATTGGAATTCCACCAACCTATATGAGGCACATCAGTGGATTGCGAGGGTGCATTTGACAGCCGATACTTTACAGGTCAAGCTTTCATTACAATATAGGGAGCCTTACGAGCAGCCAGACGACCAGCCTTACTTAAATTACTAGAAAATAGCACTCAGAGGCTCCAGAGCCATCGCACTTTTTACATAAAGAAAGCGTTCTCTCCAACGCAATTGACCACATGCACAGGCAAACAATGAGCGTTCTTCAGCCAAGAAGCCGAGGTAATTGAGGCACCTGTAAACACAACTTGTTGATGATAATGCCAACCTATATAACTCCACGGCAACGCTCCGCAATGTCTGGAGAGTCATAACGCTGGGTCTAAAATTGTGCATATAAATAATATTCAAGAGTATGAGAAGTGAGCGACGGGCTTCACGGCTGCTGGGGCTGAAGTCTGCTGTTGATTGGCGTTATAGTATGGAAGTGTCCATCGAAGTACTAAATTCGGTCGGCAAATTCTTTTTTTTTCTGATGGAACCCATCGGCGACATTCTTAACAGGAATCAGGCCTCATCCCAGTGCTGCTTACATGATTCCGTAAGCGCCGGCTTTACCTTACGATGGTAGAGGACGTGGTACAATAGTGAACACGACGTTCTCTTGGCCGTGAGGCATGCGCTCGAATTCTACTGCGCAGTTTTGAATTGGCAATGCCGGCCCCTCAAAGGGAGAGTCTTTACGAAATCTCCTGACCATTTCTCTGCGTGCCCTCAGCCGTTTTCTGGTGCCGACACCGGATAATTTTCACATAGCTTGCTCATGCAATACGCTGCGTTGACCTCGCGAGTGTGCGTGATATCAAGAACTTTCTGGTAAACATCCAATACTTCAACGAAATAGGTATATGTAGTGTTCCTTTTAGGCGGAACAACCGACACGACTCTTCCGGCAGCTAAGCCCTTGCTGAGAAGTAAAATGTTATGTGGCTATCGAAAAACCATATGAAACAAAAATCGATAATTTCGTTAGAACGCAGTCACCAGAAGGAATAGGCATCCAATATTTACGCAATAAAATTTACCTCCATATATACGATTGTCCAGATAGCGTATGGTCACTACGCTGCACTTTTGATCATCAGGGTCTGCATATTTCAGTCTCAATATGTAATCAGCATCAGTTTCTGAAAGAAAAACATGAATATGAACGTCAAGGAGGACATACTGAGCGAAGTGCTTACCAAGCAAATGCGGCTTGTTAATGAGAGATCTGTCGTATCGGGCATATTGCCTTTAATTTCTTGAATTTCTTTTTTCTGACGCAGATGTGCATAGAATGATGTGATATTGTGGTCCTCAAAATTCGGACCCAGCTTCTCACCGTGAAAACGATGGGAACAGGGAAACTGCTCTTTTTATCGTTATACGAACCTTAGCAGAGGGGGTGTTAAGTGATCAGCGCATCACTTTTGTTAATTCGCACCACCCTTGATCATTATCTACTGAGCCTGCATCACTCTTGACCATGCACCTATTCACTTCTTTTTTAAATTTTTTTCTTCATTTCTTTGCATTCTGCGTTTTCTTTCCTTTATTCTTCTGTTCCTTTCATTTGTTTGCTTTGTTTTGCATAGCGACCTTTCAATATGCTACCACGGCCGAGCGTATCGCACCCACAATTTCAAGCTTTGTCTGCTTTTTATCGTATAACTATTATCATGCAGCAGTGAGCAGAGCACGAGCCGGTACACTTTGTCCTCCTACGCGCACCGGCGGACAGGCGCATGGACAGACAGCGCACGCTCGGCTTACGCGAGCTTTGCTTTTAAGACTATTTATATTGTAATGTATAATAACCAACAGCTCTACGTGCCTAGGGCGCTCGCACTAGGAGCGCAGGAGGACGACGAAGAGAAAGAGGAAGAACAGAATAGAACAGTCCGTTTAATATGGGTCCCCGGACGACGAAGAGAAAGAGGAAGAGCAGAATAGAACAGTTGCTCAGTTCATTATTTTTTTTTTCTATCATGATCTCAGTACGTGAGAACCAATCTCCATAGCGTTCGCTTCTCTTTTATAATTATATGCCTTCAGACTTCGCAGAAAACTATTCCTTTAACCTAAATTTGATTATCATATTCGTACTACAATTTTTTTTGTATTTTATTAGGAGCTCTCTCCCACACAAATTTCTTTTCCGGTTCATGGCCGATCCCCCAGAGTGGGTTGCGCCAAGATACCCAAGGACCAACCAACCAACCGTTTAATATGAGTCCCCGGCCATAAAGGATTGCTCCTCAATGAACTTGCTGATTCTTTGGCAAAGGCTGCTCTAGACGGAACGATTCTACCCTACTTTCCTGCGCCCGCTTATGTCACGGCTGCTAGGTTTCATAGGCGAGTCATAACGGAAGCGTTGAAAGACTCCACGTTGACAAACTCGACAGATTATTGTCACCTTCTATACCTCTGGCGGAGAACAGTATGTCAAACACGTCAGCTGGAAGTATCCCTTACGAGGCTACGCTGCCGTGTACCGAGCCTAAATTTCTTGAACACTGGTCTGGCCGGGTTCCTTCACCACTGTGTGCATTCTGCGGCGAGCCAGAGACGATAGATCATTTCATTTTGAGCTGTCGACGATTTACCGTGGCCAGGAAAACATGCTTAGAAAACCCCTTGAGAGCTCTTGGAATAGACCTGTCTACGCCTGTGGTGCTATCTTTTGGTGCCTCCAGGATACTGCAATACGAATGTTTGCTTGGCCGTGCAAAACTACATTAATGAAACTGATCGTTTTTAAACAAGCCAGAAATACCCTTATATTTATTCAAATACACAACTAACGTTCAATACAAATTTTAGTCTTTTTCTATTCCATTTTTCATTATGTGAATCATTAAAGGTTTTCCTCCCACCATATTACATCAAAACCACTTCGCCATTTCCTTGTGTAGATTACTGCATTCCTAAATATAAAATTCTTTAGCACCCAATTCTTGGCCAATCCCCCACAGTGGGCGTTCCTGGCGTTCCTGGCGCTGGCTTAGAACCGGGCGGTAGTACCCCAAATCTCGTCTGGTTTTCTCTTATTTCTTTTGTTGCCTTTTTCTAGCACACTTACTGTGATTTTGAGTTAGTCAGACTAACCTGATGTCTGTTTCTTCCCCTGGTCAAGGGCATTCCCCTTGGCTAGCTTCTACTCCGGCCAAGGACTGGCCCCTTGATACCCTTCAACGCAGCGGAGTCCACTGCATCCCTGTGGCTTTAGTGCCCACAAATGGGGGTGCTATTCCTATGAAGAATCCGAAAGCCATTCACGCGGAGCTCCGAAAAGCGACATCCCACTTCCAGAAGATCTCTGAGGTGCGGCAATTCGGGCGTGGTGGCATCTTGTGCTTCTAATCAGATCAGGATTGCGTTAAAGACCTACTCGAATGCTCTGAATTCGCAGCGAATCCGGTGAGCCCGTTTATTCCGGCACATCTTGCGTGTTCGAAGGGCATAGTTCGCGGAGTTGACACCAGCCTGACACCTTCAGAAATACTGGATCTGTTCTCTGTTGCAGGCGCAATATCAGTTTATCGATGTACCCGCGCCATAGACAACAAGAAATCACCTACAGAGTCAGTGATTGTTACGTTCGCGGGAACAATCAGGCCTTCTGAGGTAAAGGCATGGCCACTGATTTATAAGGTCGAACCACTTTCCCCGCGGCCGCTGCAGTGCTTAAAATGTTGGAGGTACGGCCATAGCATAAAAGGGTGCAGGTCGATTACTCGTTGCCGTCTATGCGGGGATAATCACGACAGCCGAGATTGTGCAGCTCAAAAAGAAAAATGCTGTTTATGCGATGGAGCCCACCCTGCTGATTATGTGAATTGTTGAGCGAAAGAGCGAGAACTTAGTATTCTGGCAGTAGTAGAACGCAGGCGCTGCTCCCGTAGAGAAGCTGTTACAGAAGTTCAGGAGCGCACAAAAGGCTATGCAGGGATTACGGCCCGCCATCCCCAAGTCATGGATACCTCCATATCAAAAACTATAGCAGATGCTATTGAGAAAGCAACAGAAAAGTCTATGGAACGACTTGCTACGAATATTTTTGAGTCCTTGGCACAAATGCTATCCACCCAGCTCTCACGTATCTTTAATGCAACTGCTTCACATACTACGCTCTCCCACGATTTGGATATGCCAATGAACAAAGACATTCAAATTGCAATCGCAAATCAGGAATCTGGTTCTCCTTGTGCAGGACCTTCTAAACAATTGGAGCACGATCCACCAGAACTTCAGACAACTCGGACGAGATGGACATAGAATTGCTCAAGGCTCTAAAGCGCACTAGGTCTCCACTGTCTCATAAAATTTCTGCCCGTAAAGCTAAATCCAAGAAGTATCTATCTAAGAAAAACTTTTTTGAGAATCTATCGAAGAGTGATTTTTTGAAAGATGACATTTTAGATCAAGCGGTCTCTGCTGCTGGTATACCACCATAATAGGTTCCTTGAAAATATTTCAGTGGAATTGCCGGTCGATAATGTCAGCCGCAACAGATTTATCATATTTTTGTTCGCACCTGTCTCCAGATATACTTTCAATTCAAGAAACTTGGCTTTCTAATGGATAAAACTTCTTCCTAAAAAATTATAGACTATTTCGTTTGGACAGACCTTCTAAGGGTGGTGGTCTTGCGTTCTTTGTGTCAACTAAATTTAGTCATAGAGCAAAAATATCGTACCAGTACATGTCGAATGACTGTGAAATTTTAGTATTAGATTTAAATCTTCCGGACTACCCCCCTTTCTCGCTTAGTAATGTATACTTTCCTGCAGGGGTGGTACATACGAGATGTCTAGATGTAATGTTAGCTGCTTGCGGGAAAGATATTTTGCTCACAGGGGACTTCAATTCTCATCATGTGTCTTGGGGTTTCAGGACTGATTTATATGGAAGACGCTTATGGGAATGGGCTCATGATAATAATCTACTTTATTTAAATTCGGGCGTTCCTACATTTGTTAGAGGTATACCTCGATCGGCTATAGATCTGACTTTTTCGAGTCCAGCTTTAAGCATATCTTCGTGGACCACCGTAGATTCAGCTACAAGCAGTGATCACATGCCAATCACTTTCGAGATTAATCTGCCGGTGACCTCTTTAGATCGGAGGATTGGCACATTTGTAAATTATTCTAAATTTCAGAAAGAATTAAGGGCCTCCTTGGTTTCGCGTGAGGGCTTGCAGGAAGATGCTAGGGCTATGAGCCTTAGCGCTGTCTTAAAGCGCACATTAAAGAACTCCACTTTTTCATTAACATCAGCAACTGGCAGATCGTTTAGCCCATGGTGGAACGATGAATGTGCGAGGGCGTATAGAAAGCGAAAAGCTGCGTGGAAAAAGCTGCTTGCCAATCAATGTCCCGCAAATTGGAGAGATTACACATTTGTGGCGGCCGCCTTTAAACGTACAATAACTAAAGCAAAAGATGATTACGATATTGGCAGGTTCAACTATCTTTCTCAACCTCAAAATAAAAAAGCTCTTTTTAGTTTTTTACGTTCAAGAAAGATGATACCCCCGTCGCCAAATACTGATTCTGGAGTTCTTTCGCCACGCGAGTTGTCAGATTTATTAGATAATATTGCAAAAGGGCTGGAAGACAGATTTATGTCGTCTATGCCGCAACACATACCTAACCCTACACGCGTTGAGAACTTCAGTGAAGTTACTTTAGAAGAACTCGCATACGCCATTCAGAGTTTGCCTTCTTCAGCGCCCGGACCGGATGGAGTAACTTCAGCAATGATAAAAGTAGTTTATGATATATCACCAAGCGAAATTCTAAATTTGGTAAATTACTCTTTGAAACATGCCTGGTTGCCTGCGGAATGGAGGCTTGCTAAAGTGATTCCGCTACCTAAAAAAGAGGGGTTAGGATTTGTTCTAGACAACATAAGACCAATTTCTCTGACTTCTAACGTCGTGAAGCTCATAGAAAGGGTTTTGAATATTCGAATAGCAAAATATATTGATTATAACTCAATTCTTAGTCCTTGCCAAATTGGCTTTAGGTCTGGGTGCTCGATATGGTGTGCGCACGTTGATTTAGAGAGTCGCATACAGCTGGCGCGTCAGCGAAGGCAATATTCGGCGTTAGTAACTCTTGATTTGTCTAAGGCATATGACAAAGTTGAGCATGCAATTTTACTAAAACAGATGGAGCATTATGTATTCCCACATTACATAACAAGTTGGGTTTCAGAATTTTTGAGAGAAAGAGAATTCTATTGCTTTCATCGTGGCTGTTCATCCCGAAAATATAAGCAGAAACGTGGTGTACCTCAAGGATCTGTCCTATCTCCGGTGTTGTTCAATATATTCATGAGCTCCATTCCTCTCCAGCAGGATGTGCAAGTATATGTATACACGGATGACATTGCTTTTTTCGCGGCCGATAATGACTTACACGCACTATATCAGACACTACAGAGGTATCTGAATTCGCTAGATATATGGCTACAGCGTATACACATGTCGCTGAATGTTGATAAAAGTGCGCTTCTTGTTTTCCCTGTTAATGGGCCCGTGAACATCTCACTGGTATATCGTCAACAGTTTATTCCACAGGTAGTTTCTTTGAAATACTTGGGCATCATATATAACGGGACACTTAATTGGAAACCTCACATTGAACATGTCACGGTTAAAGCAACACGTGCAGTGGGATGGTTACGCAAACTTGGAAACTGTAGAATGGGAGTGAGAAGACATACTATGATAATGATTTACAAAATGTATCTGCGGCCCATCATGGAATTCGGGTGCGTATTATTCTCTGGAAGCGCAGCTTATAAAATTAGGCCTTTAATACTATTAGAGAGGGAAGCATTGCGTTTGTGCCTTGGCCTTCCAAAGTACGTAGCAAATAATGTCTTGTACATGGAAGCACGTTTGCCATGCTTGCGAAGTAGGTTCAAACTTCTTACGGTTCAAACATTTTTAAAGATATATAATTATCATCAGAGACGATCAATGTATGCTTTCATTAATGAACCCAACTCCTTTTTTGGAATACAGTGGTCGAGGCTCCATACTCCTCAGATTGTACTCGTACAAGCAGAGCTAGAGCCTCTAAAGGTACAAATCAGACATACTGCAGCAGTTATAAATGGCCGATTACGCCCACATATTGAGTTTGATGACATTTTCCCTCCAAATGCCAAACAACTGTCTTTGCGATATTTGAACAACCAATTAGAGGATTACCTTGCTGACCTAGACACCACTAATATTATAGCAACAGACGCATCGGTATTAAAGGAAAAGGCTGGAGTGGGAATTTTCTCCCCTTCTCTTGCCTGGTCCTTCTCATTGAGGCTTCCAGATTACACTCCCATTTTTATGGCTGAGTTGTTGGCTATTGTGTTAGCGCTTCGTAAACTTCCCCCACACGATTCGGTAGCAGTCATAATTACAGATTCACGTTCAGTATGCTCAGCTCTCCACGCGGCAACAAATTCAGATCTCCTCAACATGTTTCATTCTCTAATACCTGCCAATTTGCAAACTATTCGTCTGCTATGGGTACCAGGCCACTGCGGATTATACCTAAATGAAATGGCAGACTCGTTAGCCGCATCATCTTTAAATGGTCCCATAATACCCGTCTTACCTGACCCAGCTTACGTGACAGCATTCCGGTATAGAAACGCTTGTTTACAAAGTGAACTCGAGTCCTATCTAAGCAGACTAAAAGACTTCGGACATTTGAGATTTTGCTGGAATAAACAGTGGTGTGCATCCCGGCAATTAGAAGTTTCTTTCACCAGACTACGCTGTCGAGTTCCGCACCTGAACCTTTACTTGCACAGAGCCAGTCTGCGGATGTCCCCACTATGTCTGTTTTGCAATGAAATCGAATCGATTGACCACTTCTTTTTAGATTGTCGCCGATACTCTATTCAGAGAAAAATGTTCCTCGAAACTCCACTTCGAAAGATGGGGTTAGAAATGAAAATTCCTGTAATTTTATCATTTGGGGCCACTATATTCGGGTACTGTCACCGGGATGTTTGCTCCGCTGTCTTCGACTTCTTAAATGAAACAAAAAGAATTCCTTGCTAATTCTATTTGTACTTCCAATCCCGTTTTGTGACAAAATCACTCCTCGTTGCCCTCATATCGAAAAGTTTCATTACTCTTGCATCCCTTCCATTCCGTCTGTTAGTCTGACTACTGGACCGTTCAGTTTTGTTTTGTCTTTCTTTCCTTCTTTCTTTCTGTAGTTCTTTTCCTCTTTCTTTTTGCTTGTTCTTATTCCTATTGGCTCAGTCCCTCTTCAAACAACACTAGATTTACTGACTATTGCCGCCCGATTCTTGGCCTATCCCCCTCAGTGGGTGAGCGCCATAAAAGAGGCCCATCATCATCAGCAAAGGCGCTGTGTCTGTCTCGTTCATTACAATGGCGCAGTCGCAAATCATCAGCGGAACCCAGCTGTGAACTCGACCTGGCATTTCCTCCAGAGTGTCGCCGTCTCGGACTACTGCTGAGGACAAGCCTCACTGCTGATGGAATCCGCCACCATGCCGTCGTCCGAAGTCACGTTTGCACTATCTGAGGACGGCGTCCATGCCTTCTCGATGGCTCCAACCCTGCACTGATCCGGTGTCCGACCAGCCCACCACGTATAAGAATCTGCTGCGAACCCTCCCTTCGCCGCGGATGCCGCAAGCGGGAGCACCGGGGGCACCGTATTGTCTCCGGACCCCATGCCTGGTGCTATAGGCGCCTCACCCGACAACGCAGTGGAGCACGTGAGTGCCATCGCGCAACTGCGCGACACGATCACCGCGGACCCTACGCTTTTCACCGGAACATTTAGCGGTTCCCACGAGAGTGAGGCGGAGTTCCTGCGTGTAACTTGCGCTCTCTTACAAACTCTCGACGACATGGCGTCGGGAAGCCCCGGGTCCTCTCATGCCCCGTTGCCGCCACCGGCCGCTTGGATATTACCTTAGTTCCGAGGCTTCCAAGACGACGCCGATCGGTGGATAGTGGTCGTGAACGTCCTCGGTGCCCGGTATGCCTGGTCGGATCACTACAAGCGGCTCGTGGCCATAAACAACATCGATGGTGCGGCCGCAGCATAGCACCGGTATGAAAGAGTCAACGAACACTCGTGGCAAGACTGGAGTGCCAGAATGATAGCTGTTTACGGACGGATTCACCCCCACAATCCTGCCACCAGCGAAGCCAACCGGTGCACTACCGAAGAAGCAGCTCGGAAGGGGCGCTACCTCGAGGCTGTAGCTCCGTACTGCAGCGCATCGCCAAAGAGAATCACAGCCGGCCCTGCCATGCTGAGTGGTCCCAAGCTGTGGTCATCGACACAGATCTCAATGCAAGCGACCACATTCTATCCATGTCACACTAACATAAGTGATCCTGGCCAGATGACCTTCAAGGCAAGTAACGACGGGAAGCCATATATTACGACTCCCACTGCGCCCCCAGAACGACGCGCAGACCACAACGGAGATTTGTTACTTGCCATGGGATGTGCCACAGATCGGGGTAAAGCTCATGACAGCACCAAACAGACGCGCCATGAAAACGCGGAGCTGCATCCAAGGGCGTCGAGGCAATCATTGGCCGATTGTTCTGACGCTTCACATTTACCCTGCAAAGTCCCTGCACAAGATGACAAAGTCTCGATTTAGGATGGGGCCACCTTTAAGGACCTGCCACTGCAGCCGAAGTTGGTCGATGGCTGGAAGACGGAACTATAACCTCGTGGCTTGGACGCCGCTGCTTCACATAGCTTATTGTCAAGGTCTACTGAACTCAGCTGACAGTGGCAACGCTGCCGATGTCCAAGTCACTCCGCCAGCCAATACGGGTCTCTGATCAGTCGTCACAGACTCATCGAACAAGATCGCAATGCACTGCAGCTATTTCCCGTCAGCGCTGCCAGTCTCACTTGGTGCAGCGGAAGGCGAACTGTTCGGGACGCGCCCGATTCATCCTCCTGCGACAAAAGACTCAACAGGTGATCCTGCGACCTTGCCGATATACTCAGTGCCGCCCACCAGAAACGCGTTTGGCCACTCCGCGAGACAAGCAGCGACGGAAGAGACAGACCACCGCGACATAGTCCGTGCCTCACGCCCTACATATTTGGTAGGTGCCTCTGCTCGCAGTGCGGCAAACAACGGCCGCAACGATGTAGCCAATTCCGGCCACCAGAAGCTCTATTCGCATCCCTCCAAGCCAAATCGCAGCGAGGCCCTGAACGCCCAGAGCGACACAGCCAGTGCTGACCGCCAGAAGATTTGTGCGCGGTTCTTCTACCCCGACCGTTGCGAAGCCCAGGCTGCCCAGCGCAGCACAGCCAGTGCCGCCCTCCGGAGAAAGCTTCGGCCGTCACGGACACTCGCAGTCGTGGCCGAGTGTAATTTATAATAACCAACAGCTCGCCGTGCCTAGGGCGCTCGCGCTAGGAGCGCAGGGGGACAATGAAGAGAAAGAGGAAAAGCAGAATAGAACAGCCGGCCTGCAGCAAAGGCGCTGTGTCTGTCTCGTTCATTACAATATATAGTGTCAGGCTTATCGTATTCGTTTTCTTTCATGGCGACCGCTTTTAAATACGATGCATTCCTTATCGAAATAAGGAACTTAGAACACTTTCGACCGTATCTATCTATCTATCTATCTATCTATCTATCTATCTATCTATCTATCTATCTATCTATCTATCTAGCTAGCTAGCTAGCTAGCTTGCTGGCTACGTCCCGGCGCTCTTCAGGCCGTGTAGTTCACCTCTTATGTACCAAAACTTGGACAGTAGGGTAGTGTACGAATGTATGCCCAAAACGAACGAACGATCTTACGTGATATTCTGGTGACGTACGTCACGATTAACGACAGTGCAATTTTATTTCGTTCATGGTATTCATTCCATTCATGATCATCATCAGCAGCAGCAGCCTGTTTATGTTCACTACGGGACGAAGGCCTCTCCCAACGATTTCCAATCCACCCTATCCTGAGCGAGTTGGTTCCACTTTAAGCCCGCAAACTTCTTAATTTCATCGCTCAATCTATCATTTTGCCTGCCTCTATTGCGTTTTCCTTCTCTTCGTATCCATTCCACTCTATTACTGATTGATTGATTTGTAGGGTTTAACGTCCCAAAACCAGTTCTGATTATGAGAGACGCCGTAGTGGAGGTCTCCGGAAATTTCTACCACCTGGGGTTCTTTAACGTGCACTGACATCGCACAGCACACGGGCCTCAACATTTCGCCTCTATCGAAATGCAGCCGCCGCGACCGGGATTCGATCCCGCGACCTTCGGATCTGCAGCCGAGTGCCATAACCACTAGACCACCGTGGCGGGGCCACTCCGTTATTAGGAAATAATGAAAGCTAGCCAATCAAGCCTCAACAGTGTGTATAGCAAGCAATACACAGAATGAACTTCCCAACAAATCCAAACAAACTCCAATACACTCACGAACACTGGATACCAGTCCGGCTAGAATCGTTCCTGGCCGTAAAAGTCCTTAATCTGTAAACCCACGGATACTCGTAATGTTGAACCAGTGGTATTGGGCATGTGCTACATATGGTAGAATTTTATACAGCCCATGTCAATCTCGGGCAAACTAAAATTGACTTCCGACTTGAAAATAACAAAGGCATACCGCTTGCCGTAGGATGAGATTGGAATGTACATACAGAGAAGAACGCACAGATAATCTCTAAATTCCTGTAGCATCCGAATCCAAGCGAAGCGAAGTGGCAAGCGGGTGTCAAACCCGGACCTTCGATGCGCCAAGCAAGCACTCTGCCGTTAAGCAACCGTGGGTCCTCCCACAAGGCAAATATGGCGATAAACCTAATTCACCAGCAGTTGTGACAATTGTTACTGTGTAACACCAATGGTGCGTGTTGTGTGTGTAAGCACTATCTGAGCTATGTAATAAATGGTGTACACGTTCGAGTAACAGTCGGTCTGCTTTTGTTCAACTCCGCTGGATTTTCCAGGAATACTTCAACGCACGATGGTCATGATGCCCACGACAGTGCCCGTAACCTATACGTCTTTTCGATAAAACAGATGTCTCTGCTGTGCACTAACGCTAGTGCCGATGTTACGTCCTAACATGAGCTGCCATTCAGTCGCCACGGTGCTGCCGAGTTTCCTTGTTAGCCCCCGTTGAGCACACACCTATTCATGCACTTTGCACAAAGACGTCCGTCCTACTCGCTACTTCGTTCTGAATCCCACACAACTCGTTATAGGCATTTTGCTCTCTGGCTGGTTCGCATAACACAGATTACCATAATGCTTGGGATCTGCAGGACGCCCTTATGGGTGTAATCGCTTTAAATGTGTAATGCTTTATGTGTGTAATGCTTTATGACGTCTTTATGTGTGTAGTGCTTTATGTGTGTAATCGCTTTTCCACGACCGGTCTTTAATTTCTGCATTCCGTTGCGGATGGAGCAGTGCAGTGTTAGCTTTGCATGCATGACGCGTATGTACGAGTACGGTCGAGCTCTTATGTGTAAATAGCTGATAAAAGTGGAGCATTTTATTACTTTTGCAACCCTATCCGCCTGCCAAATCCGCCTGCCACCCATCACCATAATTCACCATGACCATCAACTCAATGGTGGTTTTTATGATGGACATGGTGGTTACATGCTGATTGATATTATGTGCCTCGCTGAATGCAAATTTTTTTGACTGAGCCCGACCAGGCTTCTCATGCACCTCCGTACAGTTGTTTACTACTGTGTGGACAAAACAAATCAGAGAAAAGCGAGAGTAATGTAGAGGGTAGGCCTCTTCTCTGACTAAGAGAAGGCACCTTCAGTGTTCGTTTGCTGTTGTAATTTCATGCTTTATTTGCGTCGCCATAACTGCGACGTAACAGGGCGCAGTAGTAAAAGAGGATGGGGCGCGTTCAGCCAAGTAGGTGTGCATTTAATGAAGCACAAAATATCACCCACGATGTAACCACCATGTAACCACTATGTCTTTGGCGTCATGCAAAGCCTGTGTGAGGTCACGCTGATAGCGCCGGTGCATCATCGCTATATAAGCGCTGGGAACCGTGCGCTCAGTGTTCTTACTGCTCAGCATTCACGTACTGATAAACCGTTTACTGTTTCCCCGCTCACGGCTCTGCCCGTCCCTCGAGGCTACAACAGACTGGCGACGAGGGTGGGACCCGAATTCAACTGGCCTACAAGACACCATTAGCGGCGGTCCCGAAGTGCTGCGAAGATACAGGCAGGATGGCGACGTTGGGAAGGTGCGATCAGTTCATCGAGGATGGTGACGAAGATTTTCAGTCCTACGTGGAGCGGTTCGACCACATTCTGAAGGCCTCCCAGGTGAGTGACGACCTGAAGGTGTCAGTGTTCATAACAGCAATAGGGAAGAAAGCCTACAAAACTCTGAAAACGTTGCTGGAACCACAAAAGCCAAAAAACAAGACGTACGCACAGTTAGTACAGACACTGAAAGGGCAGTACGTTCCCAAAACTTCCGTGATTGCCGAGCGGTTCAAATTCAATCGTTGTTTCCAACATGATGGCGAAGCGGTGACAGCCTTCGCGGTAGAGCTGAAGCGGCTGGGGACATCCTGTGATTTCGGAACGTTTCTGGACGACGCTCTTCGCGATCGGTTTGTGGCAGGGCTTTGTGACAAAGAAACACAAGCAGAGCTGCTAAAGACGAGCAAGCTGACGTTTAAAGATGCCTGCGATATCGCTAAGAGTATCGGGTTGGCCCGGAAAGAAGGCAGGATTTTCAGCCCAAGTCGGCGCAAGGAACAATCAGCGCCATTAACCGCAAACCAGATAGCGGGAAACGCCCACCACGCGGGAGAGAAGAAACTTCGGAGATGCCTGCTGGCACAAGGGGGACGGAATCTCTGCACTGTTTCCGATGCGGCTCAGACCATGAAGCCTCTATCTGCAAATTTCGCAAATACCGTTGTCGTTTGTGTAAACGGGTTGGACACTTAGCGAAGATGTGCAGGGGCAGATGTAGAGACGCTGCGAACTTGATAGACGAGGAAAGTGACGCGGGTGAACATGTGCTGTACAATATTTATTCCTGTGAGGGGGGGCACCAGACTTTACGAAATTTGTCTGAAGCTCGAACAAAGTGTGCGTATGCAGATTGACACAGGGGCGTCTGTGTCAATTGTGCCGGAGTCAGTGTACAAGAAATACTGGCCCAACCTACCCATAGAGCCATGCAGTCTTAAGCTAAAAACCTACGGAGGCACACCGTTGACTGTAAAAGGGAAGCTAAACGTTTCCGTAGAGCACAATGGTCAGCACAAGCAACTTCCGCTAATTGTCGTGAAAACAAACGGAAGTACTAACACTATGCTGTTGGGACGAGACTGGCTGTCGGCACTGAGGTTAGACTGGGCTAGTGTGCATGGGGTTTGTTTGGACAAAGTGGCAGTGTTGCTTGAAAAATATGCTAAAATTTTTGAGCCTACCTTGGGGTTAATCAAGAACAGGGCCATTAAGTTAGTGCTTAAAGAGAATAGCACACCCGTTTTTTGTAAAGCACGATCGGTACCATTCTCAGTTAAAGAAGCAGTGTCTTCGGAACTGCAGAACCTCGTGAAAACCGGAGTGCTAGTACCTGTTCAGCAGAGTGAATGGGTGACGCCACTAGTAGTTGTGCCTAAACCAAACAACCAGGTCAGGGTGTGCGGGGATTTCAAGGTGACACTAAACCCATGCCTAAGAACTGATCATTACCCCCTTCCCGTGATTGAGGATCTGTTTGTAAAGATGGCCTGTTGCAAATATTTGTCCACTGCATACCAGCAGCTGGAATTGCATCCCCAAGCGCAGTCGCTAGTCGTGATCAACAAGCATTTGGGGTTATTCAAGTATACGCGCTTACCCTACGGCATAACGAGTGCACCTTCGATTTTCCAGGCAGTCATGGATGACGAGTTGAAAGAACTTGATCGGGTAGCGTGCTATCTAGACGACGTGCTGATAGCAGGAGCTACATTTGAGGAATGTTTCCATAAAGTAGAAATTGTGCTGTCCCGGTTTCTAGAAAGAGGCATTCGACTGAAGAAAGAGAAATGTAAGTTCTTTCAAACGACTGTCTTGTATTTGGGGCACGTTCTGGACGAAAAGGGCATACGGCCGTCAGATGAAAAAGTAAAACCTATAACGGAGGCTCCTGCACCTGCGAATGAGGCACAGTTGAGAGCTTACTTAGGGTTGATAAGCTATTATGCTAAGTTCGTTCCCAACGTGGCCACAAGACTCAGACCACTGTATGACGTGTTAAACCAAGAAAAAGGCTTCGAGTGGTCCCGTGAGGCAGAGCAAGTGTTCCAGCAAAGTAAAACGTGGCTGACGGAAGGAAAGGTTTTGACATACTACGACCCAACAAAAGAGATAGGGCTTGTGTGTGACGCATCCATGTATGGCGTAAGCGCCATTTTGTTCCATAAGATCGATAAAGAGGAAAAACCTATTGCTTATGCGTCTAGGGCATTGTGCAAAGCAGAAAAAGGTCATGCTCACATTAAAAAAGAGGCTCTCGCCGTGGTCTTTGGGCTGAAGAAGTTCCACAAATACCTATTTGGGCGTAGTTTTATCATTTATTCGGATCACCAGCCATTAGCCAGCCTTCTGGGGCACGGCAAACCGGTTCCAGTAATGTCTGCGGCGCGCATGCAACGATGGGCTTTGCTACTAGCGGCGTACAATTACAGATCGGTCTACCGTAAAGGCAGCAACATGGGAAACGCTGACGCGCTTTCGCGGTTGCCGTTGGCGAATGATCGAGATGTCTCGGATTACGTGCAATTTTTCTCTGTTGTCAATGAACTTCCACTGTCTGCTGACATGATCAGCAAGAAAACGAGTACTGATAGAGTGCTATCGAAAGTGTTGTGGTACATGAGAAATGGCTGGCCTGCGCATGTCACTGAAAATGAACTGGAACCGTACTTTGTTCGCCGGTATGAATTATCGGTAGATCGGCAGTGCGTTACGTGGGGAAATCAGGTAATTGTTCCGCACTGTTTGAGTAAACAAGTATTGGCACTTTGTCATGAAGGTCACCCCGGAGTTACGCGTATGAAAATGCTCGCGCGCAGCTATGTCTGGTGGCCTCAGTTAAACCAAGATATTGAAAGTGTTGTTAAAAGTTGCTGTACTTGTCAGTTGACACAGAACGCTTCACCGAAAGCCCCACACAAACTTGGGGTTGGCCGAGCCGCGGGTGGCAGCGAATCCACCTGGATTGCGCATTCACAGACAAGTGGCTCCTCGTGCTGGTGGATGCACACTCCAAGCGGGTGGAAGTGTTTGTGATCAATTCAACAACGACCGAGAAGACCATCGAGAGGCTGCGTGGGGTATTCGCATCGTATGGCCTTCCCGAGGAGGTTGTTACGGACAACGGGCCTCAGTTCACGGCAAAGAGTTTCACAGAGTTCCTGCTCAAGAACGGAGTGCGGCACACCAGAACACCTCCGTACCACACTGCGTCCAATGGAAGCGCTGATAGATGCGTCTAGACGGTGAAACGGGATCTTACGCAGCAGCTTCTCGACGAAAGGTCATGGGGCACGAGTAAGACCCTACAGCACCGAATATATCTCTTTCTGTTCAGGTACCGCAACACACCGACCACAACCACGGGACAGACACCAGCAGAACTGTTCCTGTCGTGGTCGCCCCGCACTCGCCTGACTATGCTACAGCCAGACCTGGAGAGACGTATGGTAGAACGGTTCTCCAAAGTAAAGGCCCAAGTTGACGAAAAAAGAGGGTCGGAAAGAGCTTACAAAGAGGGGGAAAGCGTTCTGGTTCAAGGTCTTCGTCCAGGTGATCCCAAGTGGCTGATAGGTGTCATCGAAAGAAGGTGCAGTGCCGTTACGTATCTTGTGCGCGTAGGATCCGCAAACAGGTTCGTGCATGTAGACAATTTACGTCTGCGCTACTTTGAGAGTGTCGAACAAGGCCCCAGTCAGCCTCCTTGTTTCGTGCCCAGCTCAATTCCAAACCCTCGGTCCGAAGCACCTCCAACGAGCCCCCGTCCCCTTCCTGTTCTTGAGTCTCCCATCTCTGTTACAGCACCGCCGGAGCCAACCGAATACTCGGCTCCCTCGGAACAACGGAATGCCAGTTCACATCAAGGCTCTGCACCGGTGGCGTCCCCTCTGCGAATAGCTGCGTCCCCTCTAGGTGCTCAGACTCTTCGACGCAGTACTCGTGCAAGAAAACCTCCCGATTGGTATAGGCCATAAACTTTGTGGGAAGGAGTGCGGTGTCATGCAAAGCCTGTGTGACGCCACGCTGATAGCGCCGGTGCATCATCGCTATATAAGCGCTGGGAACCGGGCGCTCAGTGTTCTTACTGCTCAGCATTCATATACTAATAAACCGTTTACTGTTTCCCCGCTCACGGCTCTGCCCGTCCCTCGAGGCTACAACAATGTCCACCACAAAATCCACCATGCGAATGGTGGTTATGATGGATTATGGTGATGGGCGACCAGCGTATTTCCAATAGGGAAACAGCGCACGAGAAAAGTTGCTCAATCTCGCCTCTGTTATCATTACTTATCTTAAGATTTCTGCTAATCAATTTGATAATCCATTTTCATCCGAGTTATGAAGACTCACACTTTCCAATTCTGCTTTTTTTGTTTGACGAGCAATTTCATCGCATTTTTCGCTTGAGTGCTTTTTAAGCTTTTCCAGAAAAAGAACGAAAAATGTTGGAAGTGAGCGCTTGTACCTGTCCTTTGGCTTCGCCGCAGTTTTTGTCCGTTCTGACAAAACTACGCGCAGCAACTGCGGACCCAACGAGAATAATAACAGCGAATGCAGCTTCGCGTGGCTTACGCTGCGAGTGTTCTGTTCAGAGCTGTTCTTTTTTTCTTTCGCACTGGCCTGTAGTTGCTTTTGGTTTTCTGTGATATTAGCACATTGTGCTGGCTTGAGAGCAATTTGAAATCTAACTAGCATTTTCTAAGCGCAGGATATCTAGGATAGCCATAGGCGTTTTCAACCAGAATACATATTGATATCGACTCGCAAATCCATGGGTGGTAGTCTTACACAAGGCACATCATTATCGCTAGCAATTACCACGTAAAAAAATGGCGGCACCTTTTCAGGAATTATGTGCATGTGTTGCTCTCAGTGTATCTTTTTCTTCCGTCGGGCTGCAGTATAAGAGTCCAACAGACTGCGCGAAGCACTCGATTGTCCTGAAAGCAAGCAGCCTGTGTATTTATTGTGTATATTCCTTAAAGCTGTTCGAGCGTTTATCAGAAAAAGTAATGTGTTCCATGGACACCGTTGTCGGAAAGTTATCCTTACCTCCTAAGGGATAAACCTTCATGGCTTTAGGTGGTCTTTCATTTTCGTCATCAAATATAAACTCTCCCGTATAATCTTCGTCATCCCTGTAAATTCGAACAATGGTTAAACATGATTAGGAGAAGTAACTACTATTTCGAACCGCTAACATCAGCCCGTCGTTGACAGTTTGCTATATTCGCGTACGATATATTTGCTAACGATTTTATTCAAAGCAAAATAATGGCTTCTGTGCTCTGCAGGCCGTATCCTATTTCGTAGAAAACTCAGGAATGCAAAACTTCGGTAATGTTAACACGCTGCAGGCGGTTAACTGAATCTACGAAACGGATCATGGTTTTTCGCCGGCTCTCGTGGTCAGCGACTGTGCGAGCGAGGAGTGTGGGATCGCCACGTTTACGTGGTTTTCATGCGACCTCACTCATGACGCTCGGCACTGCAGTTGAGTAATCTTCAAATACGAGTATGATTGTTTTGAACGTGTTGTGAATAGCGAAGGTTCCTGTCCACTCGACTCTTCTGCAGACCTCGCCACATCATCCAGGCTTTAGCCTTCCATTTCTCCATTCATGGATGCAATGTTTGTTTCCTACTCCTCGCAAAGCAGAAAGTCTTTGCCGCTGGCACAAAATTCACGTGTTAGTGCGCACTTCGTCAACTACTATATCAGTGCCATTTTAGAGTTGCACAACTGGGGCTTACGTTTTCACATGACGACATCGTGTGAGTACTGTTTGCTGGTGTTGTTCTTTAGCGAAAAGGTGAAACAGATTATGTATATTGTTATGAATTAATGGAAGGTATCTTAGCAACGATGTTGATGAACCTTCATGGGAGCAACTGTGAGCATGTCTTCATAGCCCCGCGACACGATACTTTGAGTATTTGTTGGCAATGTTCGATGCTATTGTAGTGAAAACGAAGTTACGCGGATGTTCCAGCAGAACCTCTTACCTATCAAACCCCACTGCAAGAAATCACTTGTGTAGAGGGAATGTCTAGTCGAATGATGTGAGTGGCGCGCAGGCTGTAGGGGTCCATATGAGTATTGAATATGAGAAGTTTTTCTTCTAAAGGAGCGAATCCGAAAACGAAACAGGGCGAAATTTGATGCGAACGCAAAGTACATCTATATTTCTTCCATTTCAATGCTGAATATCATCAAAGCGGCCACTTCCCAACCGCTACTTTGAATAAAAAAAATTGGCAGATCCCACGTGCAGTGGGAATCAAGGAAATGCGAAGCACGCATCAGGAACGCAAAATGGATTTGCATTGTCTCGTTATACCGCGTTTGGTAATATGAACTTAACGAAACGGCCGCAAGGGCACCATGACTGTGGCATGTAAACCATGCCGCTCATACACGCATGGCATGATTCTAGCGTTATGACCTATCATTTACGTTTGTCGTGCAGTCGTGTTTTGCCATAGCAAATTTGGTATACATCGCATTAACGAAACGAGTGGCAGGTAGATCATGCCGCTCATGACATGCATGTCATAATTTTCATGTTATAACCTGTCATATATGATCGACATACAGTCATGTTGTGCCAAACCAATTTTCGTATACACCCCATTAACGAAACGGCAGTATAGCGCCAGGACCATGACATGTAAATCATGCCGGCCATGAGATATAACATGAAAACCATGACATGCATGTTATGATTTTCATGTAATGACCGTTCATTTATGATAGACATGCAGTCGTGTCATGCCATAGCAATTTGACTTTTGAAGGTGGCCTACCACCTTAACGAAATGGCCGCAAGGGCACCAAGGCTGTGGCATGTAAACCGTGCTGCTCATGACACGCGTGTCATGATTCTAACGTTATGACCTGTCATTTACGTTCGTCATGCAGTCGTGTTGTGCCATAGCAATTTTGGTATACATGCCATTAACGAACGCGTGGCATGTCAATCATGCCGCCCATGATATGCATGCCATGCTTTTCATGTTATGACCTGTCATTTATGTTCGCCATGCTGTGATGTTTCATACCAATTTTCCTATACATCCCACTTATGAAACGGCCAAGAGAGCACCAAGACCGCGGCAATGTAAATCATGCTCGCTCATGACATCCATATCATGGTTTCATGTTATGACCTGTCATTTACGTTCTTGATGCAGTCATGATGTGGCATACCAATTTTCGTATACATCCCGTTAAAGAAACGCGTGGCATGTAAATCATGCCGCTCATGACAAGCATATCATGATTTTCATGTCGTGACCTGTCAGTCATCGTTCATCATGCATGCATATTGTGGCATACCAATTTTCGTATACCTACCACTAAAAAAACGGCAAGGGCAGCACCAAAACCGTCGCTTGTAAATCATGTCACTGATGACATGCATGTCATGATTTTCGTGTTATGACCTGTGATTTATGATTGTCATGCAGTGATGTTGTGACATGCCCATTTTCCCTATACATCCTATTAACGAAACGCGTGGCATGTAAATCATGTCGCTCATGACATGCATGGCAGGATTTTCATGTTTGACCTGTCACTTCTGTTCACAATGCAGTCATATTATGGCATACCAATTTTCGCATACACCCCCTTAACGAAACGGCGAGGAGAGCACCAAGACCGTGGCATGCAAATCATTTCGCTCATGACATGCATGTCACGCTTTTCATGTTATGACCTGCCATTTATGTTCGTCAGGCAGTCATGTTGTGCCATACCAATTTTCGCATACATCCAATTAGCGAAACGGCCAGGAGAGCACTATGGCCGTGGCATGTAAATCATGCCACTCATGACATGCATGTCACGACTTTGATGTTATGACCTGTCAGTTATGTTCGTCAGGCAGTCATGTTGTGCCATACAAATTTTCACATACATCCCATTAGGGAAACGGCCAGGAGAGCACCAAGACCGTGGCATGTAAATCATGTCGCTCATGACATGCCTGTCATGATTTTCATGTTATGACCTGTCATTTATGTTCGTCATGTAGTCATGTTGTGGCATACCAGTTTTCGTAAACATCCCATTAGCGAAAATGGCCAGGATAGCACGAAATCTTAGGCGGCTGGATAGATAGATAGATAGATACGCTCAAACTCGCCGAAGTTCGCTAAGAAATGCTTCGCATTTAAAACAGTTTCGCATAAAACTTAAAGTTAAGTGCTGAATCGTCCTCAAGTTAGCCATATCCACTCAACCAGTGCTGTGTGCACTCGTGAACGATACAGCACAGCCGCATCGAAGCTGTTCCACCTTGTGGTATTTGCTTTGTTGTCGGGCATCTTGTTCCTTTTTCAAACACAGTACATATTAAATTAAAGAAGACGGAAATAAAGAGATTGAGAACTGGTCTGACCCTAGAAAAAAAAGTGATCCCAAACGGCACGCCTTATAACTAGCAAAGGAGAGAGAACTTCTAAGTAAGGCACAGGAAAAAAATAAAAGCACTCCCCTGTTGCAAGCACAGCAAAAACCTTTCGAAATTCCAAGCGCCCCCAAAGTCTCAGCCCTGTGTTCCACAGCCGCAGGGCCATTAGGTACGTGCAGCAGAGGGTGCCGCCGACAGGACAAAATCGTAACATTCATTTTCTCGCAAAGTATTGCGATACTGCTCATGCGCTGATATGCAGGCCGTTTTTTTTGTCGGAGGTGTCCAATGTAAGCGTTAACAAAGTGCTTCATTCAAAATAAGCCACCTACTGTGTTCGATATCTGTAAGAGCCTAACCTGAATTTCACACTTGGATTACGATGATAGCCGCCTACACACATTTTAACTACAACATAACTTCGAGGTATTGCGCACTGGGAACAGACTTGTTGGAACAGCTTCGACCGTACTGACAGCAGCAGTCAACCTACTTTTCGTCGGTTCTGGTTAATGTGGACGTGGCCCCTTTAGAAAAAAGGACTTCTCATATGCTAGGCAGTGCGTATCTAGCGTCTATATAGGCTGTTTGGTAGGTGTGTCTGTCAACTTCACTGCCTCTGGTGTCTAAAAATTTGGACGTACATTGATTAACAGTAATCTAATTTTACGGGCTGCGAGTTCCTTCAGGTATAAGGGCGCCTTTTGACAAGCAGCAACAGAATGGCGAGCTTCATCTGGCGCTTGACACAGATTTAGAATGAGGCCGCTTACAGTCTTGTGTCGTTTGTGTTAGGGGAGTAGCACTCCTAATAACGGACATTTTGAAATGCTCAGGACTCGCTTGTAAGAAGCATTACGGTGCTCTTCATGAAGCGCGTGCGCTCCCGTATTGGCATGATTGTCTTATCATGTGCAGTGCAACAATCCTCCATTTTGCACTCATTGCGTTGTAGTCAGCAAATATAAGTAACTCTAATCTGTCATGAATAAAAGCACTTATCAGTGCACCTCGCTTAAACCTGTAACATAGTGGTAGAAATAAAATGGGATCGTGCAAGCGGCAACGCGTGACGGACGGGCGTCGCAGCGAACGGACAGACTAAAGTGAGTGAAGTTGCCGCAGCCACTAGGTGCTCTCCAGAAGCACCGAGCTGATTAGGTCATCGAAGCAGGAATTCCAGCTTTTCCTGCAATCAACCATGCAAGCAAATGAGCCAAACCGAAACGAGACGTCAAATATTTGTCGCTTTCGGACAAGAACAATGCGGAAAATAGAAGTGTTTCGGCGCAATATGAAGAATACTATTAGCAGCAGAGAAATTAGGCACACGGCGCGTACACCTTCTAGTCCAGAAGTCGTGCAGAGGAAGATACCTCTGAGACTATTTATAGTCTAACTAACGCCAAAGTTGAAATTATGGATACCTCAGCGGCTCGTAAGTAAGATAGTAGACTGCATTTGGTACCCTCATTTAGGAATCCGCGAAAAATTGTGAAAGTTAAACAATACAAGTCCATTTACGGAAACGCTGACTGCAGCGACATTCCCTGCTGTCGATCGTTTTCAGCGATGTGTTCATCGATTTATGCGGCGGTGATCGCCTCCTGACCGACGCCGACGCATGGAAGAGATGACGACGATATGATGGGCCACTGCGTGGCGCGGTGGTGCTAGCCTGGGTCATGCCTAGACGCACTGCTGGGCACGGCGTCCTGGCACTGGCTGCCTTCAACTGACTGCGTGCCAAGACGCGGCCATATGTCCCACAATACCAAGACAAGCCGATGAAACGTCTATGGCTAATAATTCTGCTTGCTCAGTCACAAATTTCGAAACATATTCTACGTCTGTGCAATCTGCCTAAAACGCTTAGCGGGAAAGCAAGTGCCACCACTTTGAGAACGCAGGTTGTTTATTCGTGTTTCAATTTCTTTCCTTACCGTCATCTACATATTGTTGTTTCTGCTTTCTTTCGGTTCGCCCTTCCCTTCTCTCCTCCTCGTCCTGGCACCATGCCACCTCACCCTCGGTTCTCTTTCCCGGTGTTTTCTATACCAGACTTTGCATGGTTCTTCTCACCTTCCCTTCCCTTTCTCATCCCCTTGCTAAACTATGCTATAAAAACCAATGACATAGTTTAGCCTCGCTTCTTCTACTTTACTGTTAACCTCACACTGCATCTGCCCACAATCACTTTCGCTTCCCACCATATTGCCATAGTAGACTTTTCATGGGTGAGTTATGCTAGAGGTGCTCGGAACTTACCAACGTTCTGCGGCACATTATATATATACAAGGCTATGTCATGATACCCTCTCCATTGTTCGTTTCATATTTCTCGCTCGGACCTCACTCACCCTCACTTCCGTTTCCCACCCCCTATATAATTCATAGCAGTGGTATGTTTGCAGATGTTGGCACACAACCGCTTTCCGTGCCGCATGCCCACCTTTATGTTGCAGTGGGCTGAGGCCATGAGTGCAAGTGCCGAAAGAAGGTTGAAGAAAACGCCAGCATCTTTATATAGCAGAGGCCTAGGGGCAAGAGCGCTACAGAAGAAACACATACGAGCGGAATAGCCGCAAATCGACCAGCTGGGTGAAGCTTTAGCAACCACCACGCGTGGTTATATCAATCTTAACCAGCTAGGCTGTTGAGGGCGCATCCTGTGACGAGCACGGCAGTTTCCAAGTTTAGATGTTGGCGTGTGAACCAAGGCTGATCGGTATACCAATGCCAAAGTCGTGTCGCAACTGGTGTCCTTGAACGACTTAGTAGACTTTGACCTCGAATATAACTAGATGTCTTATCCCCTTTTTGAAAGGATCTGGCTGAATCGAGTTATAGCGGCAAGGCTATGTTAAATATTCTGTATTTCCTGCCTTCTAAAATTATCTAGTGAACTAAGCCTTCCTGTTATGTGCTCACGCCGTGGCAAGCATATCGGCGTGACAACGCTAGCACTTGTGAACATACGGAGCGAGTAATTTATATCTTTAATAGTTAGAGCACGTAACGCCGTGTATAACTGCTGGAAAGGGAAGCTTTACGAAAGAGGCCGTGTGCTGATAATTCTGGTCACATGAACAGCACTGACCAAGTTGTGAAATAGTTTATAGAGGTGTTTTAGTACGTCAGCTGCGTAAAATCCACTCCACATGGTTGTGATGGAGGATCTAAGAGTAGTAGGCGAGACGGGTATGCCTGGAATTGGGGCGAGCGAGTTGGAAATCACATAGAGCGACTAAGCGTCCTGGTCCATGTCCGCGAGCCCGCGGTTTGTGTAAGCCCATTCATTGCAGCGAGGAAAAAGGGAAACTTCGCTTATGCATTGAACCCAGAAAAATTAACGCGTGCTTTAAGGAAGAGGACAGTCAACTGGCGAAACACTGATATTGAGGATGAAGTGCCCGGAGCCAAGCATTTGATGCGCCTCGACGCCTACTCGGATAATCATTCAGTTCTGCTGTATGAGGCCGTTTCACGACTTACATCACTGGACGTTCGCTTGAAAGTTATGACAGTGAGCTATTTATCTCGCCCAAGAAGAAGGGGACCACTACGAAGACCAGTTGTGCTCACTTAGCGCAGTTAAGTGAGCACAACGCTCACAGCGCTTTGTTCAGCCATTGACCTGCTCCCGCAGGGTGTACTTCGCACCTTGCCTAACGCCTGAGCGGTGCGAAAGCGAACGCCTAGAGCCGCCATTTTGCAAAGCATAGAAGACAGCTTTGCCTCTTCCCGTGTCCACAGCTACTCACAACCTTACAGCTATCGGCATGCCCAACGCCATGAGCGAAATGATGAAAGCTGCAGTCACCGCACAATACGAGCGGCTCTCACTCACACAAGTTGCTTGGGCGCAATTGTTCCTTGACGCTTCCGTTCGGGCGAAAGCTCTTGTCCCTAGGCCGAGCATGCGCTGGTCGGGAGTGCCAGCGACAACCACAAGTTGAATGCAGAAGTCGATCAAGGTAACCAAGCCACTAGACCAAAGTGAACACAAGCACGGAAACGGCAAAACATTGCGGTTGTTCCGACACCAGAGCATAACCCTGAAAATGGCTACAGCAGCAGCTGTGTCGGAGGGCAATAGGAAAGCATCCGATCAAGGCAACCCTGAGCCGCTGAAGAGCGCTATTCCCAAGCAAACGGCTGCTGGCGAAAACGCGAAGACTTGGACGCAATATTGGGGTGAGCGGACTAGACAACGCCACAGGAATGGTTACTTGAAGGCGCTTCACATCAGGCACGATAAAGTGGTGCCTGCCAATATTGTCACTAATGCCAATGTAGCCGACATAGGCTGCTGAGGCTTCATGAGAGCGGGTACCGACAAGAGGCGAACAAGTGTATCTGGCTTTGCAGCACACTCCGCTGTGCCGAAAGATGATCTCGCTCCAGTGGTCGCATTGAGTCTGTATAACTTCCCGCTACTTATGAGAAAAGGATGAGCGGCCGAAAGTTCTCTCACAAACCAACGTGAACATCGGCGGCATCACGAGCACCGCAAGAAACGCTCGCTTGAAAGAAAGTTCCCATGTAAGCGATCAATGTTTTTACAGGGGTTCTTGTAGATTTTAGCACCTACGACGCAATTAGGTTTTCGTTGCTATTGTGACTGACGTTTACCTGGCAGCAACTAAATGAGTTGCATGCATACATACATACATACATACATACATACATACATACATACATACATACATACATACATACATACATACATACATACATACATACATACATCAGAAGCCCGCTTGGCATAGTGCGTGACTGAGATGCATAGTCGGAATATATACATAATGGATGAGAATAAGTAAAGATACTTACTCCAATCCTCCGCTAACTATAGTCTGCGTAAAGTTGTACTCAAACGGCGACATGTCAAGCATGAGGTTCCTCGTACATGTCATTGTAGCTCTTTTCGTAGCGTTGCCTTCGAGCACGTTGAAGAAATTTGGGTAATTCTGGTAATAAAGCCACAAATATTCCGTCGTGTTGAGCACCTGCGGTTTTCATGGCAAATAAAAAAAACCTTTCATCAATCCTGCGATGTGGCCTAAATTTGTTGTTTCTTTGTCTTTCCCTTCTGAAAAATTCCGTATATACGGAGAGAGCATTTCCGTATATACGCTATTATGGTAATACGGATATCCGTACATACGGATTTCGCATCACTGCCATATATACGCTCCGTATCACATCCGTATATGCGCATTCCGCATAAATTCCGTGCACTGCTCTCCATATCACTTCCGTTCATGCATACTCCGTACCACCTCCATATAATTTCCGTATATACACTATAAACCAAAATGCACGAAAATGGGGTACGCTGTTCGTCCTTTCGGACTAAGTGGGCTGCCACAGATTTTGAACCAATTTTGGAGTAACTGCGAGACTAACAGCAGCGGTTCGTTTTTAGTCCCCTGCTGTTCCACTCGATGGTTTAAAAGTTGCCCTCGGTAATAGAGCATTCCAGGCAGAACTGTTGAACCACTTCCGACCAACCGAAGAAAAGTAAAATGGACGTTTCCCATTGCGATCAGATTTTGACTCGATTTATCAGCATTTAGATCAGACATACACTCTTTATCAGCATTTAATATCGCATATATAGACTCCCATGAATTCAAAGGTACATAAATACGTACACACGCAAACATACACGCAAGCATATCAAAGTAATGCACCATATAGACCACTGACCTCACGCAACCGTACACCTACGGTCAGGTATATATACCCACACATATTACCTAACATGTGGTGCCGGTGGTAAGCTCCTGTTCAGCGCAATTACGAAATAAATATTCACAGAACAGCCGTGCGGTTAGCGTTGGCTCTTAGATAATCCTGCTCCACGCAGAGCTGTTAAACAAAACTCGCCATATAGTGAGCGCGTTTTTAATTGCAGTTTCTGTGTCATTCTGTATCTCCGTATCCGTATCTCCGTATCCGAACCTCCGTATCCGTGTCTCCGTATCCGTATCTCCGTATCCGTATCATTCACGCAAATTGTACTAATTCCTTATAGCTGCTTGCATTTGCTCGTGAGGCCTCCGCATCGTCCTTCCATACTTTTTCCGTATGTGTATCATCAACATACGCGCTTCCGCATCATCTATCCCTTTGTCCGTTCATATTCCGTTCGTCATATGTCATGCCTTCCGTATGCTCCTTATCGCCGTATGGTATATCCATATAACGGATACGGAAGCAGTTCATTCCGTAAAATGCATTCTTATGGCAAAACGGAATTCCTTATGTTCCATACGCCTTCATTCGCATGCTCTGTATCAGTTCCGCAGGCTTCCGTATATGTCCGCATGTGTTCCGTGACATCTCCGTAAATTTTGTACGGAGAAGGTGCGGAATCCGTATGTTTTCCGAAAAGCTGGATATGGATTTTTTTCAGAAGGGTTCCTCTAGAGGAAGTATCCTCTTCCTAATTTTCGGGCTACTTCATAGAACCACCCGATTCCTGGCCAATCCCCTAAAACGGCTCTGAGCGACGGCTGTTCAGGTAACGATGTTTGGAAAGGTGAAACTGTGTTGTTATAAAAAAAAAACTTCGTGGTTTCTTTACTCGAGTCGATTCAGGAATACCTGAACTAATAGCCACATTACATGACGTGGCTCTCATGTTAGAGATATCCTCTTAACGTGCTCACCATTCAATTCATAAAAGACGGCACCGGAAATATATGCTCAAGGCAGCCCCTATTATTGAAATGACTCGTGCGAAACTTCTGTGCCAAGGGCATGAAGGCGGAACGAAGGAGAAGGCCGGTACGCGAGCAGACTTTTAACAAATCAGATGTTCAAAGTATACTCAGATATATAATTGACACGCGTGCACATATGCTCGTTGAGTCAATCTCTATGTGTCATCGAACGTTATTTTTTATCTCGACGAGTGACATTCTGGCGGATCTGACACAGTGAACAGCTCTCTGGGCCAAGAAATTTTTGAATCTTGGACGAGATTTGCGCATCTTCAGTATTGACCGCCAAATCAAACACACTCGGCATCTAGAGGGCGAACGTACGGAGCTTTCAAGTATGAAGCTCTGAACCACCTTGCCGCGTCTGCGACCCGAGTTAGCGCTAAGCCCTCCTCTCCCCTCTCTCCTCTCTGTTTTCCGTTAAATACACTTGATCGCCTCCGCGACCGCCTTCTGGGACCAACCCATATGCAGCACTTTACCAATAAAACTCGTGTTCACTCTCTCCACGAGAGCCTATGGTTATGCCTTCGCGTTCCCACACTTCGACCCGCTTGCTGCACCCAGCTTCTCCGAAAGATATCATCGGCCACTAATACCGTGATCAGTTAGCAGAACTCTGCAGCAGGCCCACATTGCCACTCTATTTACCCGGCGACATGCAACCAAGCCGCCGCTTCAAGAGAACTGCTAGACAGGTCTATTGTACCCAAAAGCACTTCCGTACATTTCCACGGCGGGGTCAGCTCCTCCGAAGGGGCAACCCCTTGACGAAAGTTCGACCGAATATAAAGATCAAAGGATTACTTGGACAGGGAGCCCCCGCTTCTCTTGCAAGCGACTCCCCCTCTTTTGTTCCTTTCTGGGATGCCCCGTTTCCTCCGACATGCTCTACAATGCCGCAGTGAACAGACCTGCCATCCGTAATGTCCCCTCTGCTGTGCAGCTATGTACGTCACAGCAATTACTGACCGCGTGCGTCGCGGGAACAAAGCCGCCGCTTTTACTGCGTACTGAGTGCATACCAGGACGTTTCTACAGAAAAGCCATGCGCTCGGCCGCCGTCGCCTGCTCTTCCCCGTCGATCTACCGCCGAACATAACAGTGTGGATGACTTCTTGCGTCGGCTCCTGGGCACTGCGTGTTTGTATGCAAGAGTACAACATGCATATCCGGCCTAATCGTACTGGTTCGTGTGTTGCACGCTTTCGTTGATTGTTATCCAAGTCGGCAAAAGTGTTTCGTCTTGCTTTGCACACATTTAAATTTCATAAGATCACTCTGTGCTCGCGTCAAGAAAATGTTACGTGTCCGTTGAGCCCCAGGTGCGGCAGAATTATTTCAAATTATCTGTGCTGTGTCTTTCAGGAATACGGCAAAGTGCTCTTGGTGGAGTTATGAACAGATATAAAGGAGAACTTACTCACGTGCAAATGCAGTCTGTAGGGTCAGCATCTCGAGATATCCGGAGGACTTCTGACAATAATATAGAGGAGCTGATGCAGACATCTATTAGTGGTAGGTAAAAATAATGTGACACATGCACTTATGTCCCGGCGTACATGTTGAAAGGGGTAAACTTGACTGCGTAGCTGTAGGATAGTGATTCCGCGGATAACTTTCAGCGCGCTTTACATTCCCCTTCGCCGTACACTTTTGGGACCACTACTGCGAAAGTTTTGTCCTAACGAGGGAATTCAGGTACTTACGTATTGGAATTATCCGTTGGTATGTATTAGTGTATAAAACAAGAGTTTTGCACTACGCAGCAATACTAGACGAAAGTTGACGACGTTTATAATATCCTGACCTTAATGCGGTGTTCTTAGCATGAAGTAGGACGCTTTTCATAAAATGCTCCTGGTTTATAAAATAAGCATGCTTCTGGCTCATAAAAGCATGCTTCAGGTTCATAAAATAATTGGACCTTTTTGGTATCACGGTCGCGCAAATAATCATTTCAGGAAAACAGTGTGTTTTTGGTATTTGAAATATTTTCTAACGTGAGCGCGTGCCTTGTATTCAAATGTTGCTCAAGCGGCTTTACAGTCATTTAGGTTGTATGACTGAAGTAGCTGTGTTTACTGTAAACGCGAAAAAAAAACAAACATGAAGGCATGCGATTTTAAGTGGCCTCTTAGAGTACACAGATTGCTAATTAGACTAAGTGCACGTGATAGTGTTTTATTTCGGCAGCTACTAGTGAAATGTCAATAGTGCACCATTCTAGCCACGCCACAGCAGTACAACAATTGGAGGCAGAACACACCTTATATATACCCGACGAAAAGAAATAAATGCCGTAAAAAGCATACTGAGCAAAACCCATACGTCAATGAATATCAGATTAGAATCGTTCAAAGTAATGCGTGAGACGTGCACTGTAGGGACATTGGAGGGCGTCTATGTTACCAGTCGGCTGCAGTCAGCCCTTTTGTTTAGCTAACAATCGCCTAACCCCTCAAAACAGAGCGCCGTTGTACGTATTTCACTGCGGGCCGCCAACCGCCTATCCACACTAGCGCGTTGAGGTGCCGACACCTATATGCCGATCTCGCTGCTGTAGGGCAATGCTTCAACGCCGGAGTGTTAACTTGAAACACATTAAGCAGATAAAGGAGCATAAATACACCGTAATGAACGACACACAGACAGCGCCCCTTCCTGAGCCGGATTTTCTAGTTCTTGTTGTTTTCCTCAACTCTGGCTTTTCTATTCCCTGACACATCGTCGTCCTCCCTGTCCTGTACGCTCCTAGCGCGTGGGTCTTAAGCACGGCGAGCACTCTGTTATTACACGTTAAAGTGGGGCACGGCTGCGAGTGTCCGTAAGGGCCGAAACATTTTCTGTGGGGGCGGCACTGGTTTTGTCGCGCTGGACGGTATCGGCCTCGCCCCGACTTTGCTTGGAGAGCTGCCAAGGAAGCCTGTGGCGCACGGTCCTGCTTGTGCCAAGGTGGCCGTCGCAGTGCTCGGCGACCGCACGTGGTAGTTGGCAAACCCACCGCAGACACTTCCAGTGGACGGCACTGGCTGTGCCTCAGTGACCGAAGGTCTTGTTGAATCTCCCGATGATGTCTGTCCTATCGGAGCTTTAAGAACTGGGCAGGAGACCCGGGACCTTAAGCCGCCGCTAGTAGTACTGGCAGATGGGTTCATTGGGCAGAAGCTGTCTACCCGTGGTCCAACGGTGCTTTGAATCCATACGGGCTCTCATAGAAAAGTTTCTTTAAGACGGCAGCAACCGCGTCGTCCTAGTCGAGGGTTTTCGTCATATACTACGTTTCCCTGGCGAATGAATTGACAAGGGAAGGGATCCTCGACGTCGAACCCCCCAGCCCACTCCCTCGCATATCCCTAAATCAACTCGGCCGCAGTTATCGCGATATGTTCCTGACATCTCAGCATGCGTAGTGAAGGGACGACCTTCCTTCCTGATTAGTGTACGGTGCAAGTCATACTTTCGCAGGGCTCTCACTCACGTGGTTCGATTTCAGTTCGATCCGGCCCTCCGCGATGATGTTCCATGTGCGGTAATACCCTGTTCCCTAACAACTAGTATAACGCCAGGAGACTTGGGCTGCACGGGGTAGTCTTTTCTGGAATTGGCATTAACCGTCTTCTTTGTTCGAAGCTCTGCCTAATAAGGAAAGAACTTCTATACAGTCTTGAAATGAGGCACATATCGGCTCACCTGGCACTTACTGCTCAGCATCCATGTCGTGGCCTTCCTGCCGGCAAAGGTCTGGTCCGTAGAGTCGCAGAGCAGCGTTCTTGTTTTAGTGACCCGCGGACAGGGATAGGTCATGGAGTGGAGGAGCTTCCAGCACAACTGGCGCCATTGCTTGCGTGTTCCCACGCGAAGCCGGATTTTAGGACCAGTATCTGCTTTCTGCGGAAGAGCGGTCACATCGACGCGGACGAGAAATGGCGAACTTGGGCGCCGCGTCTCCAAGTGCGTGGAGGACGAACAGTCTCGGCCCCTGTCAGGGATTAGTTGGCGTAAGGTAGCCACGTAGAGACGGAGTCCGGCGCTGTATGGCAGTAGCTGTGGTCTGTGCGGTAAGTTCCGAGACGCTCTCTGTCCAAGCGCTGCCTGACACAGATCCAGCATCGCTGCGATGCCCTTCATGAGCTATTTTACAGGAAGAGCTCGTGTCGGTAAAGGGTACAGCTGCGCCGATGGGTGCGAGCGCCTCCCGGGTGTCTGTTCTACTCAGTTCGAGGCTATTCTGCTATTTGCCTCTTCGTCTTCCCTTGTGCCCCGTGTGCTAAGACGGCAGCATCTTCGCCACAGTGCGTACTTTATCCTACACTCCAACTTCGAGTCCCGCCTGGACTAACCCGCTCTGAAAAGACCGTGCTTTCCCAACTGCGGCTATTTGGGACGTTAAACCCCACAAATCAATCAATCAACCAACTGCGGCTAACACCCGCCACGGTGGTGTAGTGGCTATGGTACTCGGCTGCTGATCCAAGTTTCGCGGGATCCAATCCCGGGCGCGGCGGCTGCATTTCGCTGGAGGCGAAATGTTGAGGCTCGTGTGCTGTGCGATGTCAGTGCACGTTAAAGAACCCCAGGTGGTCTAAATTTCCGGAGCCCTCCAATATGGCGTCTCTCATAATCACAACTGATTTTTCGACGTAAAACCCCACAAAACAACACCTGCGGCTAGGAACGTCTTTCGCTTGAAGTTTTGCTAACACATTGGACTGGAAGGCAGTGCTGCCTGGGTTCACTGCGGCAGCGAGCAAACAATTGCTCACGTCCTCTGCGATTGACCTTGGTACTTTTCCCAGCGACAGGCTCTCGCCGTAGAATTGTCATGCCTTGACGGTCGACCGCTCTCTGAGCAAAGCGTATTGTAATGCGGGAACTGTAATTTTAACGCGGAGTCTCGTAGCAGGAAGCCACAGAGAGTGTGCTCAAGATTTTGCAAGCAATGGGCCTCATTGACCGTCTCTGACACTGCCGTGTCTGTGTGCGTGGGCGATTAGATCTCTCTTTCTCCCGTTTCTTAAATGTGAAGCATTTCTTAGCGAACTTCGGCGACATTGAGCGTATCTATCTATCTATCTATCTATCTATCTATCTATCTATCTATCTATCTATCTATCTATCTATCTATCTATCTATCTATCTATCTATCTATCTATCTATCTAGCCGCCACCGAGTTTGTGCTGTCGTGGCTGTTCCGTTTGTAGGAGGCATATCAAAATTGCTATGCCGCAACATGACTGCATGACGAACAGAAATGACAGGGCATAACATGAACTTCATGATATGCAGGTCATGCGCGACATGATTTACATGCCAAGTTCATGGTGCTGTCCCGGCCGTTTCGTTAACGGGATGTATACGAAAATTGGTATGGCAAAACATGACTGCATGACGAACATAAGCGACAGGTCAGGACATGAACATCATGACATGCATGTCATGAGCGACATGATTTACATGCCACAGTCTGGGTGCTCTCCTAGCTGCTTCATTAATGCGACCTATACGAAAATCTTTATGGCACAACATGACTGCATGACGAACATAAATGAGAGGACATAACATAAAAATAATGACATGCATATCATGAACAGCATGATTTACATGCCACGGTCTTGGTGCTCTCCTTGCCATTTCGTTAAATCGATGTACACGAAGATTGGTATGGCAGAAGATGGCTGCATGACGGACATAAATTATGCGGCATTACATGAGAATCATGAAATGCATGTCATGAGCGGCATGATTTACATGCTACGGTCTTGGTGCTCTCCTGACCGTTTCGTTAACTTGATATATACCAAAACTGGTATGGCGAGACAACAAAGTATGACGGTCATGTGTGACACGTTCTAAGAGCATGAAAATCATGACATGCATGTCATGAGCGGCATGATTTACATGCCACGCGTTAAGTTAATGGCATATATACCAAAATTGCTATGGCACAACACGACTACATGTCAAAGGTAAATGAGAGGTTATAACATTACAATCATAAAATGCGTGTCATGAGCGGCATGGTTTAAATGCCACAGTTTTGCTGCTCTTGTGGCCGTTTCCTTAACTTCGTATGTACCAACATGGGTATAGCGATACAACAGTGCAGGTCCATTTTACGGTCCTGCTACGTGCTTCGCATTTCCTTTATTCCCACTGCACGTGGGATATGCCACTTTTTCTTTTTTCTTCCATCCCTTTCTCTCTCCTCTTACCCCTGCCACACTGCAGTCAAACTGAATATTTTTCCTTCCCGTTAAACTCCCTGCATTCCGCCCGTTTCTCCCTTCCTCACTATTCCTCCTAAATTTCTCTCGTACGTCAAAGATACTAATCACTTCCTGTCCGACATCACTAATCGACACGTTCCAAGCGATGCTCTTCTGGTCACGCTAGACGTCCCGACGTTGTATACAAATATTTATCATGCAGACGGTACACAATCTGTACTTAGGGCATATAACAACTTTGTGGACGACCAACCCATCGACCATTCCACTACGGTGCTATTTTAGCACGAATGCTCGATCGTAACAACTTCGAATTCGACGGCGAACATTATGTTCGAGTTAGTGGGGCAACAATGGGAACAAAAATAGTAACAAATTATGCGAACATATATATCGGAATACCAGAAAGGAACTTCCCCGCTACTCATCGCCACAACCGTTTCATTACAAACACTTCATAGATGATGTTTTTTTTTAATTTGGCATAGTGGTGAAGCAGCATTTTGTTTCATTGTGGACTTTAACAACCCGAACCGTCAATTTCATTTGCTCAATCTGATTCGCCAGTCAGCATAAACTGCCTTGAGGTCACGGCATCTCTTTGTAATGGCAAAATTATCGACGAATCTTTGTATGAAGCCAACTGACCTACAACGGTAGCTCCATTTTAAAAGCAATCATGTAAAATATTGCAAGACAAGTATCCCGTATAGTCAAGGTAATCGGTTTAAGGGAATTGTTCGGACGACAGCGAATTCACTCGAAACTGTGACCAGCTTCGTACAGCAATAATTGACCAGGAGAACCCTTCGAAGATAATTCACGACGCAGTCAAACGGACAAATTCGTTGGACAGGAAAGACCTCATGTGTACGTACAAGCTAGTAGCGGCATTCTCACGCACTGACCTTGTCCTAAAACATTCTGCATCTATTCCTAACGTGTACCACACCCTCAGAAGGCATTATAACTTATTTACACAGAGCAATCGGCTTAGAAAGATCTTCCCGGAATCGCCAAGGCTTGTAAAACGTCGCTCCAGGAACCTGCAGTGCATGGTAACCCGTTCGAAGGCCAAAGCTGTAGTTCATCTTGGTTGCCAGCCTTGTAATAAATCCCGGTGCAAATAATGTATGCATATGATGTCATCAAACAATGCATCAAATTTTTCTGTAAAAATCAATGACGATTTTACTTGCGATAGCGCTAATACCATCTACCTACCCGAATGTCTATTGTGTCATATTGTCGCGTAACAACACAAGAAACACACAGTTCTTGAACGCAGGACAACTTCTTCGAGCTCTATTCCAAAAACGTCTTCTTCTCCTTCTACAAACACCACTGTACACTTGCCCCACTAGAAGGAATGCGCTAAAACCCTCATCGTCTTTGCCTTCTTCACCGAATGCGCGCGTCATTGGCCTCTTCCTAAAAAAGCATCGCCGCGATGCTAATCTAAAGATACAGCTACGTGGGAGCCGGAGCCCGGCGCACTTTCGCTCGTCGATGTACGGCTTCATACGCACTACATGCACAAGTTCAGGGCGGTGCTGCTGGCGTCTCGTAGAATGAAGACTGTCGGGGACGACCTCGTAGGTGACGTCGCTAATGCGCCGCAATACACGATAAGGTCCAAAGTATCTGCGCAATAGCTTCTCAGACAATCACGTGTCCGTATGGGTGTCCAAACCCACACTCTGTCGCCGGTTTCGAATGTTATGACTATGTGGTGAGCATTATAGCGGCCTGCATCATAATCTTGCTCCTGGTGAATCCGCAGACGAGCGAGCTCCCCGGCTTCTTCTGCGCGTTGCGTAAATATATCGGCGTCCGTTGCAGAGTCGTCACATTCGTGTGGTAGCATCGCGTCGAGCACCGTCCGTACCTCCCGCCAGTGAACGAGGCGTGTTGTTTCCTGCTTAGCCGTGTAGTACGCAAACGTCACGTAGGGCAAGATTTCGTCCCAATTCTTATGTTCACCGTCTACGTACACGGAAAGCATGTCCTCAAGCGTTTTGTTTAGGTGCTCTGTGAGCCCGTTAGTATGCGGTTGTTTTGCGATGAGCCGTCCCACTGAGCGCCAGAACGTGGTCTAACGGAGCTGCCGTGAATGCACTTCCTCGATCCGTTATAACTATCGTAGGTGCGCCATGTCTTAGTACAATGCTCTCGATGAAAAACTGTGCCACCGTCGCTGCTGTACCTCTCGGAATGGCCTTCGTTTCCGCATAATGTGTCAGGCAATCGGTCGCGACGTAACCCAGCGATTCCCTGCGGTAGATGTTGGAAGCGGACCCAAAATATCCGTTCCAATCTGGTCAAATGGTGTTCGTGGGACCCGCACGGGTTGCAGCAGGCCGGCTCGCTTAGTCGGAGGAAACTTGCGCCGCTGGCAACCGAGACATGCGCGTACGTGGTGTTTCACTGCAGCGTTGAGTCTGGGCCAGCAGTACCCTTGCTGCACTCTGGGCAAGGTTCGCGTATAGCCTAGGTGACCTGAAGTCGCTTCGTTGTGTCATGCTCGCAGTACTTCAGGACGAAGAGCGGTAGGAACGACGAGCAAATAGGTGGCACCGATCGATGAAAAGTTCCTTTTGTAGAGAACTTCGCTTTTTAAACAAAACGACGACAACAGCCTCGCGAAAATCCTGGGCGCCTTCGGAGATTTCCCTTTGAAGTAATGAATTAGTGCAAGCAAATCTGGGTCCTCACGTTGCTGCTGCGCAATGGCGGACGTGTCCAGAACACCAAGACATGCTGTCTCGTCATTATCTGGCCGAGCAGCCGAATCTATCGGCGATCGGGACAAGCAGTCTGCGCCCGTATGGCGCTTCCACGACTTGTGGACGACTGTGAGATCATACTCTTGGAGCCTCAGACTCCAACGCGCTAGACGCCTGTCACGATCTTTAAGGCGTGTCAACCAGCACAGCGAATGGTGGTCGCTAATGACCTTGAAGGGACGGCCGCACAAATACGGACGGAATTTCATAATCTCCCATACTACGGCGAGATATTCTTTCTCGGCCGTTGAGTAGTTAGCCTCTGCTCGCGTCAGCGTGCGGCTTGCATAGCCGATGACTCTTTCTGTATGATCTTGTCACTGCACAAGCACAGCTCCCAGGCCTACATTGCTGGCATCAGTGTGTAGCATCGTAGGGGCTGTCTCGTCGAAATGGGGAAGCACTGGTGGCATTTGTAGACATTGGCCGACATCATTGAAAGCAGTTTCCTGAAGGTGAAAACATGGGGACACCAACCAAATTATAATAATCAAAAGTAAGATTTACTCCTAAAGATGAAAAAACCCGACGTTTCGGGTCCCACTCGGACCCTTCTTCAGAGGTGACTGGAGGGCACCAGACAGCAGCAGTGCTTATAAGGCCTTCTTTTTCTTGTTCTTTTTTCTTCTCTCTTCCTTCCTTTCTCACTTTCTCTTTTTCCGGTTCTTCAAACCGAGGGGGCTCATGCTAGTGTTGAACCAGGTGCCGGAGTCCGCTAAAATAGACACTTCGCATTGTACCTGCAGACTGGTTCAGGTTACCAGGTGTCGCCTGAATGTGCCATGATTCGACAAAAAGCCGCTTGTGAAAACAGGTTTCCAAATCGAGGACGCGGGAGTTGTCAAAGTCGATGCGGTGGTCGTGCACCTGTGTTCAGCTGTGTTCAGCTAATGCACTCCTTTGTCTGTCGAACTTGGGGACATCGTTCCTGTGCTGTCGTAGCCTCTCTGGGAAGTTCTTGGTCTCTCCCACGTACGACGCGCCGCAATCCGAACAAGGAATGGAGTAAATCACACCTTGCGCTCTCTCCCTCGGCAGCCTGTCTTTCGGGCGCGGAAAGAAATGGCCAAGCGTGGAAATTGCCTTGTGTGCTACTCTTATTCCCTGCTCAGAAGAGTAGCACACAAGCCAATTTGCACGCCCGAAAGACAGGCTGCCGAGGGAGAGAGCGCAAGGTGTGATTTACTCCATTCCTTGTTCGGATTGCGGCGCGTCGTACGTGGGAGAGACCAAGAACTTCCCAGAGAGGCTACGACACCACAGGAACGATGTCCGCAGGTTCGACAGACAAAGGAGTGCATTAGCTGAACACAGCTGAAACACAGGTGCACGACCACCGCATCGACTTTGACAACTCCCGCGTCCTCGACTTGGAAACCTGTTTTCACAAGCGGCTTTTTGTCGAATTATGGCACATTCATGCGACACCTGGTAACCTGAACCGGTCTGCAGGTACAATGCCAAGTGTCTATTTTAGGGGACTCCGGCACCTGGTTCAACACTAGCATGACCCCCTCGGTTTGAAGAATCGGAAAAAGAGAAAGTGAGAAAGGAAGGAAGAGAGAAGAAAAAAAGAAACAAGAAAAAGAAGGCCTTATAAGCACTGCTGCTGTCTGGTGCCCTCCAGTCACCCCTGAAGAAGGGTCCGAGTGGTACCCGAAACGATGGGTACCACTCATCTTTAGGAGTAAATTTTACTTTTGATTATTATAATTTGGTTGCTGTCCCCTTTTTTCACCTTTAATTTCGTCCCAACCAGACAGATCTCTGTGAAATGTTCACCTTTAAAGCAGTTTCGTGTTCGTTGTTTCACACAGACACAACGTCGTCTCTCGTTAGCCGAGTTAGCGAAGACGCAATACGTGCGAAGTCTGCGATAAACCGTCGATAATAAGCACAGAGGCCAAGAACGTGTCGAACAGCCTTCTTGTCAGTCGGTACTGGAAAGTGGGCAACTGCAGCGACTTTGTCGGGATACGGGCGAACGCCTGCTTGACTGACGTGGCCGAGAAACTGTAGTTCTTGAAAGCAGAAGTGACATTTTTCTGGCTTGAGTGTGAGACCTGCGAACCGTATGGCTTGTAAAACCGCTTTGAGCCGTTCAAGGTGCTAGTGAAAGGTCGCCGAGAAAACTATAACGTCGTCCAGATACAGAAATTCCACTTCAAGCCCGAAAGAACAGTATCCATCAGTCTTTGAAACGTCGCGGGCGCTGAGGATAAGCCGAATGGGAGGACCTTAAATTCGTACAGTCCAGCCGGCGTCACGAAAGCGGTCTTTTCGCGGTCTCTCGGGTCCACCTCAATTTGCCGGTATCCACTCTTCAAATCCATTGAAGAGAAGTAACGGGCGTTTCGAAGTCTATCGAGCGAGTCATCGATACGAGGGAGCGGATACACATCTTTCTTGGTCCCCTGATTAAGCTTTCGATAACCAACACAAAAGCGCAGGCTGCCGTCGTTCTTTTTGACCAGAACTACAGGCGATGACCAGGGGCTTTTTGAAAGGCTGGATCACGTCATCCTCGAGCATTTTAGCTACTTGCTGTTGTATCGCCTCACGTTCTGTGGGAGCCACACAATAAGGGTTCTGATGAATTGGTCTCGCTGTATCCTCGGTAATTATTCTGTGTTGGGTCAGGGGCGTCCGGCGGACTTTGGATGCCGATGCGAAGCAGTCCTGGAACTCCGCTAGCAGCTCGAGAAGCCTCTTCCGCTCGTCCTGTGGCAGTTGGTTGCTGACGTCAAGAACGGGTACTGAACCTTGTTTGGGCGCTCCGTCAAGTACCGACAAGGAGGCTTCTCCGACATCTGCGATATCATCAACGTAAGCGACTGCCGTGCCTTTTGGAAGGCGCCGGCGCTCAGCACTAAAATTAGCTAATAATAAATTTGTCTGCCCAGCAGTGACACTGACGATTCCTCGCGCAACTTAAAAGCCGTGAGTAAACACCAGCGAGCATATTTGGTCTGCCACGCCTTCACCATCAAATGATACGTCACACACCACGGAAACAAGTGCACATGACATCGGCGGCACGACCACGTCATCATCACTCAGGCGCAACGAGTTGCGTTGCGGTGATAAGTAATCGTTGAAATCGGGTCTTTGTTGAAATGACACCACACTGTCTTGAATGCTGATGACCGCACCATGCTCTTAGAAGGTCCATCCCTATAATTAAGTCTTTACAACATATCGAAAGGACTACAAATGTGGCCTCGAAAGAAGAATCTTCTATGCCGATTCTTGCTATACATCTTCCGACAGGCATCAACAACTGGCCGCCTGCGGTCCTTATAAGGGGTCCCGTCCATGGCGTTTTCACTTTCTTGAGACGAATGAATCGCGAGGTTTTGGCTCATTATGGAAAAATCGGCACCTGTGTCCACCAAGCCAGTGACTTGCTGGCCATCAACAAAAACAGTAAGGTCAGCGCTCATAATTTCGTCTGAGGTATGGTTTGTCGGCGTCGCGGCGTCTTGAAGCGGCAGAATGGGGGGCTTTTTGTCGTCTTGCGTCTGGCCTGCAACCTTGCCCCCAGAGGTCGCCGCCTTTAGTTTCCCCGGCGTGGGCTAGGCGACCTTCGTCCCCGGAGCTCCGCGTAAGTACGCCGACTGGGCGACAACGAAGGAACGGGAGACGGTGAGCGTGACCGGCAGCTGAAGTCGGTCTGGTTATTCGGCATAGACTCGATGTTGGGAGAGCGGGCTACTGGAGCTCCTGAAAAAGCAGCATCGTCTCGGCGTGTCATGTAGTCATCCTGGGCGCGGCGGGGTGCGTCGAACCCAAGTGGCCGGTGCAATCCGTCATGGTACCAACAATAGCGAGCAACATGGCCGGCGACGCCACAGTTGAAACGGAGTGGCCGGCGATTCGTAGTGCGCCATGCGTCAGTTGTTCGAAACTGTGGGCGTCCCGAAGGTTCCTCCTGTGGTGGCGACCAAGGTGTAGCGAATGACGGTTGGTATGGCGACATCGGCATGGTGGGGGGGCGTCTCAGTGTCTTCATGCGGTTGCGGCGGCGGCGCCATCGGTGGCTGGCAGTGCGGTGTCACTGTTGGTGGACTCCGGACAGCCGCGGCGTAAGTCATGGGATGGTGCTCTTGACCATAGTCCACTGCCGAGAATGCTTGCCTGATCTCGTCCCGTACTGCTTGGGCGACTGATGCCAGGGGTGCGCCCGTCATCGGAGTGCAGAGTTTCTGCAACTCTTCTCAGACGATCTCCCTAATGAGATCACGCAGGGAACATTGATTGTCCACAGTCATGGCGGCGGCATTGGTCGGGGTGCTGGTGCACAAATGTCGGCAACGCTGGTGTAGCATTCGTTCTATAGCTGTGCCTTCCTTTATAAAATCAGCCACGGTTTTGGTGCATTGCGCAGAAGTCCGGCGAATAATTGTTCATTCACCCCGCGCATGAGGTAGCGCAGCTTCTTATCCTCTGGCATGTTCGGGTCAGCCCTGCGACACAGACGGGTCATGTCCTCAGCAAACATTGCTACACTTTCATTCGGCTTTTGAATACGCAATTGAAGTAACTGCTGGGCCCGGGCCCGATCGATACTTGCAAAAGTGTCAAGAAGCTGCTCTCGCAAATCATTCCATGTAGATATGGTGGCCTCGCTGTTCTCAAACCATGTGCGGGCGCTGTCCTCAAGGGCGATAGTACACACGGGAGAGCTTTTCTTGAGCCGACCACTGATTGATCTTGGCGACTCGTTCGTAGTGGTCAAGTCAATCTTCTACATCTGCGTGCGCGCCACCACGAAAGCAGTCGGGGACAAGCCGTTGATGAGGCGTTACCTGTGATGGAAAGGGCGCAATGATCCCTGTAGGAGCCTGTGTCGGGCTGGCGTTTGCCTTTGGCAGATGTGGGCGATGTCCCGAAGAGTGTTGCTCTAAGGGTGCGAGTTCCGGAGCAAGGCCCAGCAACCACCGACTGAAGCGATGCACGGAAGTTGTAGTCGGAGACGATAGGTCTGGGCAAGATGAGCGGCTCCTCGATGGAGTCTGGAGCATGAGGCTGGTTTCCGTACCCCGCACCTCCATCAGTGTCGCGTTACAACACGACAAGAAACAGACAGTTTTTGAACGCAGGACAGCTTGTTCGAGCTCTATTCCAAAAACGTCTTCTCCTTCTAAAAACCCCGCTGTGCCCTTGCCCCACTAGAAGAAATGTGCTAAAACCCTCATCATCTTTGTCTTCTTCACCGAATGCATGCGTCAATATGTAGTATAACGGTCATACTGAAACCTCATTTCGTACGCGATTTAACAACCACAGCATATGTCAAAGGCTTACTGCATCCACCACTAACTCGCTATGTAAGGCTGCCGCGACATACGTTTGATAAATTCAAGGCAACGATAATACATTCAGATTTCAGAACGCACCGTGACCGGGAAGTACGGGAATCATACCTCATTCATAAATTGACACTGTTCCTTGCGGTATCAACGAGAGCGTTGGAAAAGTGTCGTGCCTATAAGTCATGTATTGATACCATTACATTTCTTTTTGTATAATCATCGTCACACTGCAGCTAGTGCGCTGTTTAGACATGTTCTGAAAACATGTCCCTTTTATTTCTTTTTCTTTCCTTTGTAGCACATATATGTTCTACAACATGGCTTTTTATTGCTGTTATTTCCTTTGACGTGCTTATACGTGGAGATGCTATGTGCATCTGTAATTGCTATGTGCTATGATGCTATGTGCATCTGTAATTCGCATATTCTTCTCTTCTTAGCCTTGTCATATGTGCATGAGTACACGTGCACCTACGTTATCTTGCCGGTATGCCTATAAAAGCGGATACGATGTTGTAATTGCTTCATTCTGATGCCGAAACGTTGAAAAACAACAAATGTGCGATTTTCTTAAGTGTGCAATTCGTCTGTGCACACACGCACACACACATACATATATATATATATATATATGTATATGTATATATATATATATATATATATATTGTAATGTATAAAAACAGAGAGCTCGCCGTGCCGAAGACGCTCGCGCTAGAGGAGCGAAGTGCAAGAGGAGCAGACGAAGAGAAAGAAAAGAAAGTCAGAATAGAACAGCCGGCCTGCAGCTAAGGCGCTGTGTCTACGTCTCTCTTCTTTACAATGGCGCAGCCGACAAAAGACAGACGCTGAGGGCGTCCTCGCGGGTCATCGGCGCAGCAGGTGCTCCAGTCCAGGGACGCCGTCCAGGATTACGCGACCATGGACCCCGCAACCCTTCTGCCGCCGGAAGCACCTATGGGACCCACGCCCACGCAGGGCCTCCTGTTACCACGGAATGGCGCTCACGCTTCCTGTGGTAACACCCCCTCGCCTAGACCTACGTCGGCACATGAGCCGCACAGGGACGCTGTCCAAGCGTCCTCGGACTTGGACACCGCCGTCGGGAGGACAGAGCCCGCCGTATTTTCCGCGGCCGCCGACCACGGTTACCCGAATGCCTCGGTCGGTCAACTCACCGACGTCATGCGGGCAATGTCGTTGCTATTCGAGCAACTGAATGTCTTCGGCATGGTAACTCCCGGATTATCTTGTGCGGCATCACCATCGCCGAGTGCATGTATGATCCCGGAGTTCCATGCTTTCCAGGACGACGCGGTCCTCTGGATCAATCACATCAACCATCTCGGGACTCAGTATGCCTGGTCGGACCAACAGAAATTCCAGGTGGCCCTCAGCCACCTTGGAGAACGTGCCGTGGCCTGGCATCGCTACCAAGGCGTTAGGCAGAAGACCTGGCAGGAATGGTGTGTCAAGTTCATCGCGGCTTTTGGCCCGCTTCCCCATGTCCATGCCAACAGTCCCTTGAACTACACTACCGAGGAAGCAGCTCAGGAGGGGCGCCACCTCGAGGCTGTGGCTTCGGACTGCAGCTCATCGCCAGAGAGCATCAGGGCCTGCCCTGACGTGCTGATCGGTCCCGGGATTTGTTCTTCGACTCAGCTTTCAACACAAGAGACTGAATTCCAGCCAGGGCGCTCGGACCCTGTTTACACTGGTGGTCCTGCCCAGCCGCCATGTGAGTCAGATGCCATGGACCAGCCATCTCTAACCACTTCCATGGCGCCCCCTGAACACCGTGCGCATCATGAAACGTTGTTGTTCGCCGAGGAGCCTCACTCTGACCAGTGTGGAGATGATGCCGTCCAGGGAACGTGCCAAGGAGGCTCGCCGTCATTGGCCGAGCGTGCTGGGGTTCCCGGTTCGCCCTGCGGTGCCCTTCCAGGGGGTGGCAGTGTCTGTGCCGCGGATGAGGCCGCTTTTGTCGGGGACCCGCCACTGCAGCCGGGGTCTGCTCCTGGCTTGGGCGTCGCACCCGCACCCCGGGACTTGGGCGCCTCTCCTTCGGGAGGGTTGTCGTCGGGGTCCGTTGGTTCAGCCTACTTTCAGGAAAGTGCTACATCACTTTCAAGGGAAGGACAAGGCACGCGTGAAGGGCCTGCAAAACTGCGCCTTAGCAGCCACTGCCGCCCGCTTCTGTCTTCAGGAGGTCACCCCGTTAAATCGCAGCGTGGCCGAAACCTGCAGCGACCACCACGAGCCAGCCAGTGTCGCCTACCCGAACTTGGTTTGGCGGCTCAACAGGGCTTGCTGCCTTGTGGACAAGAACGACCGCGTCGACACAGTCAATGTCGCCCGCCGGAGCCATTACTAGCAAGTTTCCGAGTGAGTGCTCGGCGTTTCCGGGACCGCCCGCCACGGAACAGTCAGTGCCGGCCACCAGAGGCTGTCTTCGCAGCTCTCAAAGCCAAGTCGGGGCTACGTCGAAACCGTCCAGCGCGACACAGTCAGTGCCGCCCTCCAGAGACAGTTTCGCCCGTTACTGTCACTCGCAGTCGTGGCCGAGTGTAATGTATAAAAACAGAGAGCTCGCCGTGCCGAAGACGCTCGCGCTAGAGGAGCGAAGTGCAAGAGGAGCAGACGAAGAGAAAGAAAAGAAAGTCAGAATAGAACAGCCGGCCTGCAGCTAAGGCGCTGTGTCTACGTCTCTCTTCTTTACAATATATATATATATATAAACACATTTACAACGGAGTATATATATACAACGAAAGGGAGGGGGTGTAGGGCTCGTTCTTTTATTTGTTAGAATCGACTTAATGAGCAAATAGACAATTTGCCCATTAAGTTGTTTATATATGTATATATATATATATATATATATATATATATATATTGTCAAGAAGATAAGCAATACACGATCGGCGGAAGAGGACAGCCTTCTTTAATGGCGGCCAGCACCAAAAGAACGCTCGCACAGCTGCGCTATTCTTCGTCTTCCTCTGCTCGAGATCGGTGCCTGTAGTGGGGAGCTTGCTTCTGAAAACTTGCTCCGCGGTGGGCACTTTGCTTGGCGTCATTACTCCCCCCTCTGAAAAGCTACCATCCCGGTCGCCGACGGGGCTGATGCTAATGAAACAGAGGGCAAGGAAAAAAAATATGGTCAGATGACTTCTTCACGGGCGTAGTACGGCTTGATACGCACTACGTGAACAATTTCTGGTCGGGGCCGCCGTCGGCTCATGCTCGTAGCAGAACTTTCAGGAGCGACTTCGTAGTTCACGTCGCTGAGGCGCTTTGTTATCCTGTAGGGACCGAAAATCTGCGCAGAAATTTCTCGGAGAGACCCTGCTGCCGGATGGGCGTCCATACCCAGACGTAGTCACCATGTTCATACTGAATTTCTCTGCGCCCACTGTTGTATCGGCGGGCATCGGCACTGTGCTGGTTACGGATTCGGTTTCGAGCGAGCTGTCGAGCTTCTTCAGCCTTCTGGCCAATGTCGTCAGCATTCTCGCTTCTCGATGTTCCGGTGTCGACTGGTAGCATCGCGTGCAAGGGGGTTGTGACACGGCGTCCATAAACGAGTTCAAACGGTGTGAAGCGGGTAGTTTCTTGCACAACTGTGTTATATGCGAAAGTCACATTTGGTAGGATTTGGTCCCACGTCTTGTGCTCTATGTCGACGTACATGGACAGCATATCGGCCATTGTCCTGTTCAGGCGTTCCGTTAAAACATTTGTTTGGAGGTGATAGGCCGTGGTTTTCCGGTGGCTGGTGTTAGTAAGTGTGACGATCTCCTTGATTAAGTCAGCAGTAAACGCTGTGCCTCGATCAGTGACCAAGACGGAAGGGAACCGTGACGTAATACAATGTCGTGCATAAAAAACATGGCGACTTCGGCAGCGGTTCCGCGGGCTACGGTTTTGGTTTCTGCGTACCGCGTCAGGTAATTAGTTGCGACGACTATCCACTTGCTTCCTGCAGACGACGTGGGAAAGGGACCGAGGAGATCCATTCCGATCTGCTGAAACGGTGCTGCAGGGAGTTCCAAGGGTTGCAAAAGTCCAGCAGGTTTTAAAGGTGGAACCTTTCGTCGCTGACAGTCACGACAGCTTCTCACGTAGCGCTGAACGGACGAGAATAGCTGCGGCCAATAGTACTTCTGGCGTATGCGTGCCAATGTCCTGGCAAAGCCTAGGTGCCCGGCACACGGATCGTCATGGCATGGCTGTAAAACTTCTGCACGCAGTGAAACTGGAACAATGAGTAGGTATGTTTCCTGGCTGTTTTCGAAATTTTTCTTGTAGAGGATGTTATTTCGGAGGCAGTAAGAAGCGAGCTCTCGCGACATGGGGCGCGGAACAACGACGTCCGCACCCTCAAGGTATCTGATCAAAGGCAGCAATATTGTGTTGGCGCCTTGGTAGTCGGCCATTTCGACAATGTCGACGACGCCGAGAAACGGAAAATCTTGCTCTAAGTCGCTCGGTTTCAAAGGTAAAGGAGCACATGAGAGGCAGTCAGCGTGGCCGTGTTTGTGCCCGGACCGGTAGACCACTGCCACGTCGTACTCCTGAAGGCGAAGGCTCCAACGAGCGAGGCGACCTGACGGATCTCTAAGGTTCGCAAGCCAACACAGCGAGTGATGGTCGCTCACAACGTGAAAAGATCTTCCGTAAATATATATGGTAGGAACTTGCAGATAGCCCAAATGACTGCTAAGCACTCCTTTTCCGTCATGGAGTAGTTGACTTCCGCCTTTGATAAACTGCGACTCGCGTAGGCGACTACCCGTTCGGCACCGTCTTGCCACTGAACGAGAATAGCGCCGAGGCCGACATTGCTGGCGTCTGTGTGGATTTCAGTGGTAGCCTCCTCGTCGAAATGCGCGAGTACAGGGGCGGTTTGCAGGCGCCGGCGCAACTCAGTGAAGGCTTCCTGTTGTTCTTCGGCCCAGTTGAAGGGTACGCCTAAGCGTGTTAGTCTTGTTAATGGTTCGGCGATCTTTGAAAAACCCTCGACAAAACGACGGTAGTACGCGCGCTGACCTAGGAAACGTTGGACTGCCTTCTTGTCTGCGGGACGGGGAAACTGCGACGGCAGCCAGTTTCTCGGGGTCTGGTCGAACACCGTGGGAATTAACTAACGACGTGTCCGAGAAACTTTAACTCCTGAAATCCAAATTGGCATTTTTCTGGCTTAATAGTCAGATTTGGCTTTTTGATCGCAAGGAGCACATCCTGTAGGCGGTCTAGATGTTCGTCAAATGTTCTCGAAAATACCACGACGTCGTCCAAGTACACTAACCATGTCTGCCATTTCAGTCCAGATAGAACAGTGTCCATCATTCGTTGGAATGTGGCGGGTGCAGAACAGAGGCCGAATGGAAGGACCTTGAATTCATGTAACCCATCGGGAGTACAAACGCCGTTTTTTCGCGATCGCGCTCGTCCACCTCGATCTGCCAGTACCCTGATTATAGATCCAATGAGGTGAAAAACTTGGCGTGGCGTAGACGGTCTAGGGCGTCGTCGATGCGGGGAAGGGGACACAACATCGCGTTCCGTGACACTATTGAGCCACCTGTAGTCGACACAGAAGCGCAGTGTATTGTCCTTCTTCTTAAAGAGAACCACGGGTGACGCCCATGGACTAGCGGATGGCTCAATCACATCATAATTTAGCATGTCCTGCACCTGCCGCTTTATGACTTCTCTTTCTGCAGGCGAAACGCGATACGGATGCTGGCGAAGCGGCCGGGCTGACTCTTCGGTAATAATACGATGCTTTGCCACGGAAGTGCGTCGAACTTTTGACTCGGTGGAGAAGAAGTCAGAGAAGGCATTGACAAGGTCTAGCAGTCGCTGTTTCCGCCCTTCCGGTAAGTCAGGGTTAATGTGAATGCGATCCTTCAGATTGGCCTCTTTTGGTGGGTTTTGCGAAGCTGTGCCTAGCGCGGCGACATCTATGAAAGCACCTATTTCATGGATGAAGGCGACAGCTGTGCCTTGCGGTACCTGCTGGTATTCATTGCTGAAGTTTGTCAACATCACTAATGAGAATCGGTTCTGAAGGTGAACAAGCCCTCGTGCAATACATAGGTTCCACTCAAGCAGTAGCGGAATGTTCGCCTCGGCGATGCCTTCGTAGCCGTCGAATGCGTCGCATGTTACCAACGTCAGTAGGGAGCTTCGGGGCGGTACCGTTACGCTGTCGGCAACAATGCGCAAGGCGTTGTCAGCGTTTTCGGGTCCATCATCGTTCGCTGTAGCTTTTGCTGTAGAAAATGTTACGCTTGATTGTTCCAAGTTAATTATAGCTCCATTCGCCTGCAGGAAGTCCATGCCAAGTATCAGGTCCCTCGAACAATCTGGCAGGATCATGAATACTCCGAGGTAAGTAAATCCACGAATATTTACACGAGCAGTACAGCTGCCGACGGGGTTAGTAGATGACCTCCAGCAGTACGGACTTGCGATCCTGTCCATTGCGTAAAAACTTTAACTTTACCGCGAGGTCTTTACTCATAACTGAGCTGTCGGCACCAGCGTCAATTAAGGCCGTAACTTCGTCGTCTATGGTAACAAGTATCTCCGACGTCACGACGTGCCTGGAATCGTGTGAGCTTGTGTGGACATCGGTCTGTTGTCGTCGTTGTCGTCTGGATGGAGGATATTCCATTCGTTCGGTGTCAGCGGCCTCACCTCCGGAGGTCGCTGAACTCAGTTTTCCGGGCATGCAGGGTTGGGCGACCGACGACGGCGGGCGTCACGGGCAAACGAGGGACTTGGTGACCGGTGTCGAGCAGGCGACGAAGAAGGAGGCTCGTGTCTTCCAGGCTCGTATGGACGGTCTCGACTTGCAAGGAAGTTCTCTAGGTCCACCGGTCACTCACCAGGGCGCGGACGAGGTGCACTCGGAGCGAACCCACGCAGACCCACTCGCAGGTAGGGGCACGTCCTGTAGACGTGGCCAGCCTTTCCGCAGTGGAAGCAGAGGGACCTGCAGTCGGGAGTCCGCTATATGTCGCTTTTTCGTGGCCTCGACTCCTCGGCGAGTGGTGGGCTGCGACGCCTGAATACTGCTTCCCTTTGAATGGCGGGGTGAATGGCGGCTGAGGCGGTGTATAGCGACGGTCGTCGGGTGGCTTCTGCATAACTTATGCGGACTGGTTCCTGCTGGTGTGGTACCTCGTAGGGGTGTGGTATGTCGTAACTTTGTGGTACCTCGCAGCGTTCTGGCCTCTCGTAGCATAGGGGTACCTCGTAGCTCGGAGCTTGGACGGCTTGCCGAATATCATTGCGCACCATCTCCGCCACAGAAATTCGCGCTGCCGGTGCGGTGGTTACCTGCATTTTCTGTAGCTCCTCTCTGACAACCATTCGGACCGGCTCCCGTAAGTCCGCAATGTTGTTTACCGATGCCATATGAGGGGCTCTCGAAAGTTCCAAGACGTCGCGATTGTTCTGCCTGGAACGCTGTAGGAGGGCTCTTTCCATAGCTGTCGCTTCAGCAAGGAAGCCCGCAAGTGTAGCTGGCGGGTTTCGGACAAGGCCTGCAAATATTTCCTCTTTAACACCCCCCATAAGATGTCTCACCTTCTTTTCTTCGGTAATTGAGGTGTCCGCACGTCTGAAGAGCCGAGCCATGTCTTCAGTGTACGTCGTGACGCTTTCATTCGGGGCTGGAAACCTCGTCTGTATCGCCAGCTCTGCCTTCCCCTTTCGGTCAGCGTTGGAATATGCGGCGATCGCCTGACGACGAAATTTCTCCCACGAAGTCAGCGTCGCTTCGTGGTTGTAGAACCACGTCCTCGCGGGGTCTAGGAGCGCGAAGTAGACGTTGCAAAGCTTGCGCTCTTCATTCTGTTATAAACTAGCGGCAACCCAAGCTGTTTTTGCATATACAGTCTATATATATATATATATATATATATATATATATATATATATATCTTAATTGGCGTGCTTGCGTAGTCGTCTATGTGACCTTCTACACGTATATGACCACCATCGGTGCTTCACTATTACATCACTAACCTGTTATACTTGTTGCGGACATGACCTCAACGATGACATGATCGCATCCGGCTGTTACCAGCAGTGCTCAAGGCAGGGTATGGATCCATGCGCCGTAGGTTAAAGAATGGTAACATTGCAGCGTATGTTAATCGAAGCCTAAGAAAAGTATACATTACTAATTTCTCGAGAACCAGACGAAGGTGTAACGTGTGCGGTAGCTTGGGGTTTTATTGTAGAAATAACCAGCCAACTATCGGAGACACACGTGTTGTAATGACCGAAGGCAAACCACCACGAGGTTTTGGGCGGCAGGTAGTAAAACGCTGGTCCCCAAGGTACTCAGCAAGAGCCTCGCCACTCGTCCACGGCGGACCTTCCCTCACGGTGCATATCAAGGGCTGCTCCGACGGTTTTCCCACGATATTATGATATTGGTGTTTTCCAGTAGTACCGAGAGCTCTGAAGTAGTCCGGGTAAGTGAATTTGCTCAGAACGTCACTAATAATTTCAATTAACCGAATGAAAGATGTGTTCAACACAAAAGCGAAATGGGTAGACGCTTCGTGCAGCGTATGCGATGACGTCACAGCCTCCCCGTCATCAGAAATATGGACCTGGTGCCAGAAAAACAATGTATTGAGCTCTTTTAAACTTGACAGGTGCGATTTGCGCGCTGAAGAATCGCCGTTTCGCTTTAGACGGCCCGCGTGCTTGGGCAGCCAGCCTTTTAGGTTGTAATGTCAAAATCACAAGGTGGCTCGCGCGAGAATCCGCTTAATATTTTTAAAATTATTTTCAGGTAAAGTAAATGACTTCTTACCACCTAGCATTCGCATACATTATTGCAGCACTGAGCAGAACACATACGCAAAATTTGTTTGAGATCAGTGGACAAAAAAGGATCTCCGCAGTTGCTCTTTGATACATATATTCGATCAGTAGTTGTGGCTCTAGTGTTATGCAACGTTGATTTCTCCTTGAGCGTGCGTTAGCCGACGACATAGCCATGTCAAAAGAATTTTACATTTCTGAAATTTATTTACCGAGATGGATTGAATGTTTTCTTCTAAACCGTTCATAAATGGTTTCCTTTAATGGATTTTAACTCTGGGTTTACAAAAGTGTATTCTGGCGTTTTCCAAGGCTGTCCTTCGGCATTTATTATTCGTAATCTATATCAATGATATTTCTTGAGTTGTAAACCCAAATATTCTTGTATTCACGGACGAATGTGTTATTTTCAGAGATAACCGATACTATTGATTCTTCCTCGCTCGAGTCTGACCTTGGTGCAATCGCAACATGTTGTAATGAATGGTTAAAGCCAATAAATATGAATAAGTGTTAAGTCATGCTTGTGTTCAGAGAGTATTGTTGCCCACCGCTATAGCACATTAATACCACTCACGTATAATCAGTGATTTCATATAAATTCATCGGCGTTTACACTACTAGTCCGAAATCTGAACTATGCTATACCAAAACTGGTCTACTCATATCGAGCGCTTCACTGTCAAAGCTGATCACACGTTAGGTATCTTCGAAATTTTTTTGATGTTCCTGCTTCCTTCCAACTCCTGCTGTATAAGACACTGAGATCAAAATGGAGTTCTGCATCGTGTGGGACCCAACCCATGCAAACATAATTACTGCTCTAGACATTGTCGAAAACAAATGCGCATGTTTATTCACCCTAATTACACCTGCACCGCAAGTATAACTTCTATGAAATGAGACCTTTCCCTTCCATCATTATCACTGCGCAGAAAAGTGTCACACATTTCCCTGTTCTATATGTCTTCATCCTGCACTACGCTATTGTTTTGTCATTCAGCCATTACATGTATCCCATCCCACTGACCATCGTCACAAATTCCAATTGGCTTTATGGAATATGCACCTTTCTCAATCATTTGTACCCCGAACCTGTCGCTACTGAAATTGTCTTCACGCGACGTGGTGAACACAAATCATTATGAACAATTCCCAGCTAATGTTGTAGACTAAGGCTCTTTTTAACTTACTGTACGTTGCTCTTATAGCATATTTTGATCCTTCCTTTCTTATTTTTTTTGTGTGTGTACTTTCTCACTCCACCACTGTAATGCCTCCGACCTTGGATATGAGGACATGATTATGAAATAATATGAAATACACATGTTCCATTATCATTGAAGATGCTTTTGTGGAGGCTTACATGACCACATGGTAATACTCTCAAAAGGATGCTTATGATAAGCACATCCGGGCAAAGTAGTGTGCGTTTGTCTTCGACAAGGCACACGTCTGTGTGTTGGCGTAAGTGGCGGTTTTCCGTCTTACTGTGAGCAATCTTTTAGCTGCAACACTACTGGGGACGTCCCTTCTACTCGCACTTTACACATACCCCTACCTCTTCACAAGACGTCTATTATAACTGGTAACGAGTGGCGAAACGGGAAATAATTTCGCGTAGGCAATTTGCTCGTTCGCCGCTTCGCAGTGCATCGATTATGACAATACGTGGCATCTGCAATATCTCTTCCTTTCGACTGCGCTATGTAAGCGACTTTAATAAACTTGGGTAAATTCTAAGAACGGTGCTTGTACATAAATCATCTTCAACTAGTCGTCTTGTGACATCCTTAAATAATTTCGATCGATCACATAGCGTAGCCACATTTCATCATAACCAGTGTGATTGGCTTGCTTATTGTGGTAAGTAGGTTCCAGTGAATCAACGCCACCGCCCATCTTTTTTTTTTTACAACTTGAACTTAGGGGTCCACTCTACAAAGCGGCGACCCGTGCTCACGCTGTTTCCATATCTTGTGAGCGGGGGGGGGGGGGGGGCTTCTGGAACCGTGATTGCACATTGAGTCCTAAGTAGTTGCGGAAGCAGTCTTTTTATCGCTCCCTGCGCTGTGGAGCATCACCCCCTTGGCTCTTTGCTGGTTAACAGAAATAGTCGACAGCAAAGATGCAGCCTGAAATATCAGCTATGGTTAAAATTCTCCAACTACTTACCTTCCATAGGTCGAGGGTTCCATCGAAGTTCTCTTTTTTTCCTTTATCCTCACCTCTAGTTAGTCCGTAAAGATTATTAATGAGAAGCGCAATAATTCCTAGTGGACGCAATATTTTTTGGCGCATAGCGGCAATAACTTTCCCGAAGTACCGAATTAGAGTAAGTGTGTCGTGGCTGCTGACAAACCAAGACACCAATGTAAATGAGGGTCTTCTATGTGCACGGTGTCACTGAGCGCTGCCTTCTTATAGAACGAGACGGAGATCACGTGCGTCTATATTACTTTACTATGGAGGTTTCAGGGAGTTTACATTTGCAGCAAGAAAAATAAAAAAATACCAATGGCACTCAGCACAAGCACTCGTTACCACAGAGAGATTCTAAAATGATTTCCCAGAATTGTCGTCGCCCGGCATAAATGCTTATTCTGCAAGGCAGAAACAATTGACATGATCTCCGTATTCAACGTCATACTATATTCAAAATGCCTGTGACTCATCAAATATGCACCAATGTAACCACGAAGCGAAGACCTTTTCAACACATCCGTTGCCGAGCACAGTCTCTTCTTTCTGCGTTTCTATTCCCAAAACGCTTTTACATGGGTTTTAGCGTCAATAATCATGACAAGGCACAATTTCTATACTTTAGGATCTCATCAAAATCTCATATCTTTTTCCATAATGATACTGCTTCATGGCGACTAGGAAGGCGAGAGGAGAGTGTGTATGCCGACTTAGCCCGCCCCAAGTGCGCAAGCTTGGGCTGGTGCAGAGAAAGAGAAAATCAAAATATAAAATATACAAAAAGATCAGTCCCAAAACGTTACAATGACTTTTACAAATTGAATTATGGGGTGATAGAACAAGCCTCACACTATTGCAAACACAATGAATCATTGCAAGGTAGAGTAGAACAAAATTTCAGATATATTATCTAAAAAAGCGCTTTAAACATTGCATCAGTTCAATAATATAGGTTTGTATTGTTCACTCTATGCCATGTTAATATATGTTAGAATTTACGATACTAATGGCATTCAAATAGTTCGAGTGGTCGGGTAAGTAAAATGGCCACTCTAGTGTACCAGAGCCCAGGACAAAATAATGAAAAATGTCTGAGCTTATACATGTGCTGCTCGACACGATCAGCATAAGCGCCTGGAGGAATCTAAACAATACGACAGAAAGCGCTAAATGTGCTTCTTAATTCGTCTATTGGCATGTTTGTGTTGGTTTCATCATTGACACCGGTATTCCTACTCAGCTATCAGCACGCTAGTGACTGCCGTTTGTGCGCTGCGCGGCGCCCAGTGCGCTGAAGCCTGCAAAGTGTCCGAGTGCCACCATTTCGCCCCAGAGACCCTCCGGTTTCTGTAGAACAGGGGTGACTAGAATGCTACCCCGCAATACACGAGTAAAGCTGAGTCCGGTCGATATAAGAGGAGTCGCATATCTAAATGCTTGTATTAACTTAAGCTCTTAATTCTGAAAACTGGTACTGATCTGCTGCAAGTGATCAGGGCTTGAGCTAATGGTTAGATGCATTTGTAGAAGATGACCGAAGCATTTTCAATGTGCATTTATAGAGCGGCTCATCTGTAGGACCTTTCACATTAAAATAGACGTAGGAATAGAAAGAATTCCTAAAAATTAGAAATAAAGCAATGTGCCCTCTCCGTGCAATGCCTAAGTATCGCTTGCAACGAATCTGTAAATAAATTACAAAGAAAACAAAACAATTATATTTTGGAATTCACAGTACAAAATGATGTCCCGCAACGACGAGGCTAACACGGAACGGACGAAAGTTCGCAACAACACGACATTCTTTCTATTTTTTGCTTTTGGTTTACAGTACGTTGGTCACTAGCCCAGCCCACATTCTGCCGAGTAATACCGCGCTTATTTTTGGTTGATACATCAGTGGCAGCAGCCACGACGAAAATACCGGTGAAAAAACTGAAAACGTCCCACACAAGCGGGCACAGTTAACAACAGCCCAGTCTTGCACTTTATGGAATTGGTACACAAGTTGCAGTTCGCGAGGAGAAATTACCCCACACCTCATCAGCACAGTATGATCGGTTAGGGTATGCATCCAATATTTTCCTCCGACAATAAGGATGCCCAAATACCTGACAGCTTTGAATTAATGCCAGCAATGATACTGTTATTCATATTGGATCACTTTATTAAGGGCGCAATGACCTTCAGTGTGACAGAATAGCTGTGCCCAAGTTGTTCGCTGTGTTATTACTTGCTATGTTTTGATGTGTTACATCAATAGTTTCGACGCCTTCTAGAATGTTTGGAAGAAGTTTGTTGTTTCCAACTATACTGAAGGTGTAATATGCTACATTACCGTATCATTCGCAGGCTGCTTTGGAGAGCTCTTAAATGGGGCATTCTTCGCGAGCCCTACTGAACTTTCTGGAGGGCGTGCAACTTCAACAAGTACACGTTGCATTTCTTTCTGATTCCCCGCTTTTTGGTGCGCTTTGTATAACCAGCAGGTCAAGAGCATCTGACGACTATGAGGCTCAAGTGTGCAGGTTGCTCTGTTGCCATTCTTAGCAAACTATTTCGTGCACGTAGTGGTATGGCCTTCAAAAATTGGCGTTATTTTACTATCACAAAGAGTGATGACCAGCGGAGATGGGGAGCCTCAGGAATGTTTCGCAAATCTAGTGAAGAACAACGTGCTTTAGCAAAGCAGAGTCAATGCTAACGAATTTTTAAGCATTGCTTGACTTGTGTTTCGCTTGGCTATGACTACTGCTTGGTCAATGCTTTGCCAAGCAATAGTAATTTTACACAGCGCTTAAGATGCGAGGTACACTCTGTTCGCGAACTCTTTCAATAGCCGCGCTGTTGACACCAACTTTAGCCTTTGTCAGCTGTATATACCTGGCGTCCTAAAGAGATACAAATAAACAAATTCCATTTCATCAAACTGTTTCTTGAGACCGGCTCTCCATTTCATATCATTTCGAGCGGTTTCTTCTTGGGGGTCCTGGCGGCTATCTTGGCCATGGCGCTACGTAGACAACTCGCAGCGTGCGAAAGGGGCCCGCCGATGTGAGAGCGTGTCTTCCATCCAAGGGGTGCAGACGTCCTTACGAATGTCATCTCAGATACACTTTGCTTGAGCGCTCTTTGGCTCTATTGGCTCCTTTTGGGCGCAACTCCGCCATATCCGTGCCGCCGCTCCTCCTCTTCTCTTCCCTCTCTGCTACTCGAGACTTTGGTTGAGTTTTCTTTTATTCCTTCCCTTCCTTCTTTCTGACTTCCTTCGTTTTTAAATTGTTTTCTTTGTGCCATTCTATGTTGCCCTTCGCACAATCAGCGTCATGCAGCTGCGTGGGTAGATGGTGAAGGACAAGAGCGGTCCGGCTTTTGTCTTCTGCGCGACATTTCCTTGATTATGCTTCGAATATCGCTGCGCACAGACCAAGCTCGACCTTAAGAGCTCCGCTGTGAAATTGTGACAGATTTTTCAAGGCTACAAACGCAAGAGCGGCAGTGCTACTGCAAGCATACCTAGATTTTCCATGAGAAGCCACCTAGGCGCTTGTCAGAGGGCAGCTCGTTTGTCTCTGGACATGGGGTTTTGCAGCGCCGATGGCATCGGCTTAACTAAACGACGCACAGTGCCAATGCTGGTACCCGCATTGGTCCCGTGGGTTCCTTGTTCTTGGGCCTCCTTCTTCGCCCACTACAATTTTCAGACCATCAGGGCGTAGGATACCGTAGCACATGCGCGCGCACAGTAGAAAAGCGTCATCCAGACACAAAAAAATTGACGGCAGATCCACGAGGTGAATGATGATGAGATTGGGCGAAGCTCCTGGAAGTAATCATCGGTTAAACCGTGAAATTTCTTCCGTTAATTCGCCCGATAAAAATGACGTGAAACGATTGATTAAATGTTTTATCAAACTTTTATTGCTGGTTTCCGTTGTCCTTTCATTATGACCACTTTGTGCTCGGTGAAATGTAAGCTAAGTGGTTCTTGCACTGGTTGCAGATGAAAACCATTGCTTTACCTGGCGTCTCTCGTTAAGCAGCTGGCGTCTTTTCGTTTTGCTTTAGAAACATCTGGCGTCTTTCGTTATGCAGCTGGCGTCTTTTCGTTTTGCTTTAGAAACATCTGGCGTCTTTTCGTTTTGCTTTTAGAAAATATCTGGCGTCTTTCGTTGGTTTATTTCATCAATCAACGGCGTTTTGAACAAAATTTTTATTGTTTAATCACGCAAAGGAGAAATCTCACCAGGCACTACCTTGGAGGTAAACAATGGCTGCTACTGGGAATGAGAGACAGCAGAAGTCGGCTTTTAACACTTCTACTTCTACTAACGTTTCCTACTGGAACATGGCAATGGCTGCTAATGGGGAATGAGAGACAGAAGAATTCGGCTTTTAGTTAACGCGCACGCTGCGATTTTTTTTTATTGTTCAACAACGCACAGGAGAAATCTCCCACCGGCACCACCTTGGAGGTCAAAGCGTAAGACTGGTTACGCACTACTACGACTACGACGAGGGACGAACGGGTGCCGCTTTAAGGAGCTTCGCCCCTAAAAATAAAACGCATACAGCGATACATCGCGGGCGCGCAGGCACAGAAATAAAAAGACGTCATGCAAAGATGCCATGCAGTACAGGCTCGACCAGCTCCTTTACTAAATGAGTGAGGCGTATGAATAGGGTGGTTAGGCAAAAACAAAAAGAGAACTATATAGCCTCAGGTGCCAACGTCGGAGTCGTGATGTTCCTGCTAAAGAACCAGAAGAGCCAGCAACTGTACATAGCGTACATTTCTATGAAACCCGATGCATCTGCATATAGCACTGTCTAAAGAGCTAAACAGACGCGTTCAAACTTTCCCCTTGGTACGCGGCTCTATAACATATTTGACTCTAAGTTGACGTTTTACTAGGCGGAACAGAACGCCATCAGTCAATGACAAGGGATGATATTTCAGATCTATGCATACGCGTCTCCTTTAGAGAAGCTGTAAGGCACTCTTTTGACGTCAATATAGGGCTGCTGAAGAATGCTTCTGTGTAGAGCTAACAGGCCGCTGGTTCTACAGCTCCGAGCAGCTTAGAAACGACGACACGTGCGAAGTACTGCTGTAAGCGCCGAACCATAGCTCAGATGAACGAACTCAAGTAAATGAAAAATGGAAATGTCATTCTTCACGACATTCGCGAACACTTTACCAAGGGAACAATGTCCCCGTACTTTAGCTTCATGTATCTGCGTCGTTTGAAGGCCTACCATGTGCACTATAAAGAATTTGAAGGGAAAATATGTGACATAGTTGATGACAAAGGAGGTGGTTAGTAGAATATTCCACAACATATATGAGCTCAATCCCCACAGCCCTACCCTTTCACTTTTGAGCAAGACAAGCAAATCAGTTGTTCCAGTTCACCGTCGCAGGAAAGAAGCGGCAGAAAATAAGCAGGCGCCGCGCTCCCCAAGCATATTGTCCATCTGGTCGCATTGCCCATTGTACACACTTGCTTGCTCGCATTACTCGAGAGGTTGAGCGGTTCACGACGCAGCTCTCTGTCAAATATTGGCGAGATCTGTGTCACTCGCTCATTTACGCACGTACCTTATTGAATGCTTTGCAGATATTTCGCACCATGCTCGGATAAAAGCGCCCCAATTCCCCTATGCGAGTATAGCTCTAAAAAAGAATGTCTCATGGAGGCGAAATGTTGAGCCCCGTGTGCTGTGTGATGTCAGTGCACGTTAAAGAACCCCAGGTGGTCGAAATTTCCGGAGACCTCCACTAAGGCGTCTCTCATAAAATCAGAGCTGTTTTTGAGACGCTAAACCCCACAAATCTATCGAAGTGTCATCCTCGCTAATTTGAATCTCAGGAAAACAGTTGTGTAACGATCCTCCTAGTGGGCGGCCCATATCAGCCTCGTCTGACTGGCTGGAGATCGTGTGCGGTGGCTTCCCGTTTATCCAATCACGCCAGTTTTATATGGGTGAGCTTCGCACAACTTTGTAAGCCAGTCTGAAGGACGGCATATACGTCTGCTTCAGAGCGACGAGCGCAGGCCACTGAGATTCGCTATTCATCACTAGATTCTCAGAGACCGTGCAAATAAACTGGTTATCTCATGAGTTTGGGCAGTAGTGGATATCTGCTCCGGGACTTGCAGTTTCAGAATGGCTCTTCACATGAAGCACGTACTAGGTATATTCTGTGCATGCAAGAGTAAGCTGAGAGTCCTTGTGTACCAAAACACTGGCATGATATTGAGGCATGGCATAATTCATTAATAATTGATATAATTCGGAGAGCGGATATACATAGTTCCCTAGAGGACCAGTCTGAAAACACAGAATACCCGACAGAGCGTCCATCAGCCGTTACTCACGATTTAGTAAACAGTGCTACATAAAAAAAAGAGCTAGGCCTGCGCGTATATATGGCATGTGCCCATATGTGGCTGTATTTGCCTAAATCGTGATAGAAGCATATGTAGCAATGAAAGAGCAACACGAGGAATCCCATGTAAACTCTGATACGCATTGGGAAAATATGGCCACATAAGGACACGTGCACTTCTCGCCATATACGCATATCTGGCTATATATGGCTCGTGTCTCTACGTGTCCGTATTTGGCCAATACTTCCCAGGCAGCACGCCAACACAGGACTTATGTAGGCGTGAAGTCGGCCAAAGTCGGCAGCGATATCGGGCCTAAGTCGGCAAATCGCGCTCGCGCTACTTTCACCCACATCTGCCCGATGATGACCAGCCAGAATGGCATGGGTCGAATTTGGCCAGCCAGCGTGGGCGAAATTGGGCCAGCCAGCGTGGGCGAAATTGGGCCAGCCAGCGTGGGCGATATTTGGCCAGCCAGCGTGGGCGTAATTTCGCCAGCCAGAATGGGTCAAATTTGGCCAGCCAGAATGGGTCGGATTTCGCTAGGTAGCATTGGCCGATGTTGCGGGCATTCAGGCTTTTTTGGCGTGTTGTCGGCCCCGCCGACATCGGGAAACCCCTTGCGCGACCGTTCACAGCCACTATGGTGCTTCTAGTTTACCCCACGTGTGTCGCGCCGTTTGGATTGCGATAATTTTATTTTTGTTTTCACATTTTCGAAGGGCTATGAAGGCATTTTCGAAGGACCAACAGTAGTTTGTGTAAATATGCCTCTCATGCAAACGCGAAAGCTTTATTAACACAGTAATAAGTGGGGCTAAGTGGATCCTCTGTACTTTCTATTAATGCGTTCTAAAGGAAACAAATAACACAAGAAGAGAGGTTTATAGGGAAAAGCACTATTTCATTTATTTTGTGAACTCTGCATTGATAATATGCTATTCTCGTGTAGCACCGTCGTAGTGGAAAAGCTTCGGCAAGGGTGGAACCTGCGGGAAAAGGCGTGAAAAGTTAGCACAGCTGTGGAGCACATCAGCACTATACTATAATTGCATGCAACTTATGTGCGACTCATGAACAGACGCGGAAATCCAAGAAATGTCAGAAACATTCATAATCGGGCACTACTTTAGAAAATAACAAAACAAGGTTGTCCTTTTAAATATAATGAAGCTATGTTCAATATCCAACCCCCAGATCTTGGTGTCGTGTCGCTTTAGATACCCAAGGGGAAAAAACGTGAGTCAAGGTTCTGTTGCAAAGCAACTTTAAAAGCGGCACATTACTTGAAATAGGTGTATTTTGCATTATAATAAATTTAATATTTTTGGCATACATCGGAAAGGAAAACATGTAGACGTGAGCTAACACGACACACCCCAGGGATGGGGTCGTTAGGCAAAAAATGTCCTTAAATGATAGGTGCAAGGTGCATTGTAAGCAGATATTAGAGAAGGAACATCCTTTCAAGGCTACTTTAAAAATGCTATCGCGTGCAGAACTGCCGCACGTGTCCTGCACCAAGGAGCGCGTGTTCGGTATCACGTTACCTTTAAAAATACGGGCAAGAAAAGATAATGTCAGGAGAACTGCAAGTCACCACACAAAGGGTGTTTGATACAAGCACGGGATTAACTACATGAAGTACAACTGCTTCGGGACAATGTACGTAGGCTCTTTATTCGAAAATAAAGAGCCTACGCACCTCACGACACAAATAATATATAAAGTGGAACCGGTGCTTTAATATCACAACAAAATGCGCCCCGTCCCATTTTGAAAACTGGCCGTCAACTTACCGAATTTTGGCATCCGCTCTGCACTCTACAGCTGTGAGTCCGCAATACAAATTCGGCGACGACACTGTAGTCTCACCAAATGGCGCAGGCTTGTGTTCGTATACAACCGATGTCACAGTTGGGATGGGCATTGTCTTAGGAGGTACACTCGCCAAGGAACGGCGCAATCAGCTTGAATGATCGATAAATGCGGTACATGATAAACGATAAACGCGTAGACAGACTGCGTGCACCCGCTGAAACTCCTTCGTACACCTTGCACGTTGGTAGCAATGCAGCCGCGACGAGAGAGCGCGGAAAGTTGCCCGAAAACTGCGTGGTTTCCCCCTCCCAAGGCAGTAAACGCCACCAAAAGCAGGTTCAGAACGACATTCCTTGCAAACTGCAGATGAGCACAATGGACGTGCATGGAGGGGGCCGTGACAATGGTGGCCAGTTCCGAAGGGGACGCGCCCCCCCCCCCCTCACACACTTTTTTTATGTTTAGTTGCTGCTGGCTTAGCACGTGCTAGGTTATTCTCGGCAGAGCACGTGCGTTTTTCTTGCTTTCTTTTTTTGTAGTTGTCTCAAAACGTGGAAGGCAGCATTTCTGGGGGGCAAACATTTATGCACAATGGGGGGGGGGGACACCCGCCGTGACTGCATTTGTTAAGTGCAGCATGGTGCAGCCTATGGAGTATGCTGGCAGGCATGTGTTCTCTTGCGAGCTACCTACAGTATAGGATTTAGCAGAACCTGCGCACCCACTCCTGCTCAAAACACGAGCGAAATGCTGCACTGCACGTAACAAACGTAGCGAGGGCGCGCGGCGTCGCCATTGTAGAAGAATTTCTGCAAGTTTCTGCAGCGCAGGAAAACACGTGCTCCCTTCCCGTGTGACAAGAAATATTGCCCGGAATCTCTCTCTACTCGCGCCCTTCTTTTACTCTTTTTTGGTTGTAAATAAATTAGTTTTTAAATACTAGAAAACGCAGATGTGGGATTCTATCGACACCATAGTCTCATATGAATGTCAGAGACAAATCTTACACTCACTGCACAGGGCATGCCGTCAAGCTCGATATATTCTGCTCATCTAACTAGTGCAACGTAACCGCGATGGCCGATGTGTAAATGAATTCGATATGTATGGAAAGAACGCACTAACGGTCGTTGCACAACAGAGCAAAAAAAAAATAAAAAGAAGGAATTATACGCAATACCGTGGACATATTAAGAATTATTAACCTCTTGTATCTGCGTGGTAGTAGAGAGCATGGAGGTGGAAAAGGGAGGTATAAGTTTACCCGACCAGTAGTTTTGAAGTTTGAAGTTTATTCACATTCACATGGAATCAATACAGATCGCTTGCAAACACTGTATGGCCCCGTAGCCGAAGGCTAGTATTGGGGCCATTTACAGACATATAATTACAAAAATGTACAATTGTAGACACGTAATTGACAGTTTCAGTCGCCAATGACACTTACATAGAAAAAATGAGAAATAGCAGATAAAGAAAGAAAAACAGCAAAAAAGTAAAAGAAACATAATAGCCACAGAATATATAGCATACAACAACGCGACGACATGTCGTTTATAACTTAAATGTGGAGAGCATAACAACATTCATAGGAAAAAAGATACGAGAACAAAAGAAAACATGAATGTATCTACAGGTTGCGCACGTGACATGTGTCTATACGTGTGCAGATGACATTTGCTGTTGATAGTACTTTTTTAACCAGTGTGAAACGTCCTTGCTCTGCTTTCCCTCAATTTGTATGTCGTTCGATATTTTGATACCAATAAATTCTGTTAGTCTCTGGCCATATTGATTTCGTCCCAGTGGTATATTAAAGTTCCCAATTGTTTTGTTTCTTGTTGGGCGATTTGGCACACGTAGTATTGATATGTTAAACGGATAGTTGTCCTTTATTACAATGCTAATGCATTTCGCCATACTTATTTCGCGTAAGAAATCGAACGGAATGATTTGTAGTTTAGCAAAAATTTGTTTGCTTGCTTTGTTTCTCCACTAGAAGTTAATAGTTCGAATGGCTCGTTTCTGTAGACGTCGAACAGGATATAGGTAAGTACTGAATGTCCAGGCCCATGAATCAATACAGTACGTTAGGTGAGACTGAAAAAATGAAAAATACAGGATGCGGAGAATGTTTCTTGGAAAATGATCCCGTGCCTGAAACAATGCATAACAACCAGATGCCAACTTTGAACAAAGAGCTTCGATGTGACGCTGCCAGTTTAGATGGTGATCAAGAATAACGCCAAGGTAGATATATGAATCGGTGCGTTCGAGTGGGCATTGATTTATATGCAGTGAGACAGATCCATTACAGATAATTTTTGAACGTGAGTGGAAAACGGTATATTTAGTTTTTGTAGTATTAATGGTTAGTTTATTGGCAATGAACCATGCGGAAAGATTAGCAAGCTCGATTTGGGCTTTTTCCTGTAGTTCCTGGATGTTGTCACCTGTAATTATCATAGCGGTGTCATCAGCATACATTGATATATCAGCGAATTTTAATGTTTGGGGCAAGTCACTTATGTAAACTGTGAAAAACAGGGGACCGAGTACTGAACCCTGCGGTACTCCTGTGCTAAGGTGCTGAGGGGTTGACGTTATGCCGTTCATGTGTACGATTTGTTTTCGATTATCCAAATAACTGCGAAAAAAATCAAGTTCATTGCTGCGAAACCCATAAGCGCTTAACTTATTGAGTAAGATGCCATGATTGACGGTGTCGAAAGCCTTTTTTAAGTCAAGAAAAATAACTGCCACTAGTTGGTTATTATGAAGAGCTGTGTTTATAATCTGTGTTAATGAAAGTACTGCTGTGGGCGTAGAGTGTTTAGGTCGAAAACCATGCTGTTGTGGACAAAGTACATTATATTTTTCAAAAAAAAGAATGAATGCGCTTAGCAAGAAGTTTTTCGAATATAGTATTGATAACACTAAGAACAGATATGCGACGGTAGCATGTAGACAATTATTTTCTGTTGCTGAGCTTATGCGAGCTCCGGTACATTCGTTGCGCTGTACTGGAGCTGTTTTTGAAAGGAATGCACTAGTTTCGCGAACGCACTGATGAAGTAGTGGAGGGGCACGTGGTCAACAACAGCTTGACTTAGGACGGTTGGTTTATGCTGTAACCGTGCTCAAACGTGTGAAGAAACTAGGGAACAGAAGAGAGCTTTGATTTTCAACTGAGTTTTTTTCAGTGCATGCTTGCTGTTTTTATATAACATAAAACACGCAGATCGCCTGCACAAAAACACTGTGTGATCACATACACTCTAGTAGAACTCACCAGAAAAGCTCTCTCTCTATCAATTATAGGTGTGTGTATTTGTTTGCCACCTTTGAGATCAAAAATGCTTGCCATATGACTGCTTGGTATTTTTCGTTCTTGCTTTTTTCGCAAATGTCGTGGCCTTGACAAGAGCACTTCATTTGAATTTTCAATACAAAGGGATCTATGTATTTCATGGTCCCCTCAATATAGAGTTAGCACTAGATCAGTATTGTCTCCTCGCTGTCGCGCTGTTAGCTCCGTATACCGTTCTTTTGCATAGGTTATTGCTAAATGTCAGTAGCATAACGCTTGTGGCGAGTTTATCTTCGCTTCAGCGCACCATGAAGTCGGCGCTAGACCTTTTTTTTCTCCATTCGCTGTTGCGCTGTTACCTCCATATGCCTTTTCCTTCCATAGGTTGCTAAATGTCAGTAGTATAGCACCGCTTGCAACTATTTATCTTTGTTTGAACATATGAGTGCTGGTTATGCCCATCGATGTATGTACGAACTAGTTTAATTTCTATGAAATAAAATTTTCTGACATGCGCTGTCAGATAATTTTCCATCATGCTTGTCGATCCTTCTGGCTAATGTTAGCTGTTGCGCCAGCCTGTTTCGCAAAGTTCCCGCAAAACAGCCTATAGATATATATATCAATAGTTTATATGGATGTTTTTTGTGTGTATACATAAATATACATGAATATATGAAGCTCAACATCTGATTCTTACGTCGAATCTCTCAAGTGAATTTCGGTCATTCTTGTCTCGATCGGACCTCAATTATATACAGCAGGCTTCCGAAAAGGCCCGGCCGATATCAACCACGAAAGGCTGCGGCGTAGTCGACCTTGCTTCCAGGACGGCAGAAATGACTCAATGTTTCTTGTGAAATGATCTTTCTAGGCAAATATCGCGCCAAATTCGCCATTCCTCGGGCGATGCTGATGAGCGGCAAAATCGGCGCCATATTTGCCGGAGAAAGTTATCGGCTCAGCCGACGGAGGCTCTAAGGTGGCATACTTGGCACAGTGTTGCCGACAAATGGCGTCAGCCAGCCCATATTGTCTGTAGAAAGGCAAAATCGGCGCCATAGTTGCCATTGAAAGCCATCGCCTCAGCCGATGTCGGCAGTAACGCGGCATATTCGGCCCCATGTTGCCGATTGCAGTCGACGGCCTGCCGATATCGGCGGGGCAGCGGCTATAGTAGCCCGACGTTGCCAGACATTGACGGCGGCTTAGCCGATACTGGCTTGCTGTCGGCAACGTTAGGCCGTGGATGGGCCGAACTTTGCCGCCATAAAACCGATATCGGCCCTACGTCGCGTGCTGCCTGGGTTATAAGTCTTACATGGCACTCATCGTGCTGATATTTTATTGCCATATATGCTTTTATCACGAATTAGGCAAATACGGCCACCTCCTGATATCAATACGGCCGCCTCCTGAGGCAAATATGCCCAGTTCCTGATATCGCCATATATGGAGTATTTGTAAGGTTCGCAACAAACATCCCCTATGTGGGGAATTTGTGTCGTGCTGGCTGGGTGCGATCATGTTGCGATCATGTTGATTTTCATGCTGGTCGTCGCTTCGCTACTGCCTGAGTTATCGAATCGAATTGCCCCGCTACGGTGGTCTAGTGGCTAAGGTACTCGGCTGCTGATCCGAAGGTCGCGGGATCGAATCCCGGCCGCGGCGGCTGCATTTCGATGGAGGCGAAATGTCGAGGCCCTTGTGCTGTGCGATGTCGGTACACGTTAAAGAACTCCAGGTGGTCGAAATTTCCGGAGCCCTCCACTACGGCGTCTCTCATAATCAGAACTGGTTTTGGGACGTAAAACCCCACAAAACAACAATTATCGATTCGAAAACTAAGTATATTGCTCGTTGTAGGCTTATTGCGCAGATCGCAGAGGAGGAGGAGGAGGAGGAGAAAGGAGGGAGGAAAGACAGGGAGGTTAGCCAGTGCTGAGACCGGCAGATCGCAGAGGTACGTAAAGCTGAGAAATGCATTTTCACGAATCATTTTAACAGCTCGTATTTGTAAATATCTTCTGTGTTTGACAATGATGGCGCCGCTTAAATTTGCACACTATTATCTAACTGGTGATTGTAGCATTAATAATTAGGCTGTACTTGTTTTACTTATCGTTTGCCTTAGCGCAATTGCTTTTGATTTGGCCGTTTCCAATTCTCTCCACCATAGGCGCTGTCGAATTTTCGTTTTGAACAGATTGCGTAGGAAGACGGTTAGCCAGTTAATTTTATTGGTCTTGAACATTTTATGACCGGTATGACAAGACCTTCGAACATCACAAAGTAGTTTGCACATCACAGTACCTGTATAAACATAGCATTGCTCTGTAGTTGTAGGTTGTGTAAATGTGCACACAGATTTTTATGGTTTCACTCGTGCTTTATTTGTTGTGCATCTTGGAATGTATGAGCCTTAAAGATTAGCTTAATAATAAAATCAATGACGAATCATAAGTGTGCTTCTATGCCGACTACAGGACGAAAGCATGTGTGTGCTGTGTGGCGCAATCTCGTGTGCTTCTCAGAGATTTTTCGTTTTTTCCCATATTAAATTTTAGTGCACGTGGGAGTAGCCGAGTTGTCCTTTTTCCAAACAACACCTATGTCTTCGCAAACGTCAATGCGTATCACGATATGTATTACGTAATTAAAAAATACCAAGAATGTAGGCTGTACGAAAGCGAACACGTTAAGAGTTGATCTGATGTGGCAGCACAGCGTGGGTCATTTATGCTAAAACTGCATTCTATCCATCACATAAAAATAAAAATGATTTAGCCTCCGAAACGAAGCAAACGTCGCATGGGTGCTGCATATAAGATTCCTTTTAGCTACAGATGTTTATACGTAGGAAAAACGGGGCGTTGTATTAATCGAAGATTAATAGGGCATAGGGCGTCATTATCCTGTGGAACGCCTTCTAATCTATCATTGCGCTGCCAGGACTCTAACTTCACGCCAAAGTTAAACGAATGCGCGATTGTGTACTGGCATAAGAACGAAGAAATAAGTTTAATGGTCGAAGCCTGGCGTATCAATAATTGTGGAAGCGCGTTCGTAAGTCAGCCGTCGATTAGCTTGCACAGAACAGACAGTGTAGAAGAACTTCTTGCTGGGCGAGTTGGTGCATGACTTTTTTCCAAGTTGTTGCGCGTAGAATGGACAATCACAGGAAGAACAGCAAGGCAGACAGAAAGAGCGCAAACTATCAACTGATTTATTTGCTCTTGAAACAGCTTATATAAGCATGTCCAATCGTCACAAGGATAGGAAAGAGGGTTGAAAGGGGGTGAGAGGGGAAGCATACAGTTCAGAAAACCTCACCGTCACATACACTTGCGCGAAAACTGGTCTTCAGCCTTATACAAGGTAACAGAAGTGTCGCTTATACATTGATCACCTTTATCTTTATTAAAAACGCTTCTAAAAGTTCACGGCCAACTCTGGTCTGGCTCCTCCCGAGTATCTTAATCTTTTTTATTAAAGGCTCGCATCCCATGCACTTGTTGCAATGAGCGGGCAAATTCGCTCCTTCTCTTTTTTCCAGAGACGAGGCATGCTCCGCCGCACGTTCATTCACGCATCGCCCTGTTTGGCCCACGTAAGACCTTCCACAGCTGAGGGGTATTTCATATACCACCTTCGTGGCACACTTCACAAAAAATTGGCCATGTTGAATTCTGCACCCGCTGCCTCGGGCTTCCTTCCCACTGATTCTAGGGCATAACCCGGCCAATTTCTTAGGTGCCGAAAACACCACATCGACATCATGCCTATTTGCCACTTTTTTTTAAATTGTGGGCAACCTTGTGCATGTACGGCACAACAAAGCGCTTCCTTCTCGGCAGGTACTCGGCGCCTCCAGATCCTCTTTCTTCTTTCTTTATCTTCTTAAGAAGATTGTCCGCCACTGCTGCGATTACCTCGCAGGGGAATCCAGCCGAAATCAGCCTAGTAACTTGATTGCAGAAACTTTCGTGCATAGTATGCGGACACGATTTAGTTAGGGCGGAACTAAGGCACAACCCTGCAATCGCCCTTTTTATTATTTTTGAATGCGCGGAATCGAAAGGCAGAAGTTCTTTCTGCGCCCGCGGTGCATACTTCCAGCAAACATGGCCCGTTCTGAACCGTAAATTAATATCTAAAAATTGCAACGACCCTGTAGAAGGAAGCTCGTGCGTAAACTTCAACCCTTTCCCATGAAGCATGAAAATGGAAAGAATGCTACTCACAGAATCTGAGCAATTCAGGGAATTTTGTCCGGATAAAAATATTAAAAAATCATCTACGTATCTGAAGGTCTTGACAACACCTTGATTACAGAAATCGTGCTGCAGTGAGCGGTCAATGGCGGCTACAAAAATGTTACAAAGCACTGGGGCAACCCAAGACCCAATACAAATGCCTTGGCGCTGAATGTAGAATTCATTGTTAAACGTGATAAAGGTGGCCTGTAAATAAAACTCTAACAAGGACATGAAGCTGTCAAGCGACACACCGGAAGCGTTCTGAAACCTTGTTTTACACCGTTCCTTTCAAGGCAGTCTCTGACAGCTACAAAGAGTTCACCATGGGGCACCGAATAGAACAGGTCTTCCACATCAATGGAGAATGCATAACCTACAGATACACTAGAACTCACGAATTGCACCACTTCGCCAGAGTTCTTGGTAGCGAAAGGGTCATCAACCTGCAGGGTACTCAGATGTTTTTGCAGGAATTGGCTAATAAGGCACTGCCAGAAGCCCTTCTCGCTGACGATTGTTCTAAACGGCACTGAGTCCTTGTGAGTCTTTGCAGTGAAGAAGACGGTCAGCGCTTTCTTTCTACACCCTGTTATTGCGCTTGCAAGTCTACTCAGTTCAAGGTCCTTGCACCTTGCAGCAGCTCTGCTCTTTATCCTTGTGGCACTTGGTTTAACGCGCACAAAATTCTTGGCGATGCCTTCATCAGCCCTCCTGTTGAACTCCCTTTCTTTTAATACCACAAATCCCCCATTTTTGTCTGCTTGAAGCAACCGCAGGTTGTTCCGGTTGAAAAACGTAACGACTTTCCTATCGGATCCTTGACATGCTTGGCGGGCATTGCGGTCGCAGTTTTTCTTAGAGCATCTACACCTTCCAGAAGGCATCTTTCACGCCCCTCTTGGTCAGCTCTACTTGAAATAGCGCGATTAATCGCTAGCAGGTCATGCGCCGCAACCGTCGGTTCGAAACTGTGCTTTGTTCCCTTGCTGATAATGTCAGCCACTTCATCAGGCAGCACCACATCTCCCAGGGCCACGAAGCTTCTCGACCCATCGGTCTCGACCCATCGATTGCTCTTTTGCTGCAAAGCGCTTGTTGAAGGCACCTGGCCCACCAAAATTCCGTCATCTGTACTGCCAGTCTTCTGGCAGCTCGTAGTTTTACCTCGGCTGCCCAGACAGGTACCGCCGCATAGCATAACATCTTTAAAAGATGCTGTAACCTCCGTACTTGGCGCCATAGTTCCGTTCTTAGGTATCTGCAGATACGTCTCAAAAGGCCCTCACGCGGTTTTAGGAAACCAAACATTGCACTTACATCTCCCGGTATGATTCTCTTTCGCAGGCAGAAGGCTATGTACCTAGCGCGGCACGTTGAGGTGACGATGAGGTTCACACAGGCGTTGACTACAGGGTCTTTTTTTAGCTGCAACACATTTTTGTAAATTAGAAGAACATAAACCTCGGGAATGTCTTGTGTACCATTCGAGTATACGGAATGGCGGTCTCTAGTTACAGAATAACTTACGCACTTGTGCGCATAATAAACTTTTCAATTATCAGTAATTGGTGGCTACTGCAAATGAGTAGTTTGGAGCCCGTCCTCGACACTACCTATCCCAATGATCAAATTTTGAATAGCGGAGCGCATGTCCGAGCTACGCGGACAATTAGTTCCCCTTGGCACTCTCCTTGAAAGCGAAACTGCGCGCGAAAAGAGCGTCTGTGACGTCGATGTCGCCGCCGCCACGACTTTCGTCACTCGCCACTCTCCCGTGGTCACCGCCACTCCGGCCGCGCAAGCAGCTTGCGTTACATCCTTGTTATCTGCCCCTTGAGCAGAAAATATTATACGACCATCATTTTAGGGGATAGTGACTTTCCGCAGACGTGAATACAAATCACGTACAATTGATACACAAGTACCCATGTCAATCGAAGATTCCGCACCAGCACCTTCCACTACAACGAAAATAGGGAGTTTGAGAATTGAGGCCCCAAGGAGCTTGGGGACCCAAGAAGCTTGCGACCCGCCAGGGCGCACGCGCAGATGGTTCTGCGCATGCGCCCTGGCGGGTCGCAAGCTTCTTGGGTCCCCAAGCTCCTTGGGGCCCCAATTCTCAAACTCGCTAATAACGTTACACGGGCGTGCCGGAGGAAATTCTGTCTCTTCGTGCGATACAGCTTTTCTTCCAAAAGCTGTGTAAGACAGTTTTCCTGCGGCGATTGGCGAAATGAGTGGTTGGTAACACGGGTGATGTAGAACACCTAAGTGGTGACGGTGAGCGGCGTCCTACCAGACGCCGCTCACCGTCGCGCTTTAGAGGTTGGGAGTCATGAGTCGTGTCCGATTTGCACTTGGAGACGCAGAGCGGCCGCGAGGCGGCAGGTAGGGACGGCGTTGGAAGGGGCCCCCCACAGAAAAGTCGTCCCGTTCGGATGCATCATATATATCTCCGGCACTAGTCTTGCTGGCGCTTGCGGCAGAAGCGTGCAATAAGCCCGCCAAAGCCAGAGTAATAGCAGATTGGACGAGGCTTGCACCATTGCGGATAGGACCGTGGGCTAGGTGCAGCAGTTGAGATGGAAGCCAGGTAAGCCGGCTTTGGTTGCGGAGGCATAGGTTGTACTATGAGTGGCGGCACTGCGGCAACCTGCGCGTTTGTTGAAGGAGGCCACGGTATAAGGGGCTCCTTGTAACCATCAACAGCCATTGACGCCAATTCCTCCTTTATACGACGTCTCTCAAGGAGGCATTGGAGGCGTGTTGAGGAAGTGGACTTGCTGCGAGGCCAAAAGACTGGAGCTCGCGGATCATCGTACGTAAGGACAGGTCGGGGTGGTGACGCTCTAATCCGGGTGCGAACGTATGGCACGCAGCGACAATATCGGCAACAGTGTAAGGGTTCCTGATGGCCAACGCATTGAATGCAACAGTCGTTATGCCCTAGAGAATGCGCCGAACTTTGTCTATTTCGGCCATGGCCGCGCTGACGCGTTGCAAAGGGCCAGCACAGCCTCGATGTAATGCGTCTACGACTCCCGTGTTGCTGTCTACGAGTGTCGAGCGTCTTCTTGGCGAAGGCAGATCGAACGTCTGGTGTCCTGAAAACTTGTGAAAGCTATCGCTTGAAGCAATCATCATCAACAGCAGCCGCAGTATCAGCAGCAGCAGCAGCCTATTATGCCTACAACAGGACGAAGGCCTCTCCGAACGATTACCAATTTGCCCTATCCTGAGCAAGTTGGTCCCAATTTATGGCTGCGAACTTCCTAATTTCATTCCTCTATCTAAGCTTCTGCCTTCCTCTGTTGCGTTTTCCTTCTCTTGGTATCCAGTCCATCGCTCTTACTGTCCCTCTGTTACCTGTCCTCCGCATGATATTCCCTGCCCTGGTCCATTTAGTTATTTTAATTGATATAAGAATATCAGCTAGCCCTGTCCGCTGACGCTGTGAGCTCGTTTTTTATATCTTAGTGTTACACCTATCATTTTTCATTCCATTCCACGCTGCGTGCTTTTAACCTCATTTCTAGTTCTTTAGTTATCCACCGTGGTTCTGTGCCACACGTTGGTACTGGGAGAATGCAGCGATTAAATACTTTTCGCTTCAGTGACAGTGGCAAGTTTGCAATCATAATTTTGGAATGTCTGCCGGATGCGCACCCAGTGAGCAAAATTAATCTCGTGGTTAAAAAACCGTTTTGGCCACTCCTGTGAGGCAAAAGTACACGTGGCCTAACTTGAGCTACTCGTCGCATCCGTTGGCTGAGCTCACCCAGTCGTTGTTTTCAAGCCAGTCCTCCACGTCCTCTCCGCCGAGTCCAGGGAGCAGGTGGAAGCCGGACTGGTGGCCGCTGACAATCCAACCGAGAGAGGCTGATGAGATCGGAGCCGAGAGGGTGGATGTAGAAGTATCGGTCGACGCGTCCTGCGACATGACGGCGGACCGCTGCGACAATCAGCTACCCGATGCGAGCTCCAGGAGGTCGATCAGCGTTGCTGAGAACCGAACAACACTCTCCACCACTTCTGACGATACAGTCACCACTGAGTACTGATTAGGCCTAGATGATGCGGTAAACCGACCATGCGCAAAGCATAGATGAGAATCAAGCTGACGACCGAAAAAGGATGAAGAAGGTATTTATATCGTGATGATTATGTACAGATGAGGAAGAGCTCCTTAAGTGTACGCAGTACGTTTAAGACTTTATTTATTCAAGGAATCCTGCATTTTCCAGAAGCATCGCTTGCTCACCATTTGCAGCGAGAGCTTTCAATAACAACACTTTCTAAGCTAGCTTCTCCTTGCTTTCGCAAACAGCGGGTGTTTGCTTCAGGGATTGCGTAGACCTTGTAGTTTCCTTCATCGGCCCTAATGGCGTTACCTTATTTGCATGAAGCCCCCTTGCACGATGTGAGCTCTCAATACACCATTTTCCCACATACACATACAAAGACAAATGAAATACAGCAACGGAGATGAAGCTTGATATCATTATTTCATTTTTTATAGGTCTAAAATCCTGTAAGGAAGGGATCTGGTCTGTTTCCCGGTGTTTTACTAGACGAACGAATGCTGTGATTACAGCAGCATTTTAGTTTTGCCAAGGTTGTTATTCTCGTTTGAGGAAATAAGGTAGTTTTGTAAATTAATACACTAAAATTCGTACTGTTTGCCTTTTAACATAACCTTAAAGGTCCCAATTTGTTATTGCATGTATGCAAGTTATATTTAATGGTTAGTAAGTGGGAAAAAATTGTGATTTCAAATCGTAACAGAAACGTGTGCTGCATGGCCCATCAGATATTGATACTCTGGTGAGCACATCTTAGTTTGGATGCGGCGCTGACATGAAAAGGCCGAAGAACACATGTTTCTGCACAATTTTCTGCATACATTATCATTTTTGGACTGAACTGTTTTCCACCTGTTTCGATAGTTTTTGGCGCGCACCTCATAATTTTATTTATATATGCACATCAAAAATACGGCGCGGTCATTGTTCGCGCGGCTTCAGCAATGCCTGACGACTATACGTGAAGCGAGAAAAGACATAAAGGTGCCATATAAAAAAAAAACTATGCAGTTCTCATGGCCAACGTGACTATTAAAGGGACTGTCTACCGCTCAGAAAATTTTTTAAGCTTGTGGTAAAATTGGGCAGATCGTGCGTCACATTTACCGGAACGAGCACGCTTTCACCCCACAAAAAAGGAATTATGTTTTTAATTTCGCTCTGAAAGTGGTGCTAAAAACGCCGCTAGCGACACCCAACAGCGTGTTCGTCATTTTCCAAGTGTACGAGAACCAGCCCACGCAGGTATGCATACTCTGCTGAAAAACTATTATGTATGTCTTACAAGCGTACTTCACCCTATGAGACACCTTGTTATAGCGTGCAAGAGAAATTTGTTCTTTTTTTCGCTGCTTTCGGGGTGGAGCATGTGGCGCTGCCTTCGAATTCGTCTGCCTGCGGAGGCGCGTAGTACTGCGCTTGTCATGCATGCGGCGCTGCATGTCCGAGACGCACCCCCGCGCGTCGACTTTCCCTCGCCTCTCCTTCTCGGCGTCGCCTCTGGAATGTCGACCTTGAAGGCGGTTCGCGTTGAGATGCCTCCCGCGCCCGAAAGGGTTTCCAGGGAGACGACAACGCATCATGCGCGGTACCCAGTGATGCTTGCATGCCTACACTAGGAAAGGAGCGACTTCGTAGAGAAAAAAATTGTGTTTTAATAATTTCTATTCAGTTTCTGGAGAAACCACTGCACGCTGGGACACTTCGAAAGGTACGCTTTCTATCGAGCCAAAAAACAGGAGAGCGATGAAGGACGGTAGACGGTCCCTTTAATGCCCTGGTGACACTGGCTATGTGCTTTTTCCAGCGTTGTTTTTGACTGTGTCAATCATTGGATTGTGTAGGAAATCTGTGGCGTTGTAGCCATTGAAAAAATCGAGATTACGAACGTTTTTTTGCGGCACCACGCGGTTGAAGAGTAAGTTTGAGCCCAGCCTGTCAGCAAGAAGGGACACATCTTCCTGATCGGCAACCATGTCTCCCTCGGATGAGAACGCTGCTATTTTGACTGTAATGTGATCCACATCGTAAGCCGGGGGCTTCTCCTGAAAGCACAAGCAAGATAAAGACGTCAGAAAATAAGGTATACATTTGCCCAAGGAATTAACTAGTGTGCCACTGAGTTAATCGCTTCTGAAAACTGTTCAGTCTACGACATTAACTTGTTTATTCTTATAGGTTAGACTGTAGGTTACAACAACAAAAAGTCAACAACCATTCTCCTGTGGAAACAACAGCGGGAGCTATACTTGGCGCCTGCGTGGCAGACCTACTACCTTTCTTTCGTTCTTGCCTTTTTGCGCGTGAGGTTTTAGAAGAAAATTCAAGGAACAATATGGTGAGATGTTGATGTTGTATACGACCTGTAATGTCTTCTTTTTCCACTACAATAATGCACAATAGGCACTGTAGGTATCTGCGTAAATAAATAAATAAATAAATAAATAAAAGCGCAGCAGCAGGTGTGGTCGTCATGCTACAGTCAGTTGCTCTCGCAAAACGGGAACTCCTGGCGCCCTCCATAAAGTGACAGAAGGAAGTAGTGCATAACACTCTCTTGCGATAGTGACCCCTGATCCGAATCATGAGGCTGAGGTGACTAGGAGGATTAGAATGGGGTGGAGTGCATTCGGCAAGCATTCTCAGATGATGAATGGTAGCTTACCATTGTCTCTGAAGAGGAAGGTGTATAACAGCTGCATCTTACAGGTACTCACCTACGGGGCAGAAGCTTGGAGGTTAACTAAGAGGGTTCAGCTTAAATTGAGGACGACGCAGCGAGCTATAGAACGGAAAATGGTAGGTGTAACCTTAAGGGACAAGCAGAGGGCGGTGTGGGTTAGGGAACAAACGTGTTTTATGGACATACTAATAGAAATTAAGAAGAAATGGGCCTGGGCGGGACATGTAATGCGAAGAAGACAACCCTCGGTCGTTAAGGGTAACAGAGTGGATTCCTAGAGAAGGCAAGCATAGCAGGGAGTGGCATAAAGTTCGGTGGGCAGATAAGATAAGGAAGTTTGCGGGGATAAATTGGGCACAGTTAGCACAGGACAGGGATAATTGGAGAGCCATGGGAGAGGCCTTTGCCCTGCAGTGGGCGTAGACAGGCTGATGATGATGATGATGATAGCCTTCTAAACGACTGTCGTGTTCTTCGTTTCCCCTTCTTCCTCATTGGTATAAGATTCACGAAACAGCGTGGCAGACATGACTCGCCAATATTTTCATCTGTCATCTCGCGCTCGCTCTCCTGAATGTCGCCATCCATGTAGCTGCCGTCGCGCGACTCAGCTAACGCCCACTTCTGGAGTTTTTGCCGTCGTGGCGTGGCCAGCTCCTTTCTCCATTGCCGAGGTTTGTTTGTTTGTCTGCTGTGTCAGGATGTGGGCTTGCTCGCAACACGGGCCAAGCCTTTTTGCTGTACGAACTGTGCGAGAGCAGACACAGCCACTCGCCTTTGCTCTTTGGTTGCCCGTTAGCATGGCTGGCGATGACACAACCCCGGCGGTCGTCGAAGAGGCCTCGAGTCAAGGAATGGGCCACGCGTCTTCTCCCACGATGATGGGCCTTCTCGGAACGCAGCCGGGACCCCACGTTACTGGCGCCAGTGTGGGACATGACCTCGTCTGAGCCCGCAACCCCCAGTCTCCGCTTGCCGGCCAGTCCAGGGATGCCGTGCCCAGCAGCATCCGGCCGATCTCTGTCCAGAGCTGCCACCATCGTGTCCCGTAAGCCGCGCCCCGCTCCACACACAATCACGTCGTCATCGTCCGTTAGTACTTCTCAACGGCCCTCTGGCCGCGGTTTCCATACTGTGGGAGCTGCCCGCGTCTCATCCACAATCCTCACCCGCAGGCTTCAGTCAGCGCACGCCAGTCAACGTCCACCGCGCTTAGCCGAGCTTTCGCGTAAAGATCACGCGAACATGTTTGGCGTTGAGTAGTTACCGTTTCATTTGCTAAATAGAATGATGTGTTCAGTTGGATGTTATTATAGAACGCGTATTTGTGGCTTGTATTCGGTATTGGATAGTACATTGGAAGGTAGATAGTCGTGTTCCTTTCGTATTAGAAACGCTAGCGGTGCCGAGTCTGAAGAAACAGCAAAGATGGGTGGCTTCCTTAGCTTCATTTAGGTACTAGTCTAAGTCTAGAATCCCTTGTAAGAGCCTAGCTAAGCAAAACAAACGCGAGTTAACCTAAGTTAAGCTAAGGAAGCAGACCAGTTTCCCCGGAGAGTACAGATGGTGTGGCGGGAGAACGGCGTTTTAGCTCCCTATCAGCTTCGCGCGCGCGTCTCGCCCCAATAAGGCAACAACTGTAAGAGCCAAGCTAGCAACGATCCTATACAAATATTTTCAGGGAGTGCTGAGCATACTCCAGACATCTCTGATAGAACATTCGCACTAGTCGATTACAAGTGCAATACGTATGGGACTTTCCATTTTTGCGCTCAAATGAGCTGTAAGGATGCTGCGCTTCACAGATGTGCAAACAGAGAGTTACTCATGCTCACCAATGCACGTGAATGAGAACCATGAATTTAAGGCTAGAAGTTGTAAATGCAACTTCGACTGACGTAGCATGTAATAGTTGGCGCTTTGCGCATTGCATTAACTACTGGAACAAGATTCCACGATATGTCGTCGGCGTCGTTACCTTGGAGCATTTACGCTGAAAAGTAGTAGCCTGGTGAACGTTTGAAGTGTAACTGAAAGTTTAGCATATATCCTTTTTATATAGTTATCGTAATTTTGAATTATCTGTGATACTGTTCCTTTTTGTTATTTATGGCGGCTCTAAATGCAAGTCGGTGTGAGGAGCAACATCGCTACCTACTGAGTATCCCGGGGAATAATTGTATAATATGGGCCTATTTCCTTATCCGTGGCATATGAGGAGCAAGTGTTTTTGTCCAGTTGGTATAAGACTCCCGCCTTCACTTCAACGGCCTGCCATATGCCATTGAGGTGTAGGGACATCGGAAGCCTAAGCTAGTCACTTTGTCCCTGTAAACTCCTGTTCAGCCCCTTGGCGGCTGGCAACATATAATCTCATCCTGGCATGGTGCAATTGCATCTGGGATCGGCCCTATATTTCTCTTTGGGTCGACACTGCGCGACCGCCTTAATCCGCTCTTGAAACAGGGAAGCAACATCATTTGTTCTCGCTCACGAATGAAACGTAGACGTAGAAAGTACGCAGCCACACATGCAACTTTCCAAGCCGTAGGGCAGTACCAAACATAAGCCCTCGAGGTGTCAAGCGAGGAAGCTATCGCTAGGTGGTTTAATAACGTGAGTTGAGCTTTTAATATGTAATATGTTGTCTAATAGCAATACAGATGTTCTGCTAACATTATGTATGTTGCTGTGCTACATACGTAATGCTCGACCTGCAGGAATGCTTCAACAAGTAAGCTGATGATGGCACATAAACTCAAGTTATAGTGCATTTTTGCCTTCAGAAAACAGACGTCTGTGCTTTGGATTAACGTGAGTGTGAACGTTAGCGCTAGAGAGTTACGAGGTACCGTTACGTGACGCTGCTGCATTAGCGAAAGGAAGGTGTCGCCCACATCCAAGTTTCGACAGCAGAGTAAGAAAAGGAATGACTTTTTGTGCGTAGTGTTCTTTTGTACGAACGAGACCGCTTGTAGGGAAACGAAGATATAAGGGTGTGGGTGGGTAGCGCAGCCCGGCCTATCCACCCTGCTTGATGAGCTGCGTAGTAAATCGTTGTTGCAGTTGTCAAGCCACGGCCTTTTTAATGTAGTGCGCGGTTACCCTTTTGTGTTAGGCTGTGTCACTTGATTACAAACACACTAACCAACCAGAATCTGGAATATTGAAACATGTTTGATCGTTTAGCGAAAAATTGTTACCCTATGGAACCATACCACACGCCTAGCTGGGCGACCATGTGAGCGTGTGGTCGAAGTTGCTCCTGCGTGCTGTTGAGGCGATGATTCCGTCGTTATACTGACACGAATGGTTGTTTTGGTTCGTTTAAGGGGAACATCGTTATCACTTTATGTTATGCACAACGCAGGCCACCTTTATCTTGCATGTGGCTTCGGGAACTTTGCTGGCTGTTCTTGAAACTTTGCATGCCTGACGCGCACAATTCAGTGTCGTCTAGAATGTCAGAGATAATGCGAGAAGGAGTTATGACGTTTGTATAAAAGCCGACGTATATCGCCGCTTGTCAGTTATCCCTTCGACAGACGGCTGTTCACGCCGCCTATCATCTTGCAGCGTGATTTGCTTTACTTTAATGGGCACAGGCTCGCCCAATAAACAGTTGGAATGACCACGTGGCAATACTAAAGGCAAACGAACTACTGGGCTCGTACGACCACTTATACTTATTGAAGAAAAAATTACACACTATATCACTTTGAAGAGCCGGTTCTTAACGCTATGGTTCGTTAGGGTTTTCCATAGCGAAGGACACACGCATCTCAGCTTGATCGCACATCTGCTAGAATCATTCCTTCAATTAACATTTCTTCAATTCAGTCACTTCTTCAGTACAGTCACTTCTTGAATGAGCAAATGCATTGAAGTACACGCGTGCTTGTGCATGTGCACGTGGGACAGCAAATGAAAAAATGCCAGCCGGAAATGCAGTAATCCCAAGTTTGTGAACTCATTCCAATGTCTAGCATATTGTCATTAAGGATGCGAAACCACACAAGTTATATGAAAGGGTGACCTTTCAAAAATTATTTCCGTAGGATTTCCTTTTATTTTCCACCAAATTCGTGCGAAGCGCTTGCTGCTGAGTCTGAGAAAACCCTGTGGGCCAATGTCAATTCATATAAATGATTTGAAGGTGCGAATTCCCCATTGCATCGATGTTGTTTCAGAGGACGTTCGTCATCACTGTAACCAAAAGATTACGGTAGATGCTTAAAACATTCTAAAACTGTGAAGGCGATAATACAATTACAATGTATCGTGATCTGCTTCAATAAAAAATTTTGTCACACGCGGCGGGATATGGAAGGACCACGAGCGCCCTCAAAGAATGGCGTCGCCGTTTCCATATTGTTTGAAGAGAGCTACCCATGATATTTCACTCATGCTTCTCGTACCCCGTGCAGATAACTCAATCGCTTTCACCATCAATATTGCCAATATTTTAAGATATGACTATGCACCTGGCGCCGAAAGAACCACCAAAAATGCACACACACATAGTACGGGATCTGTGTGTGTGTTCTTTTGTGATTTTTCCTTCAGCGCCATGTCATTACTCATACCGATGTTGCCCCAGCAAGCTCCGCAGCGAGTACTTCTAGAGCTTATAGATATACTTATCTTAAACATTGCATATTATGGTTCTGCAATCATCCTGCCATGGTAATGGCGTCCAATAGCGGACGAATGAGGAACGCTACAGCGACCGATTCGACTATGAATGGTGACCCATGACTGTAATTTGCGGTCGTGTGCATTCGCCGTTGTACTATTTCAGGGCCCCCGTTCCTACTTTCAGCTTTGTCCGTCGGCCCTTGCCATAACCGAGAGAAAGAGCACGGCAAAATGTGTCCTGGCTCACGCATCACGCGCCACGCGGCGTACTTCCGTTTCTGCATCTCAGAACGCGACTTTGAAACACGGTCATATATTGGTTTCTCCTTAAAAATCGCATACCCGTATATTTTTTTTTTCACTAAAGTTCTGCTGAGCTATACCACTACGAAACAGAAGCGGCTGTTTTAACTAGCGTTCTAACGGTGTTTGGACGGTTAGCCGACGTTGCGACGCTCTAACGGGCGTACTGTGTGTCACTAAGTGTTGTTCCTCCAGCACGGCGCACCGTTATTTCGCTACAGCAATGGTATAAACGAATAACTGTGTCCACTAATGGAGCAAACACTGCAATTATAGCTCACAATTTCGTGTTGGGCTTGTGTACGCGAATGCAATCATCATCGTGAGAGAAGTGCGGGAGTCCTTGTTGCCTTTTCTTGCGCTGGAAGCAGCCTTGGAAAAACAGAACAGAGAGACAGGAGGAAAAGAAAGAACGAAATAAGCAGAAGATGCTAAAGAAAAGAGGAACTTACGGACGAGACAGGGAAAGAAAGGGGCACGCGTACATCAAGCCTGACTTGCCCTGATTGTCATATTAAAGGCAGAGCAGCTGAATTTTCGTTTACCAGCGCAGGGAATTAGTGCCCATTGCATAAGCCTACATGAGTCGCTATTGACGCCGGTATTCGGAGTCACCATCGCTCCTATTGGAAGTGCGAGCTGTCCATAATTATTTTGCCATGCATTTTTTACCTATTTACAAAGCTGCATACTCTACTCGAGCACTATTACCAATGATACATTCCCAAGTTCTCATCCCATTTAAATAATAATAAAAAACAATATTTCCAGTAAGCAGCACGGTGCTCCCAAAGCAAACCCAGGCTATAAAGAGGGCCCACGAAAGGGCAGAGCGTCATGGCGTTCTTTCCTCCCCGTGGGTGAGGGCAGCGGTTACAACGGCCTCCCGCTAGGGAGTCCTTACGTAGCTCCTCAGGATTCATTAAAGTTCATTGTCTATCTGTCTGTCTGTCTGTCCAGTGAGGAGCTTAAGGTAGCTGGCACAGCTGTGCTGGGTTGCCAGAGGAAAATGTAATCTTCGCATGCAGTGAGCGCTTGAACTGAAAATAAATGGAAGGGGAAGGAGAGGAGGTGGGAGGACATAAGGAAGGGAGAGGGCAAAGCATGCATAGCTTTGTACAGCATACATTGGGTATGTGCCAAGGAGCAATTAGCATAGCCTAACAAATATGGTGTAGTATAAGACGGGGGCGCGAAAAGAAACAGATGGCGAGGAGGAGTGATGTGAAGGTGTGAAGGAAAATGGCATGAAGGGGAAGTGACGATAAGGAGAGCTGATGTAAGGGGGTCGGAGAAAGAAAGGAGAAGGAAAAGAAGAAGGTGACAGCGTAAACCATAGCACAGCCACCTACAGCATTATAGAAAAGGGTGGGAAGACCATGACCTTTTAGAATTGGTATAGCAAAGGGCTGGAAGGAGAAGTCAGAGTGAGAAGGAGGAAATTAGTACAGATTGCATAATAGAAAGAGATAAAGAATGAATGATGAAGAAATGCGACGTAGAAAGAGATAAAGGAATAAATATGGAAAAAGAATAACAGTAAGAGAGATGAAAGAACGTCATCCGCGTTCGCCAGATGGTGGCATTTCCTTGCCAGCCCTGCTGTTTACTCGACTTTCAGAGGCGTTAATGTTTCTTCTTTGTAGATAGTGTTAAGTTGCTGTGAACGGGAAAACGTCTTTTGTGTACAAAGCGACCAGCGGGATCCCTCAGGGGCGGGTACTGGGCCAACTCGTCTCTCGAGTTTTGTTAGGGACGTTTATATTACCAGCAGGAATTCTCCTTTCCTTTCTGTGCCGATAATATGAAGATGTTTGAAGAAACTTAATCAATCAGCGACTCCCGCTTGCTTCATTCAGAACTGTTTATTGCTGAATGATAAATAAGCGATACGCCGTCTATTAATATTTGAATAACCAGAGTCATGGCATTCGCTCGAAATACATGAAGCGCTACATTTACATACAAAGACATTCTGCGTTGTTATATATAGCCTGTGGCCCCGCCACTATGATCTAGTGGTTATGGCACTGGGCTGCAGATCCGAAGGTCGCGGGATCGAATCCCGGCCGCGGCGGCTGCATTTCGATGGAGGCGAAATGTTGAGGCCCGTGTGCTGTGCGATGTCAGTGCACGTTAATGAACACCAGGTGGTCAAAATTTCCGGAGACCTCCAGTACGGCGTCTCATAATGAGAGCTGGTTTTGGGACGTTAAACCCCACAAATCAATCTACAGTCTGTGAAATCAATGAAGTCAGCGTTCTTTTGAACAGTACCTTACACTTCCCTGCTTGCGTTAATCATGCTGCTATGCGAGGTTGTCGTTCTCTCGATGCGTTTCCGCACTCTCTGAAAGGTCTAGTTATCCACTCCAGTTCCTCAAATTGTACACCACAACCTGTGAGTTTCAACTTGAGTATGTACCTGCGGTCCGGAACGGCGCTTTATATCCCGCTAAAACTGATTTTGGTGTCTATATAGAACGTCTCTCAGTTTCACCGGGTAATGATAGAAGCTTCGCCCATTGATGAGATGGCAGATGATTTGTGTTCCTAACCCTTCAGTGTCCTCTCCTCGAAAAGAGCTGAAATTCTTAGATTACTCGTAGGTACTTTTCGTCAAGCACGCGTAACCCTTTGCGGCTGGGATTACATCCCTCCACCTTACCATCAGCAGCCGAGTACCACAGCCACTAGACCCCCATGGCGGGGCCCACGCATGTTTAAATAAGCGCTGCTTTCGGGGGAGGAAGTGCACTTATGGAAAATTCTCCATGTAGGTACTGATAAATGATTATAACGGTATAACAGCATTGATAACCACGTGCCACAGGAAATTCAGCATCGATGTAGGTGTAGGCGTGCAAGACGGAAATAATTTCAAACAACCACCGTAGCGACTCGGAGCACACTACTACGCAATCGCTCCACCATGACGCACGTACCTTACTGAATAAAAAATGGCAGATCCCACGTGCAGTGGGAATCAAGGAAATGTGAAGCATGCACCAGGAACGTAAATTGAATCTGCATTGTTGTCTCATTATACCGATCTTGGTAGATATGAAGTTCACAAAATGGCCGCAAGAGCACCAAAGCTGTGGCATGTAAACGATGTCGCTAATGACACGCATATCATGATACTAATGTTAGGACCTGTCGTTTACGTTCGTCATGCAGTCGTGTTGTGCCATAGTAATTTTGGTATACATCCCATTGACGAAATGAGTGGGATGTAAATCATCCCCCTGATGACATGCACTTCACGATTCTCATGTTCTTAGAACGTGTCACCCATGGTCGTCATACATTGTTGTCTTGCCGTAGCACTGTTGGTATATATCAAGTCAACGAAACGGTCGCAAGAGCACCATGACTGTGGTACGTAAGTCATGCCGCTCATGACATGCATCTCACGACTTTTGTGTTATGACGTGCCATTTATGTTCGTCATGCAGTCATGTTGTGCTATAGCAATTTTAGCATACATCCATTATTGAAACGGCCATGAGGGCAGAAAGTCGTAGGCGGCTAGATGGATAGATAGATATGCTCAAAGTCGCCGAAGTTGGCTAAGAAATTCTTTCGCATTTGAAATGAATTTATTCAAGCGAAATTCGTCAGAAATAGTGTACTGTACGACTTAACTAAAACCTACGCATATGAGAGCTCGTACTATATTTGAATGAGCGAGGAAGCGTAATTCTGTTGCGAGGGAACGCAAATAAAACCAGAGTGTTATACAAGAAGCGCTAATTTTAATGAGCGTTCTATGAGAACGCGATGCGAATGAGGCTAAATGGCGCTATAGCTTTCCACTGTTAAAGGCTAGGCTTAAGCGTACTCCAACATTTATACGAGCAAGTTGTTAGAGAACCAAGTACTGCGCACCATAGATGATGACTTACCGGTGGTGCTGGTATACCATTCTTATTAATTTCTGTAAAACCCCTGAAAAAAACGCAACAGTGGTTAACTAAATCACACCACACATTCGTCGGTAACTATAGAAAATGGTGAAAATACGGAATGTGACAAGTCACGTTTCGACAAGTGGGCGTATCGTGGTCAGGCCAACTGCCTTCTGTACAGTCGGATATAAATGCTATCCTCCAAGCTGAGAAGAACGGGAGATAAAAATGTACGGGCGTAAAGTGGACAAAAAAAAAAGCGAAGATAGGTAGTGTCGAAGCTCCACGCTGACATACAGTTGAATAATGTTGATAAATCTGCGCGTGACAAATGTGACACAACTCCGTGCCTGTGCTGCACAAAAGTTGAAAGAAAAACAGGAAGGAAACGGTGTTCATTAGTTCTGCACTTGCCTTACCCATGTGAGCGGTGGGCAGTGGCAGGGGAGAAGGTGGTTATACATGGCGCTCAGTCGACGCAGTTAAAAGAAACAAGCCACCGAAAATACGAGATCTATTTCCCGTCTCATTTAATTACTTTTCCCTCCCTGTTGCGATGCTGTCTCGCTGCAGTGAATAGCCATATCCCATCTCGTGTGCTCAAGCGACAACGCGGATAATGTTAAGCGGAGGTACCTTGGGTTGGCCTTGGTCACCGTCAGAGAAAGTTGCCACGAGATATGAGTAGGCTATGCACGCAGGTGGTTGATCTGATTCCACCTGACAAGCTTTAATACATAACAATGGTGCAGCAACGCAAGCGGATGCAAGTGGAACGTGAGTAGACCGACCACGCAGTTGGAACGGAGTAGACCGACCACGCAGTTGGAACGGAGTAGACCGACCACGCAGCAGCAAAACAGACACTCTTCTTGTGCTTCATGGACACCTCACGAACATGCTAGGCAACTGCCGGTAATACAATTCTATCGGCCTTGAGATAGACGTGTAGGTGGCATCACCATAACCGCGTGAGTGCGGATAGGTGTTCGCTGGCGCCAATTGAAATGTACACCGCATTTCTCTGTTTTGTGAGCAGTTTGAGGCAGTTGTCATCTAAACAAAATTTTTGAGTGCAGTAAAACGGTAATACATGCGTCCTCCAATCTCACGTCAGTGCAGGACACACGCAAAGCGTTTTTATTGCACTGTTAAGGAAGCGTGACATGCCATTCAAGGCTGCACTGACATCACCCAGCCTCAGTTTGACTTCCACGGTGGTTCTCTCCGTCTATTTTTCTTTCACCATACTTGAGTTCTCTTTTGTCTACAATGTTGTAATTGCTGTCACTCGACTGAGAGTTCAGTATTGTGTTCTGGCCTATTTTACTACTAGAAACAGCAAAAAAAAAGGATTGTTAATGCGCATTGAAGTCAAGTAGCAGCTGTGTACTCGCGGGCCTGTATCACTTACACACTTGCGTTTGAATACCGTGCATGTCATGTTCCATAAAACGCAAAGCAATTAACCGATTGAGTCAAGCTGCGTGACTGTATACGCCGCTGGAGTGCTATCAGGATATTCGACACACGCCTATAATAGGTAGACCGTTTGAATATTCAACTGCATCACTTTCTTGGCATGATTACCTGCGTGACCGTGAAAAGCGTTCTCCTTTTATGCACATAATGAAAATATGTGTTCTTCAAGCGAAGAACGTCGGTTATTTTCCGTCATGCCTACAATCACATATCGCGAGACGATATCGCTGCAGCACTGAATTTACACGTTGATGTTTCCCGCTTAACTTATTCAGAAGGACGCTAAGTGCACTTTGCCGTATACTTGAAATGCACAGCAGCAGGCAAATTGAAATAACTATGCGAGACGGGAGGTGCGATGATGACAATGCACGTTCACGACAAAAGCTACTCAGTGATTTTAAGAACTAGCAAAAACTGCAGCGCAAAATGAAGTAGTGCTATAATTGATACTTTTTTTGGACAAGAATAGATGAAAGTATGGAAAAGTGCGTCGGCTGAGGGAACAAACATATTGGAGGATACGTGTGACATACGCGCGCATGTAAAAGCGCAGTGGCTAGTAGACGACGCAAGGAGCCTATCCAGACTTGGGAACTTCGTCCGCTCGCCGCTAGGCGCCGTCTGTGTTCGATCTCGAGACCGATAACACAATAAGGTGTAGCAAAGGAGCTCCAAGAAGGGGATAGTAATTAGGTCTTAGCACATAGGCCGGCAGCGTTTCCTGTGTAAACCATCACTAACGCACATGCAAAGGCACAGCTTCGTGGTAAAGACGCCGCCTCCTCCCCTCTGTGCACATTTACGTCTTCTAATTGAAACATTTTGAAGATGCTGTAGATAACGACATGCTGCGTCATCATGTTATTGTGTTATGTGGAAGGTACTTATCGGGAGCCATGATAACGAGGAGTATACACCAGAGAAAGCCTACCCGGTGCATTTCATGATTCGAAAAATCCCGCCAATACGGGAGTTGGCAAAACGGGGTAGTTAGGTGTGACGGCAATGTGACGTACGCTGCTAGATGGGAGACCGCATTGAACCAACTTTGCCTTGTGCTGCATCTCGCGCACGCGACCGCGTTTTATAGCCTTAATATATCTCCTAAACAAGCCATTGTGTCTTCAGAATCCCAAGTCACGTCGCCTCGGCATTTATGTAGATGAATCTCAAAATCAGCATCGACGTGTATGGAATCAAGGAGACTCTGCCATTATTTGGCGCACATGTCTATCGTCACACTTCTTAATCTGCGGAATGGCAGTGTTTTACTACAGTGAAGCTGTGTTTGCCTAACATGTGGCGTTCACTGCTCACCTTGTGTCCGTGTCTTGCACGCCTCTTCTTTTGACTATGGAATGTGGCGTCGTACGCGTAGTAGACGAGGTCTGTTGAATCGCCATTGGCGGATTTGGCAGTTCGCATGATATCGCTTTGACGAAACATTTGTAGCGCGTGCACTTAAAATATAGCGCTGAATTCACTTCTCTCCGCAAAACTAATATAAATAAGTTGGGGACATTTCGTTACCGATGCTGCGGTTTGAACCTGGACCCCTACCCTTCCAAGGTGTCTACACCATTTGACATCCATGCTTTCGAGATCCGAACGTATCTTAACCTTCACAGTCCTTTAAATTTTCTACCAGATGGACATATAAATAATGAAAAATGAAGAAATGATAAAAAGCAAAATTTGTTACTGGCGCTAGGATTTGAGCCATTGTGCCAAGCCTCTTATTGCAAGTGTTTGCCAACGGATGACAACCCACGCTCGCGAAATACGGACGTATTTGGACCATAGGAATGACATGGATGTATTGCGTATACGATGTGTTCCGCACTACTAAACGATGGTGACCGGGATAGCACAAGTAAAATGACCACGCGAACCACGCAAAACGAAGATAATACGACGTGAAGGATTGCGAAACACGGGGTGTATTGGACTGCTTGCCATGTTTCACTTGTAAGGGTAATGGTCGGTGCAACTAAGACACCTTCGCTCTCGGACCATCTTCAGAGATTAGGCTGGTGATTTTTATTCTTAGTTGGGCGCAATATATGAAAAATTATGAGAAAGAATATCATAGGCACAAGAGTAATGTAACTACTCAATGGTTGTAGCACTTACATACATTCTCTTTCACAAGTAATCTTATTTCCAAAGCAATTAACCCCCGGTGGCGGAAACCATGAATCAGCCTTTGTCCTGTATTCGGCGCATCGCACTGAATACGAGTCATAGTAATATGCTTTCTCCACGCATAGAGGGCAAGGCTGATACGGTGGCTCATAGCACTTCTTAGGAGCCGGCTTCTCTGGAATGAAATATCAAGGGCCGAAGCCAGTCATCAATTTGGAGATAATTCTAGTTGCTTCAAATGAAATGAGTTAGTATTAGACCTTTCTTGTTCAAGTTCGACATATGTTGCTACAGACTATTTATCGGATAGGCAGAAGCAGCGAAATCAAGAAGTGGCCGGTTCTTCTGTTCCACGGACGTGTTCCCCTTTACCACAGATAACGACCTTGTGGGTCACAAAGAACAAAGCTTGCTTTGCCTTGAGTCTTTACAGGAACGGGAGGAGATGCAGGGGCCTTTGCAGCCGGACGGGGGCCTGTGCACATAACTGCAGTTGGACAACAGGCCATCAAGTAACAATTATGAAATTTAATAACAGAACACTTTACTCAAACCACACGCAAAAAAACTACATAATTACAGAGCAGAGCTTGAAAACAAACATAGCAAAGGCTTTGACACAATGAGACAAAAAGAGGACAGTTTCATCGCACAATATGCCGATACGTGAAGTATTTTAGGTACGTACACTTTATTATGCATTTTCCATGTTATTCAATATAAGGTCAGACTTTATTTCGGTTTTAGAAAGAATGTAGGTTTTATCCATTAGACCATGCACACAATTTAACGTTGTAGGTACTCAATTAGTCTGTCAGCTCTTTACCATAATCTGTGCCCACTGTTCAGGTTTTCCTGAGCAGATGAAGCATGCTTTAAATATAATTATTTTCTGGCGCGCTCTGGAAGCAATGACAATTATTATGCTTAACTCGCTATAAAAGCATCGAATGTTTTTTAAAGAGTAGCCAGGTTTTCAACTCTCCGGTGAGGATGTGAATTTGTTCAAATGGTCGGATAACTCCTTTTGCATAATCAGTAGTTTCTGAATGTTTGCTTCGTGGTACCCCATACCATTACACAATGCATCATTTTAGAATAAAGGATTGCATAATGCAACAGTATTTGGGGCCATTTTGGTAGAATGAGACTGAGTGCATAACGACCCAATCTTGTTACTAGGCTCTATAGTTACTTTTTTATATATGTGTTCCATGTGAAGCCCATGGTATACCATACGCCTAAGAACTTCTGGTGGGTTACGTCTTCAGTTTTCCTGTCCTAAAAATGATTGATTTATATAAATGTGGTTTCTGAATCGAAGCCAATACAATATATTTGGTTTTCATGGCGTTTATTTAATATTTATGTACACTAAATCCCGACAGCTTCTGCCGGTAGTTGTTGTCCTAGTGTTAAATTTTTTAGATTTCGTGCTAAAAGAAATGTTTGCCACCTGCTTACATTGTTAGCTTGGGAGAACAGAATATCACAGAGATAATTTGTCGTAATTATAAACAGCAGAGAGTCGAGTATTGACCTCCGCGGTACTCTACTGTTTATGTCTTCATGAACCGATGCGCTACTTTTTATGCAGAAATATTGACGACAGTTGATTGAACAGCTTTTTCATCAGCTCAAGAAGAGTAGCAGGTAAGCGTACTTGCTTACTTTATATCTTAATACTTCAAGACGTACAGAATCAATCGTCTTGCTAAAAGAGAGAGAAGTTAAAGAAGAGGAAGGTAGGAAGGTGAACCAGACTAGCGCTCGGTTTGTTACCCTGCACTGGGGGAAAAAGAATGGGGACTAGAAAGCAGAAAAATATGTGGCTGATACCTCTGTCAGAGAAATCGGTAGAACACGAAAGGGCAATATACCTACAGAAAGCATTTGATTGATTATTGCACATTGAAGTAAGCGTGCCCAATGCTATCGGTTTTTCGCTGGTACGGCACCGTTTGTCGTGGATGCACCCACGTTCACGCACCGCATCCATAACATCCATGACCGTCACAAACCCCTTGCAGTAATTCAAGTAGTTTACGCACTAACTGGACACAAGCGACATAATTACCGCTCAACAACGGCATCAATCAATACTTGCGCCACATGGACCCGTCAACATCTCTGCCGTGCTTGGGCGCTTAGCGCAGTAGTTTTCTTCGTGCCATCACGCTCGAAGAGTAGTCGGCGCGCTGCCGCCATCTAGGAGACGTGGAGTGAAGCTGCAATTCTTCTCATCGCACCTCTTGGATGGTGGGGCCGTTCCAGGCAAAGTTCGCCTTGTTGTTCGAGCCCGGAGCCGGACGAGAGCATCGTGTAAGAGGGAAGGAGGAGAGATGAGAAGGAATATAAATCGCGCTCGTACTGGTTCAAGTGTGTGCGCCGATTGTGCAGTCGAAAGAACACTGGGGATCTTTTGTCGTGGAACGGGGAGATGTGAAATTGATCCCCAGCAGAGCAATAGGAATTTTTCTTGTGGTTCTTACATGTGGGTTTTAATGCGTCACTTCTGAAAGGGAAGTTGCGTAGTTTTAGCAGCTTCGACTGCGCAACGTCGTTTGTTTTCTGGGCCTCCTAAGTCCAACATATATGATCAGTGTTAAGATGAAGCAAGCCCTTAAAGTAAACAGGATGAAACGTGAAAGTAAGTTTCGTCGTGAGAGAGGGAACCCCGTTATGTAAGCAACGGAGAAGCTCAATAGACAGAACAGCCGTATGGGCGAGAACAAGGAGGCTTCGAAAGAGGAAGAATATGAACTATATTAGCCTGGCTGCTGACACCATGCAAACAGCAATCTATATCCGCTAAGAAGATATTTTACCAATTGGTATAATCTTAAGACTTGCAATGGTTTAGGGTCGTTTCCTTCGTTTTGAGGATAGTGAAAGAGTTTCGTTGCATGGGTCGTTTTAAGTATATGGCGCAGTGACGACGTGATAACATCCTATGGGTATGCCACTGTGCCCTACAAATACAAATATATTCGCAGCTTACATGACTAGACCTAGAATATTTTACTAAGAAACCTTCTGCCACTTCTGCGACCGAAAATAAAGAGCCCAAATTCAAAAAGCGAGAAGACTACAAAAAATAATCAAATCCGAATGATGGCTGATGAGGCGCCTGTGAACAATGAGCCTTCACTACGGCTTTTCTCTCCTTTCTATTCTTTGATGCTGCTTCCCCTAGGCTCTCCCCACGGCCCCTCGCTGGCCATTGTGACATGTTCCCGTAAGGGCTGAAGAAGACGGCTTCATTTCCTTAACCGAATCACAACACCCTCCGACGCGTCCCCGGTAAAGGATACGTGGCACCTCCGTTCGAAAGGCCCTCGTGTGGAGTGCAAACAACAAAGTTAGCATGCGTGGCGTTTTAGGGGCGAAGCTCCTTAAAGCGGCACCCGTTCATCCCTCGTCGTAGTCGTAGTCGTAGTCGTAGTGCGTAACCAGTCTTACGCTTTGACCTCCAAGGTGGTGCCGGTGGGAGATTTCTCCTGTGCGTTGTTGAACAATAAAAAAAATTCGCAGCGTGCGCGTTAACTAAAAGCCGAATTCTTCTGTCTCTCATTCCCCATTAGCAGCCATTGGCATGTTCCAGTAGGAAACGTTAGTAGAAGTAGAAGTGTTAAAAGCCGACTTCTGCTGTCTCTCATTCCCAGTAGCAGCCATTGTTTACCTCCAAGGTAGTGCCTGGTGAGATTTCTCCTGTGCGTTATTAAACAATAAAAATTTTGTTCAAAACGCCGTTGATTGATGAAATAAACCAACGAAAGACGCCAGATGTTTTCTAAAAGCAAAACGAAAAGACGCCAGATGTTTCTAAAGCAAAACGAAAAGACGCCAGCTGCTTAACGAAAGACGCCAGATGTTTCTAAAGCAAAACGAAAAGACGCCAGCTGCTTAACGAAAGACGCCAGGTAAAGCAATGGTTTTCATCTGCAACCAGTGCAAGAACCACTTAGCTTACATTTCACCGACCACAAAGCGGTCATAATGAAAGGACAACGGAAACCAGCAATAAAAGTTTGATAAAACATTTAATCAATCGTTTCACGTCATTTTTATCGGGCGAATTAACGGAAGAAATTTCACGGTTTAACCGATGATTACTTCCAGGAGCTTCGCCCAATCTCATCATCATTCACCTCGTGGATCTGCCGTCAATTTTTTACAGCTTCCCTCGACGTTCCCGTTCGCATGGCGGGATGGCGGCCGTTTTCTTGTGTTTGTCTACGTGATTCTTTAAGTTGCCTTTTTTCTATGTAATTCTATTTCGGGCCAAATGGTCATCGCGCATTTAATGGGTTAGAGGGGCAAGAAAGAGTAAAACTATTTTTCTCCTATCACTAAATTTCCCTATCAGAATGACAAAAGCCGCACTCTTAGGGCGAGAAAATGGTGTAAACGAAAATGCACGCCGGGGTGCCGCCTAAGAAGTTGCCGAAGCAACTCGCTGTGAAGTCACAGATTTTTAAAGTGCCTACTAGGGCCCTCGTAGTACTTCTGCTCATAAAAATGAACTGCGTTGCATCTTAACTCGCCAGGTACTTAGTGTAACAAGTTTATTAAATTGTACTCAGCAGAGTGTGACTAAGGCACGAATGACTTTGAAATCCGTGGTGTCTTGCTTTACCTGACGCGAAATAAAAGGAATAAAATTTGAGTTGGATTTCGTCCTTTAGTCTGAACCTTTGATAGCGACTTCAGCAGCGGTATCGTTCTGAGAGGATAATCCATCAGTATTCTCTAAGGTACAGAATAAGTTTACTTATTTTATAGTTATTTGGTATTGCTTTCCTGTGCTCAATATTTTTATGAACACTGAACCATTATCTGAGGCTCCTTCCGAGTTTTGTAACTTGAGGTCCCGCATATGTATGTTTCTTATACTGAAGTTACATTTTTGGAATCCAACCATCCAGTGAAACCAACTTCTATCTTTCTACACAAATACGCGTATCATATACGGTGAAAATTTCTGTGTTTCTATCTTATCATTATGTGTTTATACAAAAGATTCTCAGGCTCTAAAGAAGACCGCCTAACGCTTAGTCGTATATAACCCGCCCGTGTTCAGCAACATTTACTATTTTCTTACCATAAGGTAAAGGGAGAAGGTGGAAAATATTTCAGAGGTAGAAATCGGCAACATGATATGCAGAAATCACGATGAAGACCTCATTTTCTTCTGCCGGTGACTATGTTATTTCGCCCTGCTTCAGACAAGGACCGAGTTTTCGGCTTGCTAAAAAATTTGCGCTGCATCCGACAGACAGACTAGGCGGCTGTCGAATGGATGCGCTAATTAGCACCCGAAGAGCCATTACTACATGGCTACTATACACAGAAAATAGATCTTACACTTTTGGTGTACAAGAAGGAAGCGTGCTGCACATCGATAACGAATGAATGAAGAGCTCTGGAAGAGATAGTCAAGATGCCGGTAGCATTTATATGCAGTGGCTGAGGCACGGACTTCCTCAATAAGACAGCAGTCCTATTTCAATGCAAACGGAAAGCTAGACGCCCATGTTGCTAGATTTCCTGCAGGTAAAATAAATCCAGGTGCTCAACGCTATATGAACACTTAAGTACGGGTGTCTTTGGCCTTAACTATTTCATTCCCTTTGCCATTTCGTCCCAGTGCGGATACGGGTGCCTGGAAGGGCTGCAGAAAATAGCGCTTGTTGCTTTGAATTGAATAAACCCTTTCTAAATAGGCGGACGTCGTCGCACTATCTTCAAAGCTAGCAACGAAACAAACGTACCGAACTTCTCGACGTACCTGGTTTGCAAGCGTAGTGGCACTCGTACCGGTAAGAATACGCAGATAAACCATAACTGCCGACCGATTCCGATGGGACTTCTAGGCATTCCTCAGTACTTTGGTTAAAGATGTACATACTTGGATATGGCCAAGTAGTAATCGAGCCGTAATTCGCACTTGTGCTATACTCCTTCTGGCAAGAGTCTGAAGCAGCAGATGTGAGCTTCATTGCTGTTTGAAAAAAAGGACAGTAAGTGTATAGCTTGCCCATTCACGAAACCGCAACCTAAACAAAGTAATTTATATAATCAGTGGAATCTAATAGTCCTAGGTGACCTAAAATCAAGAGTGGAGAGTATCGAGATAGCATTTAAGAGACACTTTTGAGTATTTGTCAAGATGTATTGCCCGTATCGCGATACTATGCAGGACACGCGTATTTTGTTCCTTTTTTTCCGGGAATGAGCTGAGACATGTTTTAAATAAGGTGTTTCCACGCGGAAAGTTGATGCCGTTCCACTGCTGTCCCGCTCTTTCACCCCCCGCTTGTAGAGACCTATATACAGATTCTGTACATATTGCCGCCATCTATGTTCAAGTTACGCGCGCAAGCTGTTTCCTGCGCCTCCCGATGGTTCACGGACTTCGCGCGAATGAGAGGCGAGCAGCACGTGCCTGCTTCTATCGGTCAACGGAGGTGCACGCGAACCGCGCATGGCAGAAGCAAAAGAACAGGAGGTGTGCATCTTGAGCGAGTCGGACAGCGTTCGCTCAGGCGCTACTGAGACGTTTCCAGTTTATTGCTTTGTGTAACGCACAAGTTGGCCTACTTTAACCGATCAAATTAAACACTTTGTTATTGAAGTGTGCGTGACAAATCTGGTGTAGGTGCTGCGTAATGCATACAAGTCCTCGGATTGGAGCCAGCAGCCCGGAACCCCAGAGAGTTGCACCAAACGAGCTCACTCCTGTGCACCAGCGCAGCAGCCGGCGCTTACGAGGTGAGGCACCAGAGTTTTCACCTTTGGCAGACTGCAACCGGGCATCACCAGCGTACGTGAACGGACACGCTACCGAAATGGCAAACCAGGCCCCATCAGTCTTACGTAGTGATGAATTCGCCGATGACGCCAGAGCCTTTCCACGGCGACACGTTCGAAGACGCAGAGGACTGGCTTGAACACTTCGAGCGCGTCGCAAGTGTGAACGGATGGGATGAAGATCGCAAGCTGCGGTACGTGTACTTCGCGTTGCGGGACGGCACACGAACGTGGTTCGAAAATCACGAGAGTGCCATTTTGACCTCGGATGATTTCAGACGGGAGCTGCTGGCCACCTACCCAAGTACGGATCGCAGGGAGAAAGCCGAAGCAGCCCTCCAAGCAAGATGCCAGCGCACCAATGAAAGTGTGGCAACATACGTGGAAGACATGTCTCGTCTCTTCCGCCGCGCAGATCCGAACATGTGCGAGGATAACAAGCTTCGCCATCGCATGCGCGGCTGTGAAAGAGGAGCTGTATGCCGGTTTGGTTCAGAGCCCACCACGCACCGTCGTCGAGTTTCGTGCTGAGGCGACCACAATGGAGAGAACCCTGAAACAACGAGCGAGGATGTGCAACCGCGACATCAACATTGCTTCCGTAGACGCAACGCCAACTGTATTCGGAAGCAACATGGATGTTTTACGCGAGCTAGTCCGCTCCGTAGTGCTAGAAGAGCTGCAGAGGCAGCGACTTGATCAAAGCCCCCCAGCACTCTCGTCACTGGCCGACGTAATACGTGACGAAGTCCGGCAAGTGGTTCAGGAACCACTTGCACAACCGGATTCACAGCTAGGAGCACCATTACAGCTACCCCCGAGAGCCTCATACGCTGAAGCACTGTTACGAGAAACCCCCGCGCGTATGGACGTCGCAGCCGCTACAAGTGCGATGCCTCCAACTGCTCTCCCACCAACAGAGTGCAGACCAAGGAAGAGAGACATATGGCACACTCCTGACCGGCGACCTCTGTGCTACCAATGTGGAGAGGCGGGCCACGTCTACCGAATCTGGCAGTATCGTCAGGCGGGACTTCGCGGTTTCCCAGTAAATGCGCCTCGCCCTCGGTACGGTGAACGTCCCATTGAAATTGAGGAGTACCTGGCGAGCCGTGAAGCTTCGCATGACGTTCCGCAGCATCAGCCTCGATCTACGGCGTCGCTGAGACATCAATCGCCAAGACCTCGACCGTCATCAAGCTCCCTGACGCCAAGGCGCCGTTCACAAAGCCCGCATCGGGAAAACTAGGTTCAGCGACCTGTGGAGGTAAGGCCGCTACCGACGCTGATACAGAAGAGCCTCCATCCTTGACTCCGAACGAGGACGATAGACACAGGAGCCGACACCGTGATGGCGAAATGACTTCCGACTTGCGCGTATTTGTTGACGGCTATGAAGTGGTTGCTCTTGTGCATACAGGTGCAGATTACTCCGTTATCAGCAACGAGCTAGTCAGAACGCTACGCAAAGTACTAACGCCTTGGAGAGGATCACCAGTTCGCACCGCAGGAGGGCACCTCATAGAACCGACGGGAAGGTGCACTGCTAGAGTCGACATACGAGGTTTCACCTATGTCGCGAGTTTTATTGTGCTGGCAGAGTGCTCAGGAGACCTGATTATTGGCATGGATTTCCTACTGGTTAACGGCGTTGTGATTAATCTGCGGGAAACATGCGTTTCATTTTCAACGAGGCACGCTATCGCAACGTGTGATGCTGAAGAAAAATTCTATGATTTATGTATCGTGGACGACGACGTCGTGGTGCCTCAGAGGTCCAGCGTAGCTGTCGAAGTAATGAGCAATGCATTCAGTGACTATATGGGCTTGCAGACAGCAACACCGAGCTGATGCTTGAAAAAGGAATCTGCATGGCAAGAGGCCTTGTCCAACTGCATGGCGGGTGTGCTAATGTGCTGCTCACCAACTTTGGAAATGAAGTACCGCACGTTGCAAGAGGAACTGTGATTGCAAGGATGCATGACTTCATCCAAGTCGCGGACCTGAGCGCTTCTGATACCTCGCTCTCCTATTCCGAAGATGTGAATTCTATCCTCAGGTCCACTGACATCGCGCCAGGGCTACTGCCTAACCAAAAGGAACAAATAGAGAACCTCGTAAAGGAATTCGAAGCATACTTTTCTACGTCATCTAAAGTGCGACGTACTCCTATTACGAAACATCGGATCATTGTCGACGAAGCAATCAGACCGATATGCCAGCACCCTTACAGGGTGTCACGAAAGGAAAGAGAGGCCATCGGGAATCAAGTTAAAGAAATGCTCCGAGATGACGTCATTCAGCCATCCACAGTTCCATGGGCCTCACCTGCAGTACTTCTCAAGAAAAAAGACCAGTCCTTGCGCTTCTGTATCGATTACCGAAGGCGGAATTCCGTAACTAAGCAAGACGTTTATCCCCTTCCGAGAATCAATGACACTCTGGATAGACTACGAGACGCGAAGTTCTTTTCTTCTCTGGACTTGAAGAGTGGATACTGGCAGATCGAAGTGGACGAACGAGATCGTGAGAAGACGGCATTCGTGACACCGGACGGACTATACGAGTTCAAGGTACTTCCATTCGCCCTTTGTTCCGCTCCCGCCACGTTCCAGCCGATGATGGACACCGTACTTTCCGGCCTGAAATGGCAGTCCTGCTCGTTTATCTTGGCGATGTTGTTTTTTCTACTACCTTCGAACAGCATCTCGAACGACTGCGAGCCGTGTCAGAAGCAATTAGTTCAGCAGGCCTGACAATTAAGCCGCAGGAAATGTCATTTCGGCTTCCACGAGCTGCTTTTCCTCGGACATGTCGTTAGTGTGGAAGGCATTCGACCAGATCCTGAGAAGAAGGCGGCCTCGGAAAATTTTCCGAAACCGACGGGACAAAAAGGCTGTCAGGCGATTTTTAGGGCTGTGCGCGTATTACAGACGCTTCGTGAAAAATTTCTGGAAGATTGCCGAACCACTCACAAGACTGACGAAGGAAGACAATCTTTCATCTGGCAACATGAATAAGAGAATGCCTTCAATGAACTACGACGGCGCCTTCAAAGCCATCCAGTTCTGGCACACTTTGACAAGGGAGCTGCAACAGATATCCACACCGACGCAAGCAACTTAGGTCTCGGAGCTGTCCTCATCCAATGGCAGAATGGAGTGGAGCGAGTCATTGCGTATGCTAGTCGGACTCTTTCGAAGGCTGAGGTAAACTACTTAGCGACAGAAAAAGAATGTCTCGCGGTGGTATGGGCTATTAGCAAGTTTCGGCCATACTTATACGGTAGACCCTTTCGAGCGATCAGCGACCACCATTCATTGTGCTGGTTAGCGAACCTCAAGGACCCGTCTGGACGCCTTGCAAGATGGAGCTTACGGCTACAAGAATACGACATAACAGTCGTCTACAAGTCCGAGCGTAAACATAGTGATGCTGACTGCTTGTGACGTGCACCACTTGAATCTACTGCTTCCACTTCTGCAGAAGACGGGCAAGATTTTCCTTTTGTCGGTGCTGTAACATTATCACAGATGGCACAACCTCAGCAATCTGACCCCGAGTTAGTTCGACTCACTAGGCACCTAAACGGGGAACCCGTTGACGTCCCACGAGTTTGCTCCCGCTCTTTGTCGTCGTTCGTCCTCAGAAATAGCGTACTGCACAAGCGGAATTTTGAACACAGTACAGAGACATTCCTCCTTGTCGTCCCTTCAATGTTGAGATATGAGATCTTGGAAGCGTGCCACGATGACCCATCCGCAGGACACTTAGGAGTGAGCAGAACTGTAGCACGAATTCGCACGAAATATTACTTGCCAATGTTGCTTAATTCTGTGCAGCACTACGTGAGAACATGCCGGGATTGCCAAAGACGTAAGACACCTGCCGCTGAAACCTGCAGGTCTCCTCCCATCCGTACAGCCACCAGAATCCCCCTTTGAACAAGTAGGAATGGACTTGCTGGGGCCATTTCCTACATCGTCGTCTGGAAAGCGATGGATTGTAGTTGCCACAGACTACCTGACTCGATATGCCGAAGCAGTGTCTCTTGTTCGAGGGACCGCTCTTGAAGTTGCTGAATTCTTCGTCACCGACATAGTGCTGCGACATGACACTCCAAAAGTGGTCATTACAGACAGAGGAATCGCGTTCACGGCTGATTTAGCGCAGTCCATTATGAAGCTGACCCATACCAATCATAGGAAAACCACAGCGTATCATCCACAAACGAATGGATTGACCGAACGGTTGAATAGAACGCTAGCTGATATGCTGTCAATATACGTGCACATAGAGCACCGAACGTGGGACAGGATACTGCCATACGCAACGTTCGCGCATAACACCGCAGTACAGGAGACACCCCGAATAACACCGTTCCAGCTTGTTTTTGGACGTACCGTCACCACACCCTTGGGTGAAATGCTGCCGGTGGACGTGAACTGAGACAACGACCACGATATCAACGACTTCACGCAAAGAGCCGAAGAGGCGAGGCAACTAGCACGATATCGAATTCAACAGCAACAGCAACTCGACGCACATCGGTACAACTTGCGACGACGTGACGTCAGGTACGCCCCAGGGGACAAAGTGTGGGTTTGGACTCCCATACGGGTACGCGGCCTCTCCGAAAAGCTGCTGCGTCGTTATTTTGGCCCTTATAGAGTACTTCGCCAACTTTGCCCTCTGACTTACGAAGTTGTCCCGGAAGGGCAAGTAACATCGTCAAGACGGCGGCATCGCACAGAAACTGTGCAGGTAGTCCGTATGAAGCCATATTATGACAGGACAATAACAAGACGAAGGACAACCTTGCTGTACGGTGACTATTTTCGCCAGCAACACTACGGATGGAGTTGGCAAAGGACCTCGCGTCAAGCATCGATACGATGCACTGTTGGAAGGGGGACGATGCCGGCATCTATGTTCGAGTTACGCGAGCCAGCTGTTTCCTGCGCCTCCCGATGGTTCACGGACTTCGCGCGAATGAGATGGTCAACGGAGGTGCACGCGAACCGCGCAGGGCAGGAGAAGAAGAGGAGGTGCACATCTTGAGCGAGTCGGACAGCGTTCGCTCAGGCGCTACTGAGACGCTTCCAGTTTATTGCTTTGTGTAAGGCACAAGTTAGCCTACTTTAACCGATCAAATTACACACTTTGTTATTGAAGTGTGCGTGACAGTATGTCTTTATTAACATTTATATACTGCGTAAGCATCCTTTCTAATTCCTTAATGGCACTCAGAGTACTGTTATGAAATGATCAATAAATTGCCAGTTTCAATGCGCTGCACTATTTTAAAATTGTGCTGCAGTTAATAAATCCATTTACGGAGTATGAATATCCTCGGCGTAAAAAAAAATATTTCCGTATCAGTACTGCTGTATCTGCATTCCGGCATTGCTGTATTGCTCGTGGTAATACCAGTATTGCTGTATCTGTACGTTTTCGCCTTTTTGTAAAGTATCTCTGAAATATCCCACTACGTAAATTACAGATGTGTCTGAGTATCTGTATGTTAGGCTTCCCAACCATGTATTTCGATATCTGTATTCAGCAACACATTTTCGGGTACCCCTGCCCAGCCCTGCCTGAAATAACGTTTCTTACTTCTCGCACCATGGCTTCCTGCACATGTACTATAACATTCTTCGCAAAGCTTTAGAGCGTGCCTATAACGTTTAAATGCCTCAGAAATTCAGGCAATCTGAAATTACACAAATGTAACCCGTTCCTTACTTATTGTGAATTATCAAGGTATCAAAATATTCTAACAAAGTCCATCCACTTTACATAGTAAAAAACACGGCAGGATACAGTGACCCCATTTTTGTAAATGCAATCCAATATCTTCACGGTATTACTGCTCACCCTGAACCCTGAGCCGACGGAATTAAGCCCACTGTTGATGCGCGCTTCGGTTCGCGATTGTGAAATACGACACAGTCTTTTGTAAAGGTTCGGAAAGCTCCAAGGAATTGCACAATTAGCCTGACATGACAATTCGGAGTTTACTGCGCTCCTGAATGTTATCGGAAGGGAAACGTTACCGAGCAAAGATGGAAAAATGATGTACAAGGAGCGCACAGTTAGACAAGTAAAGGTTAACTTCAAGTGTATTTTAGATCCGAGAGCATCTTAGGCTGAGGGCAGTGTCCGTTTTACGGCGGACGCCCGAGAACGGACACCGACCTGAGACCACAGCTGCGGCGAAGCCAGTCATTGCGTATAACTCTCTCTCTCACTCTTTCCCTCTCTCTCTAAGGGTACGCCGGTAGACGGCGCAAGTGTCGCGGCGCGTTATAAAGCACGCGTTCGCTCTTCTTCCGTCATTATCTCTCTGTGCAACGATGTGCGAAACGCCATGAACAACGTCAACGTTGGCGCGGCAGCGCCGCGGAGCGGAGGAAGGTAGGGGGTAGCCATCGTCTTCAAGATACCGCGCGCACCGACGCTAGGATTCACGTACGATCTATAAATAAAGACTCAACGACCCTGTACAAACGTTTCCTCTCATCTCTATACATTGTCTCACTCTAACTTTGATTGGGTTGTGTTGCCAAGTGAAAGGAAACGGAAACTCGATGCGCACACCCCGCGACGCTTTCCCATCCCACCATGGTTTCCCGTAGGGGGAGATGTGCGTTTTTTTCTAACAACGGAGCCAAGAGGCGCAACAAGGGTTCATCCGTCCCCCACATTAGGGCGCCGGCGTTGTTTACGCGAAAAGAACAACCATCGTAAAAGCAGTGCGATCGCACATATTCCTTCTATTGCGACTCGAGCGTTCAATTTCGGTTGTCCTCTCTGCTTGAACTCTTACTTTCGTCCGTAGTTATTTGCTCACTACTTCACACCAGGATGTTCAAGTGCAATACGCGCACACGGCAGGAGGTCGGGGTCTTCAGTGAGCATTCGAAAAGTGGAGAGGATGCTAAGGCATCCGAGCCATGCACAAGAAAGGACCTAAAAAGAAAGGAAGGTAACATAATCCAGGAAAGACAGAAACAAAACAAAAAACAAATAAACAAAAAAGAAGTAGAAAGCGTTAGACAGATGGCAACAACCAAAGCAAGGACGAAAGGGAGGGAGAGAGAATTGAAATCAAAGAAACACAGACAGGAAGATAGACAGAAAAAAAGAGAGACAAATAACCAAGAAGCAGAAGAAAGAAATGGTGGAAAGCGTCGCCTGCCGCCGTACTCTCAGTAGTGGAATTAGCTCCCAAATTTTTTATAAATTCCATCGAGTGTTCAAGAAGACGAGGACATGAACTACTTGTGTACTCAGTGTACTGTCTTACTCGTGTCTTACTCGTGTACTTAGTGTAGGTGAAGCTAGGAATGCACTAACAATGCATGCTACAATAGCATGGAAAGTTGGGCTAGTTGGAACATATCCATTGTAGCAGTGCAAGAGACGGAGAGCAAGGAAACATGGCACACAGGACGAGCGCTGCTACAATGCATGCTACAATGTACGATGGAAGACTAACCTGCCTTCGGTTCCCACCGAAGGCAAGTTTGTCTTTTCGTTCACTTTAATTGCTTTCTAATTACCCCCCAAAATTTACAATACTATAATGAGGAATTCGAATAAAATCCCGTATGCTTTCTTGGCCTTCAATATTATATATATATATATATATATATATATATATACATATATATATATAATGTGTTCATGTGTCCATCTAAATGCCATTGCAATAAAGCAGCCACGTATTTGCTTTTAATAATACTGACGAATGCATGCGTGCTTGTTCTATTGGATTGGCGGTTAGCACGAACCCCTGGAAGGTAACCGCCCGGCCTTTGTCTTCTTTCTTCCAAGCTTGTCACTGCGCTAAACATTTCATTAATTGTCAGTGGACAAGCACAGCAGCCCGTGTTCAGAAGATCAATGTAATATGTTCAGCTACGAAGCTGCCTAAGCAAATCAATGCGAAAATGACGCGAAGATTATAGAAGGCTTGACGTGAAAAAGCGTCACTTGTATCTAAGTTTACCTGAAGGTGACGTTATGGTTTTTAAGGCAAATCTGCCTCACTTTACCCTGCGTCGTTGTCGGCGTTATAATAGTAGCCGGCAGGATTGTCATTGCCATAGCCGGCATGCCATGTGGTCTTGCGTTCACTACAATAATACTTTCTCAGGCTTTAGGTTCTAAAGCCACGATTCTACAGAAATTTGCACCACCTTGGGGTAAATAACGTGCCACTGGCATCGGAGAATACGCGGGAGTGCAGCGTTTCGTTTCCATCGAAATGCCGCCGTCGGGACCGGGGTTCCATCCCTCGACCGTCGGGTTCGCAGCACAGTGTCAAAGCCATGGACCTCTACCGCGGGTGCCGCTTTCACAAATAATTTACAAGCGCGAGCGCTTCAAATACAACTGCGGATTCGCCTCGCACACCATATCAAGACATTAGATTTTGTACACACAAAAAAAAACAAAAAAGGACATGTGCGGACATTGGTGGGGTGCTAACCAGGCGACCGCACTCCGTATCTAAGCGTCTTCTGGAAATGGCAACGCGAGCATTCGTGCCTCACGCCATCGCTAGTGAACCATATGAATGGCTCGGATTTTCTGTCAGAGCAAGGAAGAGAAGAAAGGAAGAAGTAAAGAGGCAGGTTTCTTGCAGACGCTGGCGTTAGGACGAGTGGCCCCACCTTCCAAAGCCGAGGGTCTTGACCACCACATTACGCATCGATGCTTGATCTGCTAAAGCAGTTCTTACTTTTGTTAGGGCACCAACTTCAGATTGGCGTCGGCATCATTTCTTGGCTCTTAGAAAGGGCCGTAGCTATGTGGCCTGACAGATACCACGTTGTCGGACAGCTGTATAGGAGAAGACTGCACGACAGGCCAAGAAGAGCCCACGCAATTCACGGCATCGGGTTACAAGAGTTCACGCGAAACATGACACGGCTATTGCACGCCAGCCCTTCGTACTAAGCTCATACCTTAAAAAACCTATTGCATTTGCAGTTGTACTGGTGGGTCTTGTCTGACATTGACAGTGGTTCTAGAGTGTGTTAAGTGCTCAGATAGGAATGTCATAAATACGTATGCTCTGCTATCACGACCATGCCTTGTGCAGCTTCTCTGGATCCCGTATGAATACTCCGAGAAAGGACGCTTCTGTTATGCACCTCAGGCTGCCGTAGCGGGCAATTCAATCAGTGCAGTGACGTAACCCGAGTGAATAGGTTACACCCTGTCATCGTGTACGCTTTGGTCGCCACAGTACTGCAGACGCAGCTGTTAAGCCGATCCTGCGAACAAAGCCATTGGGTTGAAAAGACATTTGCGCCGCGTAAGGTGACTGATCGAACCAAGCTGTTCTGAGTGCTTCACTGACTACTACACTTGCACACTGAACACTACATTTCCTCACTGACTACTACGCATTACATCGATTCCCACATGACATTAAGTATGACAATATTTTTACGACAAAATTATTACTTGTATAATGCATGGCTAGTGCACATTTCAATGTAGAGGAGCCATGACATGCCGGTTATAATTTGCGCATGCTTACTGTTTGACTTGCGTACCATTCTTCCTTCTCAATAAGGTTTGTTTAGAAGAGTATTCCGCCTTAGTACGAATATCTAAGTATTTATGAAAGAGTTTGGCGATGTAGTGGTAGTATCGAAACGTTAATCTCTTTCGAGAACACGGAACATTATTCATTATCCTTGCTTTCTGCGTAGCTGCCTTTATACTTCGTTTAGCATTTGCGCTGCGAGGTCCTAATAGTTTGCAGTTCTCGTATCGCAAGTACTGCTGGGCACGAGAACTGCAACGTGCTGAGACATTTTTGATCTTGTTTGTTTCTTAAGGTTCCTAACCTGACTGTCTGATTACCTCTCCTGTGCGCGCTATAAACAATATTAGAAATGCGATGTCACCAGCCTCGATGCTTTCCTCAATATATATTTATTTTTTATAGTCTTTCTTTGCTTGTACAGCAGAAACGTAGTTATGAAAATTTAGAAGCATTCTGTATTCCTTCCGTACTCGATTTCTCGTGTTTTTATGTACTAAAACACTATATGATTTTGACAGACGCCTTGTTGGAGGGCTGCCGAAGTTTCGACCGTCTCGGGTGCTTTAAAGTGCACTGACATCGCACAGTACACTGGCCTGAACATTTCGCCTCCGTCGAAATGCAGCCGCCGCGTCCACAATTCGACTCCGCGACTTTCAGATCAGCAGCCGAGTGTCTTAGCCACTTAACACATGATGGCGAGATTTACAGCGCGCGAACATAGGAAAAATGGGACAGAAAAGAAAGAGCGTCCCATTTTTCTTATGTTCGCGCGCTGTAAAACTCGCCATCATGAACGCTAACCAACTAGCCCAAGCTGCTACACTTGTAAGCCACTTAACACACTTTCTGTACCCTTTCGACGACACCTTGCTTCCGAGATCACCGGTATCTTCATGTCATGAAATGCAATTTCGCAGCCTATGAAATGCGGACAGCGCATTTAGATGTACTTAGCATGTTTTACAATTACTTGGCTGATCACATGACTCTATTCACTATATGATGCAGGTTGCCCGCATCCTAGAACGGACGTAAAACGAAGACAAGCGCATCGGTTCGAGTTCATGCCTTCGTGTGGAAACAACATACATTCCCGTTCAGTTCTGCTTTTTAGCTGCCGGTATTTTTTGTCCTAGGGCATTGCTTTCGTGCGCAACTTTCAGATCAGCAGCCGAGTGTCATAGCCACTTAACACACTTTCTGTACCCTTTGGATGACACCTTGCTTCCGAGATCACCGGTATCTTCATGTCATGAAATGCAATTTCGCAGCCTATGAAATGCGCACAGCGCATTTAGATGTACTCAGCATATTTTACAATTACTTGGCTGATCACATGACTCTATTCAGTATATGATGCAGGTTGCCCGTATCCTAGAACGGACGTAAAACGAAGACAAGCGCATCGGTTCGAGTTCATGCTTCGTGTGGAAACAACATACATTCCCGTTCAGTTCTGCTTTTTAGCTGCCGGTATTTTTTGTCCTAGGGCATTGCTTTCGTGCGCAGTCATGCACTAATAAACAAATAATGCCGCGTTTCGAATGACAGCCCACCTGTAAATCTTGAAGACAACAGAACCAGTATTCCAACGCAGAAATCCAAGCGAGCCATTCCATGCATCTGCGAAGTAATACGCCAACATCAGAACTGCTTGTCTAAAAGTGAACAAACTTGCTGCGATCTTGGCCGCCAGGACGTGTTTACAGGTTCACACACACGCCTAGCCACAGGTACAAAAATTGAGTTGCGTTATTTCCTAGAAGCCACACTGTGAAACATGCAACCGGCATGCGCCGATAGTTGGAGTCCTACGTTTTCCCCCAGACACAAATATAAATAATGGTCTATATTCGCCCTATACAATCATTAAATGAATTATTGTTTTACGTGTTATCACCTGTGCGCAGTGGTCATTTTCATTTTCCGGCTTGCAAGAACGTTAGGGTATTATGTCTTGCACAGAAAAAGAAGCAATAAACGCAAGAAATAACGCGGAATCAATGATCATGACCAAACAAAATGAGTAGAATGCTAGAGTGACCTGCAGTAGCGCGGCGTGGACAAGGGCTAAATCTTCGCGAAGGTATTGTGGAGCCTTAAGTGTGCTTTTGTCGACACACAGCCTGTGAGACTTCAAGAATGCCGCAAAGTATCGCGTTTGCTACATGTGTGTTGGAAATGGCTTCCCCTACACCTGTGAGGTGTCGCTCTTTTATACACACAATGTGCGCTACGCCATCACAAGATATTGGAAGAAGGGCGTTCTTGAAAGTAATTTTCATGCCATTGTCGGCATCTGTTGCTTTCTGCCGCGGGTGCTGTACATGCAGGTGCTCCGTCTTTCCTATTGTTGAATACTGTGACGTAATACAGGTGCAATCAAGGAAGTCTGCACAGGAAGATTTCACGATCGTTGCCGATGCATGCAGACTTTCCTTGGTGTCACCTACCTTGACCATAACCACAGTGATAAGAAACTAAGGGGCTGCTTTTTTCAAACGTGTGTCAAGCGCTGGGTAGTTTCGTCCTTTTAAAAAAAAAAGTTCGCACACAGAGTTTGTTAGCGCGATGTTGATATGTACCTGCTGACCTGTGCTAGATCCTTTGCATATTAAACGGGAAGCATTTCTTAGCGAACTTCAGCGACTCTGAGCGTATCTATCTATCTATCTATCTATCTATCTATCTATCTATCTATCTATCTATCTATCTATCTATCTATCTATCTATCTATCTATCTATCTCTAGCTGCCTACGATATTGTGCGCTCCTGGCCGTTTGGCTAATGGTATGTTTACGAAAATTGGAATGCCACAACATGACTGCATGATGAACATAAACGACGGGTCAAAACGTGAAAATCATGACATGCATATCATGAGTGGCATAATTTACATGCCATGGTCTTGGTGCTCTCCTGGCCGTTTCGCTAATGGAATGTATGCGAAAACTGGTATGGCGCAACACTACTGCCTAAAGAACATAAATGCAAGGAAGGTCATTACATGAAAATCTTGATATGCATGTCATGAGCGGCATGATGTACATGCCACGGTCTTAGTGCTCTACTGGGCGTTTTGTTAATGGGATGTATACGAAAATTGGTATGACACAACATGGCTATATAGCGAACATAAACGACTGATCATAACATGAAAAGCATGGCATGCATGCCATGAGCGGCATGATTTACATTCCACGGTCTTGGTGCTCTCCTGGCCGTTTCGTTAATGGGTTGTATACGAAAATTGGTATGCCACAATATGACTGCATGACGATCATAAATGACAGGTCATAACATGAAAACACTGACATACATGTCATGAGTGACATCATTTCCATGCCACGCGTTTCGTTAAGGGTACGCATACGAAAATTGGCATGCCCCAACATGACTGCATCACGAACATAAATGACAGGTCGTAACAAGAAAATCATGATATGCACGTCATGAGCGACATGATTTGCATGCGACCGTCTTGGTGCTCTCCTGGCTGTTTCGTTAATGGGATGTATACGAAAATTGGTATGCCACAACATGACTGCATGGCGAACTTAAATGACAGGTTATAACATGATAATCATGACATGCATGTAATGAGCGACATAATTTACATGCCACGCATTTCGTTATTGGGATATATACGAAAATTGCATGCCCCAACACGACTGCATGACGAACATAAATGACAGGTCGTACCAAGAAAATCATGACATGCACGTCATGAGCAGCATGATTTACGTGCGACGGTCTTGGTGCTCTCCTGGCCATTTCGTTAATGGGATGTATCCGAAAATTGGTATGCCACAACATGACATGCATGGCGAACTTAAATGACAGGTTATAGCATGAAAATCAAGACATGCATGTCATGAGCGACATGATTTACGTGCCACATTTTGATGTTATGATTTTGTTATGATTTTTCATGTGATAATTTTCATGTTATGATTCATGTCATGTTTCATGTTAACATTTTCATGTTATGACCTGTCATTTATGTACGACATGTAGTCATGATGTGGCATACCAGTTTTCGTAAACATGCGATTAGCGAAACGGCCAGGAGAGCACCAAGACCGTGGCATGTAAATCATGTCGCTCATGACATGTATGTCATGATTTGCTTGTTTTAACCTGTCATTTATGTTCGCCATGTAGTCGTGATGTGGCATACCAGTTTTCGTAAACATCCGATTAGCGAAACGGCCAGGAGAGCACACATCCGATTAGCGAACGCCAGGAGAGCACCAAAACGTGGTATTACATCATGCCGCTCATGACATGCATATCAAGATTTTCATGTAATGACCTTCCTTGCATTTATGTTCTTTAGGCAGTAGTGTCGTGCCATACCAATTTTCGCATAAATTCCATTAGCGAAACGGCCAGGAGAGCACAAAATCGTAGGCGGCTAGATAGATAGATAGATAGATAGATAGATAGATAGATAGATAGATAGATAGATAGATAGATAGATAGATAGATAGATAGATAGATAGATAGATAGATACGCTCAAACTCGCCGAAGTTCGCTAAGAAATGCTTCGCATTTAAAATACCGACTGCTCGCGCTGGCGAACCGCTCCCCGGCCACAGATATATATATATAGGGGCACTGGATCTTGACTTGCAATGAAGTGCCGGTGGGAGATTTCATTTGTGCGTAGTTGAACCACAAGGATTCGTAGCGTGCGCGTTAACTAAATTAATCCGGAACTCGGCACGATCTACGATGAACCTCCGGAGCTTCGCCCACTCATCATCATTCACTCCGTGGATATGCTGTGAATTTTTTGGAAGGCAGGGTCGCAGCATTTCAAGATATTTTGACTACTTGTGCTTGAAGTTTGTGGCTCTGGCCAGGATATTTTTTATTGCTAAGCTATGCAGTTAAAACACAAAAAATCAGGTTCGTGCTACCAAGCCATATGTACACAGTACGTAAAATGCTCAACGAAAAATAAAATATCAGTTTTTCGTCCCGTGTTCATCTCTCGTGGAATCACCTCGTTACGAAAAGGGCAAGAAGGAAGAAGGGACACATAGGGTGCTCTATGCAATGAGATGCGGTACGAGAGCTTCGCGCGAACTCACCATTGCCTACTAGACTATTTGTTGGTGACACCCTTATTTCTCGGTATTTAAGTGCAATATACGGAGAATCCGAAGGCTGGATGTCTTTTTTATTCAAGAATGCAACAATCCCTATAAAATTTAGGTTCCTTGACCATATGGCGTCAGTATTTCTTCAGTTTATTACTACGTCCTCGATGCCTTTATTCGTACATTGAGATGAGTAGGGCTCATACGTGGTTCCGGTGCATTTTCGCTCAAAATATTGCTGGCAACCTTGCGAAGGCCCAGTCTTAACGCTGCTGTGTCGAAGCCACATCTGGCACTTAAGAAAACCTGAAACAATACAACAAAGCACAAGTTGGGAGCGTGCATCGGTTTATACAGGTAGGCATTTATTTATTTATTGAACTATTTATTTATTATACTTAGCCGCTGTTTAGCTACGGAGTTGTTTAGTTAGCTAATACAAATGGTGTTCATATAAAAATCCTGCAGATCGCACGTATTGTGGGAATTGGTGACATGTGAATCAGCCAGCGAGAAAATTGCTTACGGCGATTTAGTTGGCATTCAGCAAAGTGTTAGCATAATGATCTACGTTCTTATACAAATAAATTGGTGCGTGCGACGGGGTGTAACCAGGCACGTTGCCAGCACTGTGTTGCACTCTGATGTGCATGTGCACGTAGTACATGAACGTCTCCTCTACCTCAGAGAAATGCAGCAGTCCGCTCTCATGCTATGCGCCTGATGCGCATATCTGTGTGCAAGCTTGGGCTAGTTGGTTTGTGTTCATGATGCCGAGTTTCACAGCGCGCAAAGGGAAAGAATGGGACGAAGAAGAAAGAAACGCTCTTATTTTGTCCCATTTTTTGCTATGGTCGCGCGCTGTGAACCTCGCCCTATGCGTATAGCATGAGAGCCGACTGCTAGAGTATTCCTACGCGTTCGATCAAAGCTGAACAAAAGCATGCCGAGTCACAGTAGTGCATATGTACGTGCTGATGTTCCATAAAAGCGGTTAATAAAAACCACGGCAGCAAAGAGACGTTGGGTAACCCCCAGCACCACCATAACTGCTGATGCAATATTTTTTTTTGTAACTGGCGGCTCATGGAAGAGAAGGCGTTAGCAATACACGCTCATTATGTTCGAACCAGCCGAGCTCAAGGCACCGCCAACCTTAACGTGTTCTACGCACTGTGTCAGAGTTGCTGCCGGTGTGCTTCACTGCAATGACTCCCCGCGCAGAAAGGAGCCAAACTGGCGGTTTAGGGATTAACGGCAGGAGGGTCGCAGCACGGTGTGCCGGTGTGCTCCTGCCAGTGTGCTTCACATGAATTTACACTATATATAGGTAGCGAAAAGCAGCCATGGCAGAAGGGCATAGCGCTTTCCTGGCACCTCGCAGTCCCGGGTTCGATTCCTAACTGCGGCCAACACAGCGCGCTGGACTGTGCTGCCTGGTGAGTTCCTTTACACTGCAATCGAAAGCTCCAACCAGTTCCCTTCAACCGAAACAAAGTAGCGTTTCATCAAATTTTCAGTGCCTGCGTTTGCTAGTCCGTGATTGACATAGCTTGTAACATTAACATTCAATCACCTGTGGCGCACGCCCGAATTCATCGGCAGGCCTAGAATTATGAATGTGGGCCACAGTGATCGTATCATCGCATTATCGTGGCAAGGATCACAGGTATATCGTCTTCGTAAAATGCAGATTAATTTCGCTGATTTCGACGACTTTCGATGATTATAACGAGCAGATACCAACTTATGCTGTAAAACGCCCATCAAGGGGCTTCGAAAACTTCCTGATAGTTAAGCAGATGAAATAAAGAAATTCTTCAAGGAAGTAACAAATTACGTTTACCTGGGCGGGTGAATATGTGGTGCTGCTCCATGGGCTGAAGCAAAAGCATGGGATGAGGCACGCCATATTGGAGAGCTCCGCAAACTTTGAGCACCCTTGGGTGTTCTACCATGCGATAACAACACCCACTTACACTTGGACCTACCATTCTCCCCTCCATCGGTATACCGATGTGACCGCCACGGCACGGATCAAACCTAAAACTTCTGCAATGTAGCTGAAGTAGTGCCATTCGTGTCCATGTACAGGCGAATGCTGTCTCGTGCATTTTTTAGATCGCAAATTAGTTTAGAGGATGCGCGAAGCACGTGTTGCACGGCCCTGTGATGGTGATATGTGGTTCGGGCTTAACACTGCAACGACCGGAAAAGGCTCGTTGCCGAGAAGGACGAGGCCATTTGCATTTTTAAGGGTTTCTATTGACGCAATGATAAAAAACACTGGTTATCCCCAGCCAATGTTGTAAGGTCCACTAAATAGTTCTCTCCAGTTATCTTGTCCCTGACGCGAAAATAGTTTGTAAGAGTTCACCGGGTGATACCATGTGAGGTGGACGAGTCGGTGGACACGGTGGCGGTGGAGACGTGTCTGGCTTGCACACAGGGCGGATGACTCGGTCGCGTGGCCCGGCCTGTCGCCGGACAACCAACGAACGGCCAACACTGGTCTCAGCACAGCGGTAGCGAGCGGGTGAATAGGCTCCTGTCCAAGAAAGCCAGGCTGAGGTAGCCGAGGCGACACAATGCTGCAGTTGTGCTTCGGGACGCGCTCCCGCCCAGCTCGTACGGCCTGCAAGTGCCTGCTTCGATACCCAGCACGAGCTCTCTTCTTCTTCGTCCTCTTTTTCTCTTCTCTTTGCTTCGCCTTTTCTCAAGGTGTTAATTCCGTCCCACAGCTCACCAGATGTCACCGTAGTGTCTTTTCGTGGTCGTCATCACCTCAAGACACCTTGGACCGTAGTATGATAACGCGCACACCACCACAGGCCCTTAATCGGAAACTACACATGTAACCTACCGATATAGGCAATGAAGGCGCTGAGGTTAGGAATAACACCAGGGTGTAATAATTTCAGGAGGCCTACACTAGGACGTGGCGGTTCTGTCGATTCTTTCATCATTTTTTTCTCCACGGACGTTGAGCCGTGCTGCCCTCGAGGGATGCAGAAGATAGCGTGATTCTTCTTTTTAAAAATTATGAAATATTGTTCTTTTTTTCATCACCGATACACAGGGAGAGACGCAACTTTACTTTTGCTCCAGTAAATTATAGGAGTAGAGTGTTCCCCGGCTACACGTTGGCCTTCGGCTCTGATGGCGTCTTTGGCCCCCTGGACGGCCCGAATCTGACCTTCGGGTCCGGCTGCGCAGAGCTACCTCCCATCGCACTCGGTTTGGGTACCAATTTTCGCATGTTCTAGGGTAACCCTAGCGCCGCAGCGTTTACAGTTAGTTGTTCGACTAGTAGCCCAGGTCTCAGATCGCAATCATTATTATTTATGCGCAGTAAAGGAACTGGCGTGCTATAGTTGTTTTCCGTGCACCAAATTACAAATTGCTTGCTGTGCACTTATATGCATTGGTCCGTTTAGAGTATGTATATAGGTGACCTTTTAAAATAATAATACGCTTGCCAGGGTAAAAGCAATAAGCATAAGACGACGAGAGTACAGATATATAGGACTACGTGTGCAAGTAACAAGCCTTGCATTGGCGCTCCCGAAGACACCGCCGTTCGCTTGCCATCGTTGTTATGTGTTCAGACATGACACACTATACATTTAGCAGGATGGGCAAGCTCCATAGTGTATGTCCACTTCTTTGTTTATGCTTTGTGTCTTGTGAATCGGTGTACACCGTTCGCATGACTGCGTTTGGTTCAGCCTCGGTCACCGTGGTTCTGCGCATGCGGCAGGCTTCTCTGCAGCTGTCCCGTGCGCCATAGAGGCGTATAGAGCAAGCGTGTGTTCGGAAGTGGGCGTTACCGGCTCCCCCGTGGCACCGCGGTGCTCCCAGCCGATGCCTATATTACGTGTTTCCGAGACATTCGGGCGCCCTGGTAGTGTTATCGCGACTATAACAAGGTCGAACAAGAACGATTTTCCCCGGTAGCCTAATCTTGTATTGGTTTAGAAATGGGGCATGAAGTTCACGAGGGGCAAAATCCATCATCGAGTATAATTATTCCCCAATGCATTTAGTTTTTCTTTAGATGCGAAGCAGCTTATGAACGAATCCTGTCCCTTCATTCGGTGTCGCGTAGCCTGCCCCCGTTAGCACTCGGAGCACGCACACTGCGGAACGTGCTCTAGTTTTAGTGGAGACGGCTAGTGGCGCTGCAGTTCAAGAGATAATAAGTGAAAGCGCTCGCTCTCCCCCGGCGCGATCTCTTCTACAGCAGCTGTCATGGAATGCGCTTCGACGAACGAAGATCGTATCGCGGCGGCACGGACTCAAAAAGCGGCCGCAGCGCGGCCGCCTTGCGAGCCCGCGCTGCCAAGCGCCGCCAAGCGCTCCCAAGCGCTGCCAAGTGGCTGCCTAACGCTGGAAGCGTTTGCTTCCTGAGGTTGGTGGCGCGGATGCGCGCTTTAAGGTTGACTTTCTCGGTCCCACGTTCGGGAACAGCTGTAATGTATGCGACCGCGTATGGTTCGATAACGATCTGACCAAGATCTCGACCATCAAAAAGGAGCAGTCCCATGCCAACCCCATCGCCGTTCTACAGCGGGAGTTTGCCGCCGACTGCGATCACAGTGAGTACGCCGTTTGCTCTACGTGCAAAGATTCGTTGGTGGCAGGAAAACTCCCCGCGATGAGCGTGGCGAATGGCTACCGCTAACCGCCGAAACCCGAGTGATTGCCCGAGCTCAACCCTGTGGAGGAACATCAGGGGAACCTCGAATGGAAGGACCGTGAACACTGATGAAGAAAATAAAAGATTTACACAACATTAAGCCACCTCATAGCTGCTTCGCATACTACTCAGGGTTTCCTTTATGGGGAGATTAGGAGATTTTTTTTTCTTTTAACATTGATAGTTATCTGCTACGTCGGTGAGTCTAGCCGCGTAGAAGTGGAATTTTTATCCAAAAGATCTTCGTGTGTTAAAAAGGACCTTTGCACTTACATGTACGTCAATCATTTAGTGAGGCTCTTTCCTAACTGCCTCACGAAAACAGCCAACTTCGATGCAGTTTCGCAAGCCGGTATCGATTCGTACTTACGTTTCGCCTTCTGTTTGCTTCATGAAGCAATACGTAGCATGATCGGCCCTCGGAGACCCGCTGCAGTCGCCCGAGTAGTTCAATTGGAATATACAGCAAAAATTTAGAGCAGCCAAAATTATTTCGGAGTGCCCCGCAAAAGTGTGCCTCCCAAATGTACGAGGCTTCTACTGTGGATAACATGGTGCTTGCGCTATTCGGTAAATGCGTCTTTCTTTTGGGTACCATCCTTCTGAGTATGATGCTCACGCCAACTGCATACGTCTGCATAACGTTGCCACCATAGGAACCGTAGCGATCTAAAGCTCACCATATAATGACAGAAAAAGGATCACGGACATACTCGTAGCATTGACTTTTCCTTAGAGGCTCATTTGAACTCAGACTCGCTAAAATTTCCCCCAGTTGCACTTGACACTCGCGGGCTGATCAAGTCTGAATGAGTCAGTAGACTTCGATGAATACGTAAGCTCGCTTATCTAATCAAGAGCGATACTCCCCCATTTACCATTGCGGTCAGCTTTTGTTTCATAACTCGCTGTGAAAACTTATATTTGAGCATAAAACCTCCCGCTCTATAATTCCAACTTCTAAATGGCACATCGAACCACAAGATCGGTGTTCACAGATTATCAGTTACATTTTTCATATGACGATAATTGGTTTCTATCAGATGGGCTAGTTCCTGCACCCACTGGAATAGCAGCTACTACTTCGCTCTGCTAAGCTTCCGGAAGTACGAGATGCTCACAAATGAGTTGCATAGACATAAATGATAACACAAATATTCAATGCAATACATATTTGGCAGGACTGGCTTTCAGAGGCGCTGGCTTTTTCACCTTTTCATTGCACAGCGACATACGGAAGCGCTAGTAATGAGGACACCCGATGGCTTCACTTTCAAACGACAATGCGGCTTTTTAGTCAAGCTGGTTGGATTCAATGAAACGTATCGGTGGTTCTATCTGACACGCTCGAGAAAACAGACCAGGGTGAGCGCGACCACTTAGCTGTGTGAACCTTAAGTTTTTTTTTAATTAACTTTCAATTCAACTGGATATATTTAAAAGCTGGTTTCCTGATAGGTGCTCGTAAACAACCTCAGCAAAAGTCCTGCGCACACGACAACTCTGATGCCCGCCTAACCCAGCAGCCCCTCCAACAGAGTTCGCCTGCTGTTTTCGCGTCCCCACTGTGCTACATTAAGAAGTCGGATGCTACCACTTACGACCATACGCAGCGCTATTCTTGTTAGCCAAAACACTACCTTCATGGCATGTTGCAACAAAACTGCGGTTGGGTCTAGTTGGTACAAGTCTCCTTCAGTACGGCGAAATTCTGCGTAGATATTTAGGACAACAAACAAGAGCGACGAGACACGGGCGCCACAACAGCGTCAAGGTGTAGTGCCTCTTCCCTTTTGTTGTCCTGGATGTGCACATTGAATGTCGTCGTATATAAATGTCGTCGCTGTAGAAGCCCATAAAGAAAATTCCCGTGCTGGCTTCCTGCCTCCCAAGTTCCTTTGCCGTATATGATGGCGTCTTCAAGATATTGTGGCCTCAGTAACAGCATTTATTTGCTTAAATTATAAAGAAAAAAAATTGTCAGATCCCACGTGCAGTGGCAATCAAGGAAATGCGACGCACGCATCAGGCACGTAAAATGGATGTTGCATTGTTGTCTCGCTATAGCGAGTTTGGTGCATACGAAGTTAACGAAACGGCCGCTGTCTGTGGCATGTAAACTATGCCGCTCATAGACGCATGTCATAATTCTGATGTTATGACCTTTCATTTACGTTCGTCATGCAGTCGTGTTGTGTCATGGCAATTTTGGTATACACCCCATTAACGAAACGCGTGGCATGTAAATCATGCCGCTCATGATATAAAGGTGAACATTTGACAGAGATCTGTCTGGTTGGGACGAAATTAAAGGTGAAAACAGGGGGCCACCAACCAAATTATAAACATTTAAAAGTAAAATTTACTTCTAAACATGAAGAAACTCGACGTTTCGGGTCCCACTCGGACCCTTCTTCAGGGGTGACTGGAGGGCACCAGACAGCAGCAGTGCTTATAAGGCCTTCTTTCTTCTCTCTTCCTTCCTTTCTCACTTTCTCTTTTTTTCCGGTTCTTCAAGCCGAGGGGTCATGCTAATGTTGACTCAGGTGCCGGAGTCCGCTAAAATAGACACTTGGCATTGCACCTGCAGACCGGTTCGCGTTTCCAGGTGTCGCCTGAATGTGCCATGATTCCACAAAGAGCCGCTTGTGAAAACTGGTTTCCAAGTCGAGGACGCTGGAGTTGTCAAAATCGATGCGGTGGTCGTGCACCTCGCTGTGTTCAGCTAATGCACTCCTTTGTCTGTCGAACTTACGGACATCGTTCCTGATGCTCGTTCCTGTGCTCACGTTCCTCCGGCATCGTTCCTGTGCTCCGGCATCGTTCCTGAAGCTCACGACATCGCACAGGAACGATGTCCGCAAGGACGACAGACAAAGGAGTGCATTAGCTGAACACAGCGAGGTGCACGACCACCGCATCGATTTTGACAACTCCCGCGTCCTCGACTTGGAAACCAGTTTTCACAAGCGGCTCTTTGTGGAATCATGGCACATTCAGGCGACACCTGGAAACGCGAACCGGTCTGCAGGTGCAATGCCAAGTGTCTATTTTAGCGGACTCCGGCACCTGAGTCAACATTAGCATGACCCCTCGGCTTGAAGAACCGGAAAAAAAGAGAAAGTGAGAAAGGAAGGAAGAGAGAAGAAAGAAGGCCTTATAAGCACTGCTGCTGTCTGGTGCTCTCCAGTCACCCCTGAAGAAGGGTCCGAGTGGGACCCGAAACGTCGGGTTTCTTCATGTTTAGAAGTAAATTTTACTTTTAAATGTTTATAATTTGGTTGGTGTCCCCCTATTTTCACCTTCACGCTCATAATATGCATGTCACGATTTTCATGTTATAACCTGTCATTTATGTTCGTCGTGCAGTAATGTTGTGGCCTACCGGTTTTCTTATACATCCCTTTAATGAAACGGCCAGGAGAGCACCAAGTCCGTGGCATGTAATCATATCGCTCATGACATGCATGTCGTGATTTTCATGTTACGACCTGTAATTTATGTTCGTCATGCAGTCATGTTGTGGGATGCCAATTTTCGTGTACATCCCATTAACGAAACGCGTGGAATGTAAACCATGGGGCTCGTGACATGCATGTCACGATCTTCATGTTGTGATCTGCCACTTATATTCGGCATGCAGTCATGTTGTGGCATACCAATTTTCGCATACATACCATTAACGAAACGGCCAGGAGAGCACTAAGACCGTGGCATGTAAATCATGCGGCTCATGACATGCGCATCATGATTTTCACGTTACGACCTGCCATTTATGTTCGTCAGGCCGTCATGTTGTGCCATACCACTTTTCGCATACATTCCATTAGCGAAACGGGCAGGAGAGCTCTAAGACCGTGGTATGTAAATCATGCCGCTCATTACATGCATATCATGATTTTCATGTTACGACCTGTCATTTATGTTCTTCATGCATTCATGTTGTGGCATACGATTTTTCGTAAACATCCCAATAGCGAAACGCCCAGGAGAGCCGTTTCAGTTTCAGTTTATTAGCAATCTTTTTCAACAATCGTGTTAAAGTACAATGTTACAGTTACAATGATTTAATGTTTTCCTACAATGGTCAACACAAAACATAATGTAAATCGGATTAAAAAGTGAAAAAGGTGCAAGGACAGGAATTAAAAGCTGCTAAAAGGCAGCTTCACGAGATTCCTGACACTGAATAGTTTGGTCGCAGACACGTGGTCATGTAGAATAAAAGGAAATACAAGCAAACAAACATACAAAGTACAAGCAAGCAACATGCAAGCATGCAAAACATAAGCAAATTTAGCAGCAAATTGTAGCTGCAGATACAAAGTAAAAAGCAGCAAACACTGACAAATAAGGTGTACATATGGGAGAAGAAAACAACAAGGAATAGAAATGCTAATTAAATATTCTTTCCATTGCTCGTTTGTCAATGTATCAGCCGAAAAACCTTTGAAAAAATTTGGCATGATATGCTTAAGACTTTTAAGACCATAATTCGTTCGCGAAAACGGTATATGCCATGTGTCTCTTTTCCTTATGTTGTAGGGAGTTGCAGATGACTATTTTAGTTGACATAGTGTGACAAAATAGCTTTTACTCTTCAAGCCACGCTTGTATTTAGCAAAGAGATTGAACTCGTACAGCTATTCTAGTTGAAGCACGTTAAATGTTGTGAATAAGGTTGATGTATGAGCGTCGTATGGAACATCTGCGATATGTCATATTGCCTTCTTCTGCAGCCTGATCAATTTTAGTTTTTTTTTTTTGCGTGGTGTTTCCCCAGACAAGAGTACAGTAATTCATGTGCGATTGAAATAAGGCATTATAAATTAGGAGTTTAACTTCTGGAAAAAGTACATCTCGGAATTTTGAAAGTACTCCACATGCCTTGGCAAGCTTTTTGGCAACATTATCTACATGTGAATCCCAGTTTAAGTCTTCACTGAAAGTGATGCCTTATATCTTAACGTCTTGTACAATCTCAATCTTCTTGTCACCGAGGTGTAAGTCTATGCTAGTATATATTGTTGTATTTGTTGGTTTGAATAGAACAGCCTTTGTTTTAGCAGCATTGATAACCCGAGAATTCAATTCACTCCATTTTTGGAGCTTTTCTAGCGTGTCTTTAGCTAGTATACTAAGATAAGACACGTCGTCGGATTGAATGAACAAGCTTGTGTGATCGGCGTAAACTGAAAATTCGGCGTTCTGGCTAACTCTTACTATGTCATTTACGTAGATGTTGAATAACACAGTGCCTAACACACTTCCCTGCGGAACACCTGTGTTTATTTCTAATAGCGAAGAACTTTTATCTTTAATGCTTACACATTGCCTTCTGTGCCCTAGGTAAGATTTGACGAGATTTAGAGCTACAGCTCGGAAACCGTAATGTTCTAATTTTGTAAACAGAGTTATGTGTATTCTGTCAAACGCTTTCGAAAAATCAATATATATACCTAGTGTTAGTTTCCTTTGTTCAAATCCCTTTACGATGATTTCTTTTTGTGCTAGTAAAGCGCAAAGCTTGACAAAAACCGCATTTTTCTGACGCAAGCAAAGAGTATTTATCGCAGAAAGATATAATTCGCTTATAGATAACCTTTTCTAGCCCTTTAGAAATAACGTGCAATATTGCGATTGGACGGTAATTTGAAAAATCATCTTTATTCACCGATTTATACAACACGCTAACTTTAGCGTGCTGCGTTTTCTCGGGAAAAACTCCTGTGGCTATCCGCAAGTTGATCAGGAAGGTAAGTGGAGGCACTAGACGGTCAAGTACGTGTTTAATTGGCCCCATTTGAGTGTCATCAATATCGCGCGCTCTACTATTCTTGAGGCCCATAAAAGTGGAATGCACTTCCTGTTCAGTTGCTGGTTCAAAGAACGCAGATTTCTTATTTGATGTGCCCAGAAATTGCAAAATACATCACTTATCCACACCAGACGTGCTATTTGACACCAGAGTGGGGAAATATTTGTTAAAATATTCGCCAGTTTTTCACCGCTAAGTATTTCATTATGCACTACGAGCTCCAGTTCCTTAGTTTGGCGAGTGCTAGAATGTAGCAGACGATTTATTTCCTGCCTAAAATATCACTGCGAGAACTTGCCCTCTCAAATAAGTTTAAAAAATAAGCAGTCTTTTTGTTACGTAAGGTTTTGTTTAACGTGTTTCTAAATTTCTTGAATTCGGCCAGATCACTGCTGTCTCTACTTTTGATAAGTCTATGATATAAAGTGTTCTTTTCGCAAATCATTTCATGGCATTCACGTGTTATCCATGGCTTCCGAATTTTCTTTGAGGCTGTCACGGTCTTTAGCTTAAAACAATGGTGATACGCATTTTTTAAAAGATGCATTAAAGTATCGTAAGCCTCATCAGCATTTGTGCAGTTATACAAGGCACTGAAGTTTAACCCTGCAATTTGGTGCCTAAATTGCTCCAAAGCTTTTGTATTGATTTTCTGTATCTGATAGGGTTCCGAAGGACTTGTTTTTAGGTGTCTAGAAACCTTATTCTTTTTTATAAATCATATATATATATATATATATATAGGGAAGTGATCGCTTATATCTGATGTAACGGAACCTAATGTCACGCAGTCATTTCTATTATTCGTGACAAATATGTCTAGAAGACTTTCAGAGTGAACGCCAACACGACTTGGTTCGTTTAATATAACTGTACATGCATAAGAATCAAGCAATAGCTTCAACGAACGTGACGTTGAATTACTTTGTAGAAGATTGATGTTACAGTCACCAGGTATTACGACATATAGCTTATTTGTGCCAACAAAAGTTAGTAGCCTTTCGAAGAAGACATAGAACTTTTCAACACACCCATCAGGTTGGCGATAAAGAACAACATAAACATGGTTATCTTGGATTAGTGCTAAAGCTTCGTAATCTGGTGTGATTGTTGTAAATTCGGTGAGCAAGCTACAAGAAAGCTTTTCTGAGATTAATTGCAACACACAATCGCAGGCGGCTGAATAGATAGATAGATAGATAGATAGATAGATAGATAGATAGATAGATAGATAGATAGATAGATAGATAGATAGATAGATAGATAGATAGATAGATAGATACGGTCAAAGTCGCCGAAGTTCGCTAAGAAATGCTTCGAATTTAAAAACTGCTTTTATTGACGGAGTCCCCAACAAGTATCCTTGTGAACTGGCGAATACACATACCATGGTGGCTGTACATATGTGCATACTTGTGCCTCTCAGTTCTACGCATAAGTGACACTTATATGTTGCTAAAGTTTGTGGACGAGGCACCAATTTGTGAAAAATTACCATTAAATGTCCTCCTTATGCGCTTACATTTTTTAACTATGTATTTTTTAGGTAATTCAAATGTAAAATCTCGCCCCGCCACGGTGGTCTACTGGCTCTGGTACTAGGCTACTGATCCGAGGGTCGCGGGATCAAATCCCGGCTGTGGCGGCTGCATTTCGATGGAGGCAAAATGTTGAGGCCCGTGTGCTGTGCGATGTCAGTGCACGTTAACGAACCCCAGGAGGCCGAAATTTCCAGAGACCTCCACTACGGCGTCTCTCATAATCAGCGCTGGTTTTGGGATGTTAAACACCACAAAAACAAAAAAATGCCAAATCTCGAAATGTTCTACCACTTCAAAGGTTATTTTAATTCGAATACTTAAAACACACTCCTCGTCAAATGCCTTAAGACAGTTGTCTATGAATTCGAAGATGTACTTATATTAGCGAATATGACAATCCTAACCCTTTTGGTACCAAATTTACTGATCGATAATGGCTCATAATATTGATTGTTTCTCTACTAATGAATTGCACCTGTTTTGAACAAAAAAATAACAGGTACCCTCTTTGATACATGCCTATATATCGCATGCTTTTTTGAAATATGAAAGATGAATTTGACCACAGCGCAGCACATATTGAGGCTGAGTCCCCCTTGTAGTATTCGACGGAGCCACCTAGCAACTTAAAACTTTACTCCTTCGTCTGGCAAGATTGTTCAAGTAAACAAAAATCACTGCAATGTACAGGACTCTGGTAACACTTTCTCTGGGTGCGTTTAGGAAGCTTTTGGACCGTGCCTTTGAATCGTGCTTCATTGTCTGAAGCGAAAACCTCAATGTTTAACAAGATGTAACCACAGGTCATATCTTCTAGCGATTGCTCTTTGATGAAAAGGCTTCTGAAATAAAGTTGGTTAAACCTCAATTCAATGTTGACGACACTGTGGATTCTCCAAGAGACAGGATTGAGTGACACGTCGTGACTAATGCGACATGGACAGAGATGCTCGAGCGGAGCAATTGCCGTCCAAGTCTGCCAGGCTCACACCGCCTGTAGCCACAACACCACTACTACCACTACTACTACTACTACTACTACTACTGTGGATTCATTTCATGGAGATTTCTTCCGTCCGCGTACTAACCACAGAAGCATTGCAGATAAACTCTGAATAAAAAAAAGAAGGCTGGAAAGCTTGGGCAGAGCACGCACCACTGATGGTAGAGACGCTAAGTGCTATCAAAGCACCGTAGTTCGAGTGGATAAAAAATTGAGCTTCAGTGTGATCGAGGCGAAGCAGGTCACGTTCTGTTAATTCAAGTGACGAAACAATGGGGATAGATCTGCTGAGTTTGCAAACGTTCAGTGTGTTCAGCGGGCAGCATCAGAGACCATTTGAATATTAAGGACCTTCCATTCGTGCCAGTGTTAGGTTGTGGCAAGCCTGAGAGAAATGACTGCCTTGGGAAGTTAATCGTTGCGACGGACCTGAGTTACGTGCATATCGTGAGAAACGAAAGCAAAGTTACAATGCCTAATTGGAATGTTCCAAAAACTAGAGCTTCCGGACCTTTGAAGCAGGGGCCTTGGGACAGTTGCTCTTGTACTTATTGCGGGAAGATCAAATCCCTGCGCGTGGAGTGAAATAATAAAGTAGTAGTAGCAGTAGTAGTAGTAGTAGTGGTGTTGTGGCTACAGGCGGTGTTAGCCTGGCAGACCTGGCCGGCAATTGCTCCGCCCGAGCGTCTCTGTTCATGTCGCATTATTCACCACGTGTCACTCAATCCTGTCTCTTGAAGAAACGCTACAAGCAGAGCTGACACCTTCTTGCGAACCGACCGTGTCCCTTCCAGATATATAATTTCTTCAGTGCTCCCATGCGGAAGCCCTCTTTTTTGCATGTTGTCCATGAATGCTTTTCTCTCGGTGCAAAAGCGCTTGCAGGACCAGATGTAGTGGTCAATGTCTCCCAGTTCATTGCACTCCGTGCACAATGGCGAAGCAGCGCCCCTAGCTTTAAAAGACCATGCGGGAGTGCATGCTGACCCCGTTCTGACTCGGTACAGTAAAGTTGATTCGCTGCGGCTAAGTCCTTTTGTCACACAAGGCTGGTGTGGCGGCTTCCACAAAGAACGGAAATGATCACGAATTGATTGTTTTGCTGATATCTGATTAATAGGAGCTCTTATCGTCGGTTGTCGTGAAAGCGCTGCGTTGGCCAGGGCATGTGCTTTTTCGTTGCCGTTGATACCAACATGCGAAGGTATCCACTGGAAAGTTATCCTAATTCCTCTTTGGGCCGCTTTTTTCAGTGAGACCAATGATTGTCGGCAGAACTTGTTTCGAGGAATTCCACGAGAGAGCTGTTGAATTGTCGACTTTGAGTCTGAGAGAATAACGGCTTGATTTGTGGGGCCATTCTTCAGTTTGCGTAGTGCAGCAGCACTAGCAGCACTCTCTGCAACCGTTGAAGAGACTACGTTGTCCAAACGTCCAGAGCATGAATAACAAACAGATGGAATCCAATATGCCGCAGAGCAGCTGTTTGTGTCCATCCAAACAGATCCATCCGTGTATACATGTAGATAGCCGTTGTATTTATCATACAAATACTCGAGCACCCGGTAGCATGTTTCAGAAGGAGGGGTTAATCGCTTGGATTTCAGCCCAGGAATGCACAGTTCGTAGGAGACGTCTTCGAACATCCAAGGAGGGTCACTTCGTTGCCTTCGTTTGGGACTCTTGGAACTGAGCACCTCCAGAGTACTGAAAGCGGCATAGAAGAGAGACTTGTGCCTATTTCTGAGTCTTCTGATTAGGGTTTTCCCAGGTGAGGACTCACTCAGTCTTAGGAGTTGTATCAGAAGGGCTTGAGAGGCCAAAAGGCGTAATGGTAGCGATTGACTCTCGAATAACACTTTCTTGTTTGAGGCCGCTTGTGGAAGTCCTAAGGCCAAGCGAATACCTTTCCGATTGAGCACCTCTAGGCGTTCATATTGGGTCTCTGATGGACGTATCAACGGCAGCTGGTAAAGTATCCGACTGGTCACAGGGGCGGAGTGTAGAGCGAGCATAGACTTTGGGTGACAACCCCAGTGCATGCCGGCGACTCGCTTGAGGGCATGAAGTCGCTGCAGTGATGTGTCAAAGACAGTCTACAGCCTTCCGCCATGACAGCTTGCTGTCCAATATCACACCCAGGAAACGAACACTTGCAGCCTGTCGTATTGGCTGGCTTCCCAAGTTGATATGCAAACGCGTGGCTTTTCGCTGTCGTCCCGGAAAAAGAATAAAGCATGACTTCTCCGTTGAGATTGACAGGCCGAGCGTTGACAGGTGGGTCTGTATGGAAGAAGTCGCTCCTTGTGCTATACGTGCCAGTCGTTTGTGGCTGTATCCCGACACCCAAATGCAGATGTCGTCCGCATATATTGACATTTTGACGGTAGCGCGCAGATAGCCAACTGAGTTCGGGAGAGCTGCCAGAGCAATATTGAAGAGAAGAGGAGAGAGAACGCATCCCTGTGGTACCCCACGAGAAATGAGTCTTTCCTCGCTAACAGTGTCTCCAAGGCGAACCCGAATAACACGGTCACTAAGAAAGGCGTGTATGAAGCGCTGAGGGTTGCCTGTAACTCCCATTGATTGCAATTGGGTGATCATGGCTCCTCTCAAGACGCAGTCATAGGCCTTAGAAATATCCATGAACACTGCAAGTGTTGAGAGGCCGTCTTCTCGGGGGGGTTCAATATGGCTTACCAGATCTAAAACACTGTCTTGAGCGCACAGTCGCTGTCGAAATCCAGTCATGCATGATGGAAGTTTCTCATTCTGTTCCACAAACTAATTCAGCCTGCTCTGGACTAGTTTTTCCATGACTCGCTACACAGGACGTCAGTGACACCGGGCGATACGAGCCTAAGGCAGTAGCATCTTTCTTGGGTTTTAGAATGGGCACCACCCATGCAACTTTCCAGCTTTCCGGAATATCTCCTGTGCTCCACACAGCATTGAGGATGGTAAGGAGTTCTTGTTTCCGTGGCTTCGGCAGGTTCGCGATCATCTGATTGCTGATAAGATCAGGGCCGACCGCACAATGTCTGCGCAAACCGCTGAGCGCTGACTCCAATTCACGGAACGTAAAAGGGGCATCCATCAAGGAATGGGAAAGAGGTGGCACGGGATCCATGGGTTGTGACGAAGTGTGGGTGGAACAGGCATCTGCAAAGTCTTCCGCTAATGTTGCAAGTGTTTTCCCGAGCTTCAATGCAAGAACTTCAAAAGGTCTTTTGTGGGAATTCCTTCCAGCCAGCGTACCAATAATTCCCCAAACTCTCGCTGAGGGGGTAAACACGGATAGGCTCGCGCAGAAAGCAGCCCATTGTTGTCGCCTTAATTGTTTAGTGTGCCTACGAATGACTGCATTCATGCGGTTAAGCGCAGTTTTAAGCGTAGGATCGGCCCCTTTTCTCAGGATTAGACGTTCTGCTCCTCTCCGTGCGGCACAAAGATTCCGCAGCTTCAGGTCCGGAGCAGCAAAATGATCTGGCAGTTTCGTCGATCCATCCCTCATATATCTCAACTCAAAGACACACAATGACGTTCTTATGTAAATACTATGTTGCGCTTCGCCACGACGTTCCAAACGTAGGAAGGTAAATCAGACGGATTATCTTTACAGCTTAACTTGAGTGTCAGTAACTCTAACGTTCACGCAGAAACAACGACAATTGGGAGAAAGACGTTTTGAGAAGCAATTGTTCGGGAGGAAGCTACGTAAATTCTGCCGCAGCTGTCACAGAAGAAAAATATTTTTGACGTGACTATTGATTCTTTTCAGGCTTCAGTACGGTGGTTTGCCCACGATTAAACAGATATATACCAGTTCTCCTTAGGAGAACCGAAACATGGTAAAGTACGTCTTTCGTTTACAGGCCAAGCCTGGATCGCCTTTCCTAGACGCGGCTATTAAATAGATGCATACTATATAGATGTATAAATAGATGTATACTATAAATAGATGTAGTCTAATTGGGATCACGAAGTTCTCGATGGATGGAAGGATGGATGGATGGATGGATGGATGGATGGGCGGACGGACGGACGGACGGACGGACGGACGGACGGATGGTCAATGTTGCTAATGTTGACCAGCAAATTCTTCGCTTTTAAAAACGTAATGAGTGTTTTGTGGTGTAACGTAAAAGGCAATACTTTACCGTCATTTACATCATCTTCCATGAAGTATACAAAAAAAACGCTGCACGCGTATGTGCCGGGATCCGTGTACATGAGCGTCGCCATCTGATGAGGGGAATCGGCTGTAAAAGATGATATAAAAGTTGTTCGCACGTGGTCCGAATTAGACGCCAGGCATGTGAAGGGTCGACTTATTTTTATTAACTACCTGATATTATAGTGCTTCATGTTGCATGATCTTCGATATTTGTGCTAAATTATGGAGGCGACAGCTCTTGAAATAGCATCATTTTTCTTAATGCCTTACACCACCAGACCAGCAGTCTTATACTTTGCTTCTTAATATCTGAAAGTATAAGCATCCATTTCCTACATATCAAAACTACCAACCCAAATGGTATTGTAGGCGTGTAGTGCCACATTTATCATTTTCTGCATTTACCCTCGCGCTGTAAGCTCAGTCGTCTCCTGAAGATCACCCTCTTTCCAAACAATTCCGGCACCCTCCCTCTTGTTCATCGTACAGTCGAAAAATTTCCTTATAACTTTTACTTTCTGTTTGGCATATAAGGAAACGTGGTATTTCGCCATTTTATATAAAAAGGGTGACCGCCTACGGCGATGTTATTAACGCCGGCTTCTCGCGACGCTTCGATAATAGAAGCATTTAATAGATATACATTAGCCTTACCGATCGCTATGTGGTCATCATACTTCTCGGTGCACTGGGCTCTGTTTACGTTATGACTGTCGTTAACCCACGCCGCAGAACATGGCACTGCCTATTTACGCCGCAGCTACAGTGACGTTTTATTTTGAGATGCATGGAAACGTAATGTAGGGAGAGGACCGTGCTCTCAAGTTTTGAACATACGTAAGTAGTATAACAGAAATGTCAGACGCCACTAATATTGGGATCTTGCTGTGATCTCGAGTAGTAAAATACGCTGGACTTCCTGTTGCATTAGACTACAACTAATTGAGCCATGACTGGCTGGATGCATTGTTGCACAGTGAACATGGGACTGCACGGTAGCATTGTCGAGAAATTCGTGAGTAGTCAAATCTCTTTTATACTGAAAGAATGATGCGATTAAGAAAAAAACAATGCGCGCGCCATCTAGGCGCAATACATGCACTTCGCACCCTTGACACCGTCCACTACCACTGCGGAGAGCCGGCAGCACCTAGCAGCCTGCTGAGCGAGTCAGGGATCTCGCTTGCTACCTCGTGGGAACACAGTGTACAGCCCCGTCGACCACGCCATTCACCGTAGCCCGGCTGCTACATATCGTTTTCACCTGCTATCCTGGAAACTAAAGGAAGCAAGCGATGGATGTGCGGCTACTGCACGATGCAGTGTCGGAGATCCCCCCCCCCCTGCCGACGACGACCACGATTCGCAATTTCTGCGACGAGGTCTGAGCACGTCGCCTGGCAAGAGCCTTCATGGCTGTACTTTGCCTGTGCAGTACTTTGCAAAGGTTGGCCTAGGCCATGTAGTATCACTAGAACATGATAACGCAGACATGATCCGACGCCTCAACGTAAATGCGATAAGGCGATGAACCACCGACTTCGACGCGAATAACCATGCAATAGCGTCACCCTCTCACTGTGTCGTTAGTGGCCATTCCGACAACAAGTTGAAGGTACAAACTGCCTGGGAAGGAGCAGATCTCCGAAGAGCATGGGTTCACTTGATCATACCGATTAGAATCTGCGTCGCGAGAGTCGTGATTCACGGCCATATTTATTCGAGGAGCTTTGTGGTCCCCCACCATTCCTCGAGGGACGTCATCCTAGGCATGGATTTCCTGGACCAACGTGGCGCAGTCACCGACTTACATTTCATGTGAATGACACTTTCCACAGCGAATGCGCTACCGCCAGATGGCAACGTCGGTTACCAGAACTTTATCTATAAAGGCAAGGGGGAAAAGCATAACATTCGCTCGTATAGACCGCTAACGACTACATCGGTAATATACAGGTTGGCTATGCAAGCAGTAAAATTAAAAATAGAAGCGTGCGCGGAACGTAACAATATTCTGGGAAAACTTCAGAGTAGATTTCGAGTAGACAGGAGGTTAGATAATAACCTATTTGTTCTTACTAAATCTATAGAAATATCTAAAGTAGAAAGCAGGCCCTTGTATGTGGCTTTTCTAGACATCACCGGGGCGTGTGACAATGTCAATCAGGAAATATTGTGGGAAATATTGGAAGCAATCGTCATAGGCGACGATTGTGTACAGCTTTTGAATGAGATATATCGAGAAAATACAGTTTGAATAGAATGGGAAGGAATCAGTAGCATAGAGAACGTTGATATTAGCAAGGGGCTGAGGCAGGGATGTCCTTTGTCGCCGCTGTTATTCAGGCTGTACATGGTTAGAATGGAAAAAGAGCTAGGGGATAGCAACGTTGGTTTTAATCCGTCACACAAACAAGGCGGCGTGATGATTGGCCAGACGCTTCCAGGTTTATTTTATGCTGAAGATATTGTCTTATTCGCGGACAGCCGAAATGATATACAACGGCTGGTGAATGTATGCGGAAAGGAAGGCGAGGCTCTTGGACTAGAGTTTAGTGTAAGAAAATGTGGATTTATGTTATTCAATCAGACAGTGTACGTACAGGGCTAAGAAATACCGAGAGTAAGCGAATAGAAGTACCTTGGGGTATGGGTAAATGAGGGTGATAGGTACATAGAGGTACACGAAGAAGCCTTGGCAGCAAAGGGAAAGAGGAATGCTGCAATGAGGAAGCACAGAGCGTTATGGGGATACAATAGGTACGAGGTGCTTAGGTGTCTGTAGAAAGGGGTAATGGTACCGGGGCTTACATTTAGGAATTCAGTGGTGTGCATGAAGCCAGGGGTACAGTCAGGAATGGATGTGAATCAAAGAACTGTGGGACGCCTCGTGTTGGGTGCTCACGGGAAAACTACAAATGAGGCTGTAAAGGGCGATATGGGATGGGCGAGTTTTGAGGCAAGGGAAGCCCAGAGCAAAATAAGGTTTGAAGAGAGGTTTAGGAATATGAAAGAGAGTAGGTGGGCAGTGAAGGTGTTCCGTTATTCATATAGAAAGAGCGTTGACACGGAGTGGAGAAAAAGAACTAAGTTGCTCACGAGTAAATATACGGCTCTATGAGAACTGACTACAAAGAACGTAAAGGAAGTCAGAGAGGCAGAGAATATTTACTGCATGGCAGCGATGGAAAAAATACCGACTCTGAATAACTACCGAAACGGCAAAAACGAAATAAAGAGGGAGGCATTTTATGATAATTCAACAGGAAGCGCTATACTGTTTTGAGCGAGATGGGGCTGCCTTAGAACGCGCAGTTATAAAGCGAAATTCAGGAAAGAAGGAAAATGCACATGCTGTTAGGAAGATAGGGAAACGACGGAGGATGTTCTGATTGAATGCAGAAATATCCACCCTGGTGTACGTTTGGGCACTACCCTACGTGAATCCTTGGGTTTTAGGGAGAACAACGGAAAGCTGACCATACCCGCGATTGAAATAAGAGACGGTTAGAATACTGGTGGCAGAAAACTAGAGAGAAGGGACAAACATAATTATAGGGAAAAATAAGGACTCTCTGCCTTAAGGGGCGGAGAACTGGTTTATGAATTTATGTTTTCGGCTATAGTATGATCGATTTATATTGAAGTAGGTTTAAAAGGCATCAGGACAACTTAAAGAGGCAGGAAAAAAAAGAAAAGTGAAATTTTTTCACGAGCCTGGTGGCGCGCATATCACCGCCCCGTTACAAAGGGGACGCTTATATCATCCATCCATCTACTGTATGCGACGGAAGAGCGGTTCTCTATTGCGGCTCAGTTTAGTGCCATCATTTTCATCGAAATCACGAACCTCTTACAAGGCGTTATCGGCGATGAGCAGCACCTCGCTGTAAGCCCTAGGATATCCGTTGCAGGAGGCATAGCCGAGCTACGTCATGGTGAAGCGAAGGTAATGGTTACAGACTTTAGGAGTGAACGAAGGCACCTAGCAAAGGTACGATGGTCGCCTATATACATGGATTCCTAGAAGACGCCAATGCCACCGCCTGACGGATCCTCCGGGGTCCACAACGACAACTGTAGTGTCGCCGACAGCTTTAGGCGCCAGCTGAGGTCTTTCCCGCCATAAACAACACCAGCACGAAGCTTTCCTCCATTAATAGGTTGTCGCCCCCTTCCCACATTCTCCTCAACGCTTTCTGGTTGAGGGGTAAATAAATAGTGCGGTTGATCCCTCTGTCATAGTAATCGGCAGAACACGAAAGTGAAACGTGTCTTAGAGGTTGTGGAATGCATAAGCGGCACTCTGCCGAATCGAGGAGCGGGAGATGGCTTGAGAACTGTGAACATGTGAACACGTTACATGTAGACGTCACCGGTACCTCGACACTGCCCAGGCATCCTCTATAGTTGCACACGACAGAAAGTTCTCGAACGATTCATATTGCTCCGTAAACACTGAATTGCACGCGCCAGAGCTCTCCGCAAGCCTGCCATAAACAAAGAACATCCGTAATCGTTTCTTGTTTAAGCGTCCGTTTCACATTTTTTCGTGCACTGCAGAATACGTTGATCATGCTGTACTAAATTACGCAACCATATATCCTCGTTGAAAGACGAATAAGTATCACTTACCATAGGCTGGGTAAATATACATGGATATTGGCGGCTTCCACATCACGTTTTCTCTAGTGTTATTGTATATGAACTTTCCCGTATAATTTTCTGCGGTGCTGTAGGATTGCAAGTGAGTAGTGGCAACATATTATCTTTATGTAGAATGAAGTGTTATTTCACATAGCTTGCAGAGAATTTTAGCGAAACGCAAGTAGGTTTTCCAAAGTGATCTTAAGCAGAATGGCTGTTATCAGTGCGACATTACGCCGATTTTTTTTCTTTCAGCTAATGAAAGCCTGCATTATATTGAATCTACTTACTTATAGGAGCTCTGTAATAAATATTCAAGTACAGCAAAGCAAAAGTGGGCATCTTTTTTTCTCCAAGACAGCAGTGATGCAAGCTCATGAAACCGAGATCATTTCTTCTTGGGTCTAAATTACAAGGGCTGGGCAGAGGTACTTAATAAAGTCGCACGAAATACAGATATGTGCTAGAGAACAAAGGCGGTGATGTTGAAATGTATTTTTTCTTCACGTGACGGAATATGCCAGAAATAATTTTACAGGAAGTTGATAATGTATGCCAGAATAACAATTGGGGGATGGAGATAGAAGAAAACGAAAATACATGAGTTTCCCTGATAGATGATAATGCTACATCTACGATTATGGCGTCAGCGACGCCCGGTGCTTCACCATGTTGGTCATTCCCTGCGCCATTGGGGGACCCTTCGCCGCCCTTGTTCTGTGACCCACCAGCGCCGCAACATTCCTTGGCACACCGTTAGCTCTTTTCCAACAAAAATTGGCGGCCTCTCCACATAATCGATGCATTGTGAAGCTGCTTTAGCACTTAGATGGAACTACGTTTGAATGCGGTTCATATGAAAGCTTTACCTCTGAGATACTATGGCGACACTCTTGTATCACAAGACTACACAGTGCTACAAATTACACGTTTGTAATTGTGCTTGAGAGAACTACACGACAGGAGGAGCAGGTCTCCAATCTCGTCTGCGACGTGAGCTCCCCGATGACTATCTGGTAACGTTTCATAGCGCAAAGAATGCAAAATAAGGGACCAAATAAAACTCCTCATTCGCCACATCCAATCAGGCCACGCAAGGTGCATTAGCAGTATCCGTTTCCATTGAACGGCACACCGACCGCTTCTCCCAAGAATGCCATCTACAGTCAAAGGCAAAACGTCTAAAAAGAATATATCGTCGCCTTTTCTTCTCCGGCATCAGGGCAGCGCTCCCTCTGGGCTCCGAAAGCTGGGCTGGAAGCGCTTCAGGACTGCCACCGCACAGGCGTGAAGGAATCAGCGCGCCAGTCTAGCACACAATGCCGCCGCCGGTGTGTGAGGCACAAAACAAATAGCTCCGCTGCTCTAAATGCTCGAAAATTACGTACAGCGCGCAACCCAGCGATTGCCGTAGTGCGCCGGAAAATTGTCGTGGCCGGAGAAATCGCACGCGTGGCAAGGTGGCGGCGCACTCACTGACATGTCGCGAGTATCTGCTCGAAGCAGGATTACGCGGCAGGAGGAGACGGTTGTCGGCAAAAGATGTCCTAAAACGCTATGCATTGTAAAGAGATAGGCGGAAGGCTTCCATCGAGAAGTGTTCATTATTGCATGCTACGGGCTGGTTAAAATAGGAAAAGAAAAAAATCTCGCCACCTCCTCCAAGTGAATGATGATGAGTGGGGCGACGCTCCAATGCTTATCGGTAATACCGTGAAACATTCGCCGACACATCATATAAAGACTCGACACGTTGTTATATCGATTATTTTATATACACTTATATATGTGATGTTTATTATTTACATAGAGATGCAATTATATACACTTATATACACAGAATATATAATCATTCACATCAGGTGGCAGCGACGGGAAACTCTCGTTTGGGCACGGCGGTAGCGCAGGCACAGGACTGGTCGTTGGGGATGGAGGCGATGGTGGTGAGGTTGATAAACCATAAGCGGTCGCATACCTTACAGCTGACGCCGAACGAGCCATCGAGGAAGTCGCGCTTGAAGCGCACGTCGGCGCCACCAACCTCAGGTGGCGACCGCTTTCGGCGCTTGACCGCTGCTTCCCACGCCCGCTCCAATTAGAGGCTGCGTGGAAACGTGCACTCACTGAGCTCTCGGCGATGAGAAGGGAAGCGCGCTAAAAGCGCTCGCGCTATATAGGCGCGGCCCTCTGGCGGTCGCCTCTCTCACTGGCGCGTCCACCCGGGTATGCAGCGGAGCAGCGGAGATGGAGGAGTACAGCCAGTTACTCTAGAGTACAGGTGTGTACCGCCCCATCTAGCGGGTGACCTATGAACTATTGCACAGCTGCTCCTTTAGCGGTCGTCTTGAGAATTAGTGGGCACGCCGCGCCGAGGGACTTGCCCTGAGCAAGACGACCTTCGACCCTAATATAGAGGAGCGCGAGGCACGAGTGGCGGAGCTGTTCGGAACAGCTGAGAATAAAATAATACTTTAGCGTGCGCCTTTCTGAGGGAATCGAGTCTGCTAGCGGATGCTGGGACAGGATCGTTCAAACGTTTTGGTGCCGACACCTAGGATTACAAGACTGGAATCTCTCGACGGTTACCAATTCAACTGCACAAGAAAGGAACGCCTGAAGTCAAAGCGCACCTCCCGGTGAGCATTGAACACTCGGATTATAAACGAGGCATGTGCTCCTCTCGCTAACTACTTGGCAACCTACGGTCAGCTCATTTCCATACATGAAAGGCTGGATGCCAACAACGACGACTTTAGAAGCCCGTAAAACGATGTCGAGCAGCATACTCCAGCCGACGAGTTCTAAGCCGAGTATAGCGCTGTTGTATTCCTGCGATAACAACGCGATACGCATTCTCGCCCAAGTTCTGTGTAATAAAAGTCGAGTGCTACAACTGTCCACAGCAGCGCGAGGAAAGTCTCCTAAACATTTGCAGCACCATCAGATGAAGCAGCAGTCAAGTTGCCTAAGATAATAATAGTGTTACGGAGAAGCAAGGAAGTCAACGCTGACGACTAAGCCGACGTCGAAGGAACAACAGCTTTGCTGGCTTCACTGCACCTGTACGTTTTGTAAATACACAGTGTACATAATTCTCTACAACCGTAACATTTTGTTTCAGGCGCTGGGTACGTGTCTTCGGCACGCAGCTCCGCAGTGGACGCCTCACCCTTTTTTCAGAATCAGAAATGGTTTTATTTAGTCGTGAAATTAATTACAAAATATGTGTATACAGAAGGTGGTCCCATAGTGAGAGAATGAATCGAGACCTCCTACAGCTGTGAACACAGAAAAATTGATTGATGCAGTGACCAGAATACAAGCAATAAAATACATCGCAGGCAAAAAAAAAGTTCTACTTAAGACAAACAATAGCAGAAAGCAGCCACACAAATCGAAAATAGCCAACGTAAGAAATAAAGGTAATTCGACTCTGCTAGACAGTTTTCAAATAATTACATGGTGAAAGAAAGCAAAAAATAAGCGACGAAGAAGGAAATACAGCGAGATCAAATTTCAGCAATGAGGGATCATTATGCGATGATTCGTGAACAGTACGTTGTGAGAAAGCTTGAAAGTGAACGGGATGTAATAGAGGTGACCAAAACTAACCAGATTATGGAATGGATGCGAGGAAAGTCTTCAGATTGTTTTTTTTTTTTTTTGAATATGCCGATTGAATGCGAGGTTTTGATTTTTGAAGGTATGTTATTCCAGAGACGGACTGCAGTGAAGCGGGCTGTTTGTTTGCCTTAGTTAGTATGAACTACAGGTGAGATAAGAGTGCGATTTTGCGCAAACCTTGTCATACTTGTATTCTCTAGACTAGACGGAGGGATTATAAACAAAGGAAGATGATTTTTTATTTGCTTGAAAAATAGTATTCCTAAATAATTGAAAGTTTTGTCGACCGTTAGGATATTGTTGGCATGCCGGAGTGCTTTATCATCACTGCGATAATGACTGCGGGTGAGTATTCTAATGGAGTGATTTTGCATAGTTTGAATGGAGACACGATGACTGCTGTAGGTATTGCCCCAAGATGTGATACAGCAATTTATGTGAGAATGAATAAAAGCTTAGTACAATGGCCCCACCACGGTATACTAGTGGTTATGGCACTCGGCTGCAGATCCGAAGGTAGCGGAATCGAATCCCGGCCGCGGTGGCTGCATTTCGACGGAGGCGAAATGCTGAGGCCCCGGTGCTGTGCGATGTCTGAGCACCTTAAAGAACCCCAGGTGGTCGAAATTTCCGGAGCACTCCACTACGGCGTCTCTCACAATCAGAGCTGGTTTTGGGACGTTAAACACGACAAAACAAACAGCATAGTACAATGAGAGTAATTTAGGTTGGGAAAATATATCGCGGGATTTAATTCTAACACATATGCCGAAGGCCATTTTTTATGCAGGTAGGCCACATGCGAATCAAATTTCAGATAGCGGTCCAGTTTAATTTCCAGGAAGGTCGCCTCATCGTCTCCTTCTGAAGGGGTAAGACAAGATGGCCGACATATTATGGCCGATCATTGAGTGGGCCGAGAATAGAACCTTGAAGTGCTCCTATATTTGTTGTTTTAGGCGTAGATTTAAAACCTGACAGAATCACAACATGGCTTCTATTGAGTTATGAATAATATTTGCAGGACCAGTTACACCTATTGTTTCAAGCTTCATAAAAAGAATGTGGTGGTTGATAGCGCCAAATGTTTTAGTAAAATTGATAAAAACGGAACCTGCGTCGTAGCCCCCATCAGTTGCTTGCTTCAGTTTTGAGTTAATGATAACAAAGCGAGAGAGAGAGAATATTTTATTGATGAATCCGGAGATGTTAGCCTGGTTATTGGCCTGGATTGCGTCACGAAAACCAAATTGGAAAAGAGATAGAACCTGAAATTTATTGAGGTATTTCGTCAGACGAATTTCGAGCAATTTTCGAGTATTTTACAGAAAAAGGGTATTATGCAAATGGGTCGATAGTTAGATATCAGTGTACGGTCACCTTCCTTAAACACGGGAACGACATTGCCACTTTTCGATTATACAGGAAAAATGCCAGTTCTGAAAGCTAGGTTGATGATGGATGACAAAATATCAGAAACAGCTTGAGCAATTATTTTTACGTGGGTTGGGTGAAGACCATCAGGGCCAGTACTTGTTGTGTTCAGGTTGTGAAGGACATCATGTACTTCATGAGATGTGGTAGGAAACAGGAAGAAAGATTGCGGCACATGAGAAAGGGAAGTTGATAATCAGCATTGCGGAAGACGTCAGAGTGAAAAAAGTGGTTACTGGAGGCCTGAGCAATTTCTAACGGGGTATCATACGTAACATCTTCGTACTTAATAGTAGTAATGCTACAATGCCATTCATTCCTGTTGAGGAATGAATCGACGATTTCCATTTTTTTCCTTAAATTTTGAACCATCATGTTCGATTGGTCGGTCATAATAGGTCTTCTTTGCATTTTTCAGTCGTAATGCAACGGCGTTGCAGAATATTTTGTAACGCGCTAGTAAATTTAAATTAAAAGGCTTCCGTTTTGTTTTTCTATAAAGGTTATCCTTGGATCTTAGCTCCTTCAATAATTTTTCAGTAATTCAAGGGTTTTAAGGACTGGTGTACACCTTTTTACATTTACGAACCTGAGTGGAATATGAGGCTGCATTAAGGTTGAAAACTCTGAAAATGCAATATGTGGATCATCTAGGGGTATTGCTGAGGATCAGTCAGTGCGCATAACATCATAAATAAACGACTCTTTGTCTAAAGCATACCTTATGTTAGATATGCTGGTTGGTGAAGCGTTACAGATGAAGCGTAGAAAAATCGGGTAATTGTCAACGATGTCGACATGAAGAACTCCTGCATTCGGCGCTTGTGATAAATTAGAAAGTGCATGATCAATCAAAGTACTTCCTCTATTGATGCAGCGTGTGGGAAGTGTGATTAAACATTTATTTATTTATTTTTACATACTGCAGCCCAATTTGGGCTATCGCAGGAGTGGGTTTTTTATACATAAGCACACACAAGAATACAATTCTTAACAACAAACAAAAATAGAACTCTTAATAAACAAATTCCAAATCAATACATTCATGCAAAAAATTACAACTCAAACAAATCGCGAATCAATACATTCATGCAAGAAATCTTCTAAAGGCAATGATCTAGTTGAACGAGGCAATACATTCCATTTTTCTATAGTGTGCGGGAAAAAGCTGAATTTAAATAGGCTAGTACGGGGATGGAAAGGTGTCAGGTTGAGCTCGTGGCTATTCCTTGTGGGTTTCAGTTTATCAGGAGACAGATATTCGTTAGTTAATGCGTAGCGTGGGGTATTAGAAGAATATGCAGCAACTTTAGGCATTCGAGATCGCGTCGCTCGGACAAGGTTCGCAGGCCTAGCGTAGC
>CM023488.1:81992268-82016073 GCA_013339685.2 Hyalomma asiaticum | reverse complement strand
GTCGACCGAGGCGGATCCATACATTACCAAATGCAAAGTAGTGCGAACCGTATAATACGCCTACGTGCAGAAGTAACAGTGCCTTAGCGGCTTCTCGTGGAAGGCAGCGGATGACTTGCAATAGCGCTTCTGTTCCTGCACTTGTAAGCCTTGCGAATGCGTCAGGCATTTTAACATAGGCACCTACGTATGATAAAAACTGCCAGGAATGGCTGTTGGGACACTATCACCCCTTCAGCCTCAGAAACTGAACTGGCCATAAACATACTGGCAAAAAGAGCATAAAACGCTTCAAAAGCAGAACATCCATGCCAACTTTACTCACGTGCACTGTCACTAGGTGCCTGGGTGGAGATGGATAAAAATGTCTGCTTCAAAGGCGGACCAAAAATGTTTGCGGCTGAGATGAGGCCTTACCATGGTACATCTTAAATCAAGTTAGCCGACACCTTCCAGTTTCCTACAGATGTTCTGCATAATTTTCACAGATTCATGATAGCTTATGAGAAATAGTGTACTGTTACTTTGCTTTATGTCAACCTGTTTTTAAAGACGCAATCAGAGCACTACCTGCTTAGACACACTGATTCTGCCAGGCTTAAAATGACTGCATCTGTAGTAAAATGTTCCGTCATCGCTTATTACTTGAGGATTTGCCATGTTAATCGAATTAGAAAAAAATTAGGCAGGGTCACGCCTATGGAAACGGTTAAACACTGGGTCACGAGGCACTTGGCAGTGCGTTTGTTCGGGGACCGTGCCTCATGGATAACTTAATCATGCATTATCGATCAGCTGCAGAGAATTTTCTTCTAATAAGTTTCTGCAACTTCACAGCTTATAAGAATTTGCTTTCCGTTCTTCTCTGCAAATGAGCATATAATTTTACCAATTTCGTAAAATGAGAAACCGGAATGTTTTGAACATTGTGAACTCGTATGCGAAGTTTTGAGTTTGTTTCGGTGATTTTATCGTCAGCAGCTGCCTGTTGCACGATCAGGGTAGTGATAATTCGAAGAAGCATTTAGCAAGAGTTAAAAAAGAAGGCAGGAATGCGGAATTTTTCAAATAAGCATCACCATTCTACACTGAAAAAATCTGTGCGCTCCTTCATGATCAGGGTGGGCTGCTGATAGCTGTGCACATGCTACACAGCAGAGGCTCACAACGACAACGGTTCCAACTTTCCACTCGTGTAATACGTTCTCACTCAAGCATGTTTTTCTTTTAGGAGTTAGCGCAATAGAGAATAATACATGCCGGTAAATACGAGCTAATTAAGTGGGCATTTTGGTTACGTCACGACCCCTCGTCAAGATATGGTTGAGGCTCATAAGGTCTCTCACATTTTAAAGGGCATCGCGGTCAACTCATTTAACTTATCAGTGTTTCCCAACGTGCCGACCGTTGATGCCGTGATTAAAGAGTGTCGGTGCCTAGAAAAAGTGAAGAGCCGGCGCACTTCACACCAGTTCGAGCGCTTTCTGAACACTGCTCCAACATCATCTTGCGAAGCCACCTCATATAAGGCGTCCGCACATAAAAATGTGACACGAACACGAATCGTCCGACGTGAACGTGAGGCCGCATGCCACGCTGGTAACAAGCCATCTATGACCCCCGACACACAGACGCCAGCGTCCTCTTTAATGCAGGGCGTTGTTCGACAGTAATTCGCCAACATGGGTCTGTTGCCTACTGTCTGCGCAGTACACTATTCGGATTCGTCACTGTCCTCCACAGACACATGTCGCCGTCGGTACCCTGGCCGGTCTAGGAACCCGTGCGATTGTCAAACATAAGACAAGTCCATCTGCTTCTTGTGTGGTTGCGCGGGGAGACATTGCTCATTACTGCGAAAAGCAGCGGCCCTCTACGTGGTACAGCCAGTTGCCCCCTTACCCGGTACCTTTCGCCTACCTACTCGCCGTTATCCGACGCGCCACAAGTTTTCGGCATTCAACGCTCCTAAGGACACCGACAGCTACACTACACCGTCGCCGCCTCATAACCATTCATCTAGTTCACCTACTCGCCGCCGTACACCCTCGCCGTGATGTACAGTGAAATCTCGAACTTAAGGAGACCGCCGAAAATCACAAGTTTTCGGAAATATCGTAGTAGTTAAAACCGCGAAATTGTCCATGATGACCGAAATTTCACTGACCAAGATATCCTACTTTTGCAACAGCGTATCCAAAGACAGCACAACAGCTGTGCTCTGCCCAGAGGGGCATGTCTAACATATCGGACGCGCCGTTGCTCAAGGCAGCGCATAATCCACAAGAATACGCCCAGAGAGGTGCGAGAACGAGGGCTGGCCCATTGTTTGAGCTGTTACTGTCGGCACACATGTTCAACTCCACGATGAACTGCTTTGTTGCATTAACGAAGAGGATACGTTTGACTTTCCCGGTCGACGGCGTGAACACAAGCTAGCATCAAGCCTCCTTGCGCAGATAAAGCTTCCACGTTGCTCGCAGCACACGATCGTGGTTGCTACTGTTAACACTCACGAGGTTACGCAACAATAAAATATTGAATAATATCAGCGCAAGAATTGCCGTAGCAGTAGTCAATCGGACAAACGCATATATCGTGAATTTCATCCGATCCATGATCATGACGGCTGGCGCTCTCGAGTCTTAGTTCTAAAAGCGTGTCCGCTTTCTCACTCAGCAATACGTTTTCGCCTCTTTCGCGTAGAAAAAGAGAGATCGTGATCAAGAACACGTCTGCATGACAGACGCTTTCTTCGAAATCCCAGTCAGCACACCAAAAACATCCAGACGAAATGCTCACAGCACGTGCACAAGTACAGTTGAAACAAGTGAGCATGATGATTGTAGTTTTTTTAAGGAAAGAACGCTAATTCCTGCAGCCCATGTTGGGAGCACGTCTATGTGTGATTGGGGGTAGGGGAAAGAGTAAAAGATATATAAACGCGATAAAAGCTATAGTGGAGGGCTGCAGAAATATTGACCACCTGGGGTTCTTAGCATGCGCTGACAACGCACAACACACGGGTCTCCGGCATTTTCGCATCCATCGAAAATGCGACCGCCGCAGCCTGGATCGAAACAAGTGAGGAAACAATGGAGGCACTGTACCCGGCCGCACCTTTCCCAAGGAAATGAAAAAAGCGAAAGAAAAGTCGATGAAAACGTCCCACAAGAGTTTTGTTGGGGTGGTTTGGCTTTTCTCCCCCCTCGCAGCCCCCTTTCCCCAGCCATGTTCCTGCTCGTGCGCCCGTAATGTCTTGAACGTCAGCGCCTTACGACGGAAAAAGTAGATGCAAAAAGAAAAATTTTTTGGTGGAACAAGGCGCCGGCATGCCGTTTGGTCGTGTCGTAGGCAAACCCGCTCCTGCAGTAGCGTGGCGATCGGTTCAATGAAATAGAAACATCCGCGAACTTCCCAATGCAAGTTCGTACTAGCAAAGCGTTGTTATTAAAATAAAAAAACTAAATATACCTATCGGTCTTGTAAAAAGATCGCTATTCTGAAATATGTTGCATTGACATTATTTTACATTGAAACTATGGGAAGTCTGTGCGGGATTTCTGAAGTGTTTGTTAATTGTAGAAGTTTGTTGATGTGGTGTTCGTTGTAACCGGATATTACTGTAGCCGCCGCATTTCCCCGGAGAACTAGACAGCATACCCTCCGGAGGTGAAGCTGGACTGTCGACCTGGTCACAAAATGCTCAGTTGCCCTTGCCTCTTCACGAACAATGCTCAAGAACTTGCCTATGGCATTCCTGTGAAATCTCTAATAGAGCTGGACGCTCACATTTCGGTTATGAGTTCCGCCGTTCGTCATTGAGTGATGAAGTTTTCTTACATCGCCTCTGGCCAGTGCCGCGCGAGTCGCGGATGTCGGTACAGTCACTGCAATTCATATTGTAAGGCAGGAGCACAGCTGTTGTCTCGAAGCCTTTATTTGGCCGAGCCTCGCGCAGAACGAACATAGCGCTCACCGTGATGATGATTATGTATAGGTGACGATGATGATTGTGGTTTGGTTAGGAAAGGACGCTAATTTCTGCAGCCCATATAGGGAGCACGGCTAAGCGTCCGTGGGGGTAGGGGAAAGGGAGTGAAAGAGATAGAGAGTAGAGAAAAGCCGTAGTGGAGGGCTCCGGAAAATTTCGACCACCTGGGGTTCTTTAACCTGCACCGACAACGCACATTACACGGGCCTCTGGCATTTTCGCCTCCATTCGAAAATGCGACCGCCGCGGCCGGGATCGAACCCGCGTATGTTGGGTGCCAGCAGAGTACCGTAACCACTACACCACTGCGGCGGACATAGGTTAAGAAGATGAACGATGAATGCTTTGCACACATGAATTCCCCCTCGCGCGAAAGCGGTCAACCTGGCCGCTGTCTATAGCGGTGAGGTACGTCGTATAAGATGTTTCAAACGGGAGACATGCCAACCTCCGTACCATGGGAGAGGCCGTCCGATGGCATGACAGCGGGAGTGACGCGATAGTTCAGCGGTGAAGTTTGCTCGAGCACAATGTAGGATCCGACAAAACGTGACTGAAACTTTTCACACAGACCGACAACTCGGGTTGGGGTCCACAACAACACTTCGTCTCCGGGATCGCACGAAACGACGCGGTGAGATGCATCGTACGAGTCTTGCGTTCCTGTTGACTTGCCTTGGTGTTGAGGCGAGCACGACAGCGACACGTAGCAAGGCAAGACAAAAACTGCTCGCTTAACGATGGCGACGAGTTGACGGGGACATCAAAAGAGGAGGCGTCGAGGAAAGATGCTGGTTGCCAGCCGTAAACCAGAAAGAAGGGCGAGTAAGCAGTAGTGCGTTGGACAGCTGCATTGTACGCCAACGTCACGAATGGCAGTACTGAGTCCCAGTTGGTGTGATCAGAGTTGATGTAGATAGATATATCGGAGAGGGTACGATGAAAGCGTTCTGTGAGGCCGTTAGTCTGAAGATGATACCTGGAAGTCGTCTTATGGATGGTGTTACAAGTGAGGAGGACGTCCTCAAGCAGTTTCGACAGGAAAGCCTTGCAGCGGTCACTCAAGAGCACGTGCGGAGCGCCATGCCGCAAGAAGATAGCTTCCGAGAAGAAATTAGCGATTTCTTCCGCGGATCCAGAAGGTAGCGCCGCTGTCTCCGCGTACCTTGTCATGTGGTCTACGGCCGTGGCTGTCCGTCCCATTCCGCCAGCTCCCTTTCCGCCATCCCTTTCCTCCATCACCGAAAATGGAGTGTCGGGACATGGAAGAGGTCGCAGCAGCCCAGCGGGTGGTAAAGTAGGTCCTTTGTGGCGTTGGCACAGCGAACAAGAAGCGATGTATTTTGCGATGGAAGTGGCAAGGCCAGGCCAGGCAAAACGAGTGCGGATGCGGTCGTAAGTCTTATGAAAGGCGAGATGACCAGCCGTCGGATCGTGGTGAAACGTCTGCAATATCTGGATCCTGAGTGACCTAGGGTCGACCGGAACCGAACGCTGTCCTTCGGGGTGGAAGATGAGACGGTGCAGGATTGAATTTGCGACCTTGAAGTTCTTTAATTGCCGACGGGTCCAAGCATTAGGAGGACGAGATGAGCCATTAAGCGTTCCATGATTGAGTGGCAGTAAGCGTCACTGCGTTGGTGTGCCGCGAACGTGTCGGGGTGGAAAGAAGGACGCTCATCGAGTGCGGCGAGTGACCGGACTTTGGGCGATTCGTCAACAGGCTTGCTCGCGGTGCGTGGTAGGCAGGGAATGCCGGAAGGTGACGGTAGCGGGCAACGACTGAGGGCATCCGCATCATTATGTTTCTTGCCGGATTTGTACGTAACGTCGAAGTCGCATTCTTGAAGATGTAGTATCCAGCGACCTAGACGTCCAGATAGATTCATTAACGTCGACAGCCAGCACAAGGCATAGTGGTCGGTGACTACCGTGAGGCTCGGCCGTGGAGATAAGGTCGAAATTTCTGTATGGCCCAAACAACGGCAAGACATTCCTGTTTGGTTATAGCATAGTTTTTTTTCTGCCGAAGTCAGTGTCCGACTTGTGTATGCGACAACACGTTCTTCAGAAAGTCTCTGTCGCTGTAACAGAACCGCGCTGATTCCATGGCCACTGGCGTCAGTATGGAGTAGAGTGGGTGCGGTGTTGTGGAAATGACCATGGACCCGTTCCGACGTGAGGCCACGCTTCAAAGTGTTTGACACTCGTCGGACCATACAGTCTTCATACAGCCGTTTGACAGTCGTCGGACCATACATACGGAGTTCTCGAAGGGAGTAGACGGTGAAGCGGGGCCGCAATCTTAGCGAAGTGTCGGGTGAAGCGGCGGAAGTGCGAGGCGAGCCCAAAAAAGCTGCGCAGCTCTTTGAGGCGCTGAGGCTTCAGAAATCGGGGGATGGTGGTAATCTTATCGGGGTCAGGCCGAATGCCGTCTTTGCTGATGGGGTGGCCAGTACCTTAATAGTTTTGCTCGCAAAGCGGCACTTCTTGGTGTTGAGCTGAAGACCGGCTGCAGAAAGACACGTGAGAACTTCGTCTAGGCGCTCTAAGTGCTGTGCGAATGTTGAAGAAAATATGACTATGTCGTCAAGGTAACATAAACAAGTCTTCTACTTGTGGCCTCGCATCACAGTGTCCATCAAAGGTTGGGGGCGCATTGCTGAGGCCAAAAGGCATAACATTGAATTCGTAAAGTCCATCAGGTGTGCCAAAGGCAGTCTTTTCATTGTCGGCCTCATGCATGGGGATTTGCCAGTAACCCGAGTGTAGGTCAAGGCTGGAAAAATATTCCGCTCCTTGCAATGAATCTAATGCATCGTCAATGCGGGGCAAGGGGTACACGTCCTTTCGAGTTATCTTATTCAAGGCACGGTATTCAACACAAAAGCGCACTGAGCCATCCTTTTTCTGCACCAGGACGATAGGTGATGACCACGGGCTTGAGGAGGGGCGGATGTCTTTTCGCTTGAGCATGTCGGCGACGTGCCTGTCGATGATTTCGCGTTCGATGGAAGAGGCGCGATACGGTCGGCAGCGCACAACAGCAATTCCATCGACGTGTATGCGGTGGGTTGCCACCGAGGTCTGTCCCAAAAGTAGAGTCTACATCGAAGGAAGACTTGTGTTTCGACAACAAGGCAAGGAATTTATCTCTCTCTGGCGGAGTCAAGTCCGTACTGATTGCGCTAGCAAGGGTAGAGGCAGGAGCACTATTTGCAGCTGGGCGTTATGGTGCCGCACCAGAGCTCACGGTAATAACAGAAACAGGCTGGGTGTCGGCACCGGAAACCACAACAGCATGTTTAGGGAGCAGAACTGGTTCATTGGTAACGTTGACTACGGCGAGAAGGGCCGTGCCGTTGATGAATCGAGCAAGACTGGAGGCTATTGCAATGCCTTTGGATAGGTAACACGCGGACGCAGCTACGATAACGTCACCGCTGTCGATTAGGTCAGAACCAACCGTCAGGAGTTGCTCCTGGCCAGGTGGCACTACGCAATCTGTCACGGTTAGAAGATGGTGGCGGGACTCGACTTCTGTGTCGAAATTATGAGTCTCCCGCATGTCCACAAGACGTTGTTGGCAAGAGATGAAGGCGGCAGCGTCGGAAAGTTCCATCCCACAATGAGCGTATAGGCGCAGGAACGTAGTACGACGAACTGCATGTGATGGCGGATCCCTTCGATAAAAACTCGGACAGTGCACTATGCCGATGGTTGAATTGAAACATTATTTGCACTACGTAAAGGAGTTCCACTATAAGGTGTAGTAACCATGCGTAGACGAGAACACAAGTCAGAGTGAATGACAGAAATAGCTGATCCCCAGTCGACTAAAGATTGTATGGGCACATCTTCAGCATACACTAATAAAGAATTGGCCGGGCACTCTGGAGGTAATATGTGTTGTCCAAGCGATGCAGTTTTCCCTCCACAAACTGCACCACCTAGTTTTCCGAACGGTAGTGAGAAGCGGGTGTGACTGGTCGCAGGGGCGATGTTGAGCGCCGAAGAGGAGAAGGAGAGCGTCGGTGCCCTGGATGGTAACTTTGAGGTGCGTCGGGTGGAGGAGCTGGTGAGAAGGAACGAGTCGACGGGCGGCGATGGTACTGACTTGGAGAGGACGCCCCCTCCCACTAGTAGACATCGTAGCCGCGGCGTTCGTCCTGCTGGCGTTTGCGACAAAACCTGGAGATATGCCCTCGAATGCCACAGTTGTAGCATACTGGCCGGGACAAGCGCCAGGGTGTGCAATATGCTGGTACTGGCGCACTGAGTGCAAATGCCGCTATATTTCTCTGCACAGGAAGAGGCGGCGCGCGCTGCGCAAAGGCGGGTTGCATGGCCGCCATTTGAGCATAAGCGGCGGGAGGGGGGTAGGGGGTGGCAGCGGCAGGGGGATCGGAGGCCACAGTGCAAGCTATAGCGGACAACTCCTCTTTGATCATGTCGGCAGAGTATTAGGGGAGGCCGACGGTTGCGGAACGGGCGAACAAGAGAGTCCTTGCACTTATAGCTCTTCGCGGATCAAAGTGCGAATAGACGTGCGCAAATAAACATCCGTAGAAGGTCGGATGTCACATCTGGCAGTCTTACATCTGGCAGTCTGAGCCAATCTTACATTGTTTGAATGTAAGATTGGCTGAGCACAAACGCTCTCTGCAGGGCAATGAATACTCGCACACAGCTAGGCATTATTCAAACCATGATTGCACCCCGATATTTACAGGTACACAAAGCTTGTTCAAACACAGGGATACGGCAGTTAGAGAAATTGTTGAAGCATTTCACATCAGCAAAAACGGTTCCCGCTGCGTCAGCATGCCATCGATAGCCCTACATGACAGGGAGATTTCTTTTTTGAATCAGTACATCACGTAGCTTATGTTGTCTTAGTTCTAACGAGGTTATTCATATTCTGTTGTACACTTTCCCATCTGCGTCATGGCATCGCGTGGGAGTGGTCATTGCTTTAAATATGCGTGTGTTGATAAATAAAATTTAGTTGTGAGACAGCGCTGTGGTTTGTGTCCCTTCCTTCTTTTGTCCTCGTGTTTCGCGCTGACCATCAATATGCATAATCAGTTCCAACTCGCCCACATGACCATCCTTCTACAGCTGGCTTACAGCCTGACCCGGAGATTATTCGAGCCGTGAAAGACTTCCCTGTGCCCAAACCTGCAAAGGATGTTGGTAGTTTTGTGGGCCTCTGCTCTTATTTTTGCCCATTTGTCAAAAGTGCATGGAGGACGCTAGAGCGCTCACGGACCTCCTCGAGCAAGACGATCGTTTTAGCAGGGGTCTCATTCTCAAACTTCACTTCCCTCCTTACCACGCCTCCTACTGTCGCCCACTTTGGACCCTTCTGCACCAACCGAAATTTTCACTTATGCCGGCGGTTACGGAATCGGTGCTGTCCTGGCCGAGCAGCAACATGGAGAGAAATGTATGATAGCTTATGCCGACAAGCTACTATCCTTGTCGAAACGGAATTGTTCTATTAGAGAACACGAATGTCTCACTATTGTGTGGGCAGTATCAGAATTTCGCCCTAATCTGTTTGACCAACCGTTAATTGAATTCTCCGGCCACCATGCCCTTTGTTGACTTAACTCGCTGAGAGACCCTACTGGTCGTCTCATACCCTCGGAAATCCATCTCCACTGGTATTACACAGTGGTGTACAAGTCAGAAAAACTGCACCAAGATGCCGATTGCCTATCAGACTACACAGTAACCGACTCTGACTCTACGAGTGCTCCATTCATCAATGAGCCCCGTCACGGTCGCCTAGTGGCTATGGTACTCGACTCCTGATCTGAGGGTCGTGGAATCGGATCCCGGCAGTGGCGGCTGCATTTCGATGGAGGCGAAATGTTGAGGCCCATGTGCCGTGCGATGTCAGTGCACGTTAAGGAACCCCCGGAGCTCGAAATTTCTGGAGACCTCCACTACGCCGTCTCTGATAACCAGATCGTGGTTTTGAGACGTTAAACCTGAGTAATCAATTGATCCATTCATAAATGGCATCTTCTCAGCTTCTCAAATGCTTCAAATTTGTGATGAGAACACTTCTATTGCGCGTACCTGTGCCCAGCACGAAATGTGGCTCTCGCTTCTCAACCGGAGGGGTAACCGCTACGTAGATTGTCGACAAAAGTAAGCAGCTTTAAAACGTGTCGGCTCTCACGTGTCATCGTATATACTTGTGTTAAGAGTGATGCTCTTGTGCAGCATGGATGATACTCAAACAACTGCGTTGAAGACGCAAAGCTTGTACATCCCACAGCGTCATTCGCGAAGCGTCGGGCGAGCTCAAGCATTGTCTTTGCTGAGGGATAACGCGCATCACAAAATACTGAAAAATACGGTCCCCGAGAAATAAGGGAACACAAGTACTAGTATCAACAGGTCCGGAGCGCATCTCAATGCGTGCTGATTCACTGTGGTGCACAATAAATCGCGGTTTCTTCCATCACCGCACGCGATCCGATATGGAGTTTCAGTACTGTCGCTTGTATATAGTATATGTTTGGTCTGACTGTTTGCCTGCACCAGCGAAAGTCGCACCGCTCTAACTTCGGGACAACTCACAAGTCACAACACACACCCCATTGTGCCTTCCCTCTTCGTGACTGTCGAAAAAACGGCCTGATAAAGAAATAATAGCAGATTTACTCGACCTGATGAATGAATGAAATCTGGACTTGTCATTCTTGACGTAAGTATACCGTAAGCGCTTTTTCGGAAGAGATATTCAGAAGAGCAGCGAAGTGCTCGGCAGCACGCGAGCAGAAAGAAAAGCGCATTTGGTATATGACGATACACAACCAATTGGTGGAAGTTCAATTCGCATGCGCAAGGAACTCCGTGAACTTTCGAATACGGATGGCATGTCAAGTGTGTTTGTGCGTCAGAAAATTAACATCTACGCCCATGCAGTGACAGTTCTAGCAGACTATTTAAGATATCACGTGGCGTATCTAACACCTGTGGTGTACGGTATACATTACATTTTTATATTAATGTTGTTTTAGTGCACAATCCCTGGAACTTCCCACTTGAACACAGCGCAGGCGCAGGTCGTCCTTGTCTTGTTCTATAAGAAGCAATGCAGACTGCACAGTGACGCGATACACACCAGACAAACACATTGCTGTCCTGTTTGCCAGCAGCAAAGATATACCAATACTGCTTCAATACTTATCGAAGGGTATAGCCGCCATGTATCAAATGACACGCCGTTCAGTTCAGGCTGCATTGCTTCTCGTGAGTAGTCTTTGTGTACTAAGTCGAGGAGAATATAAGGAGAAAAAAGAGAATTTTGATGGAACCCTCAACCTATGGAAGGTAAGTGTTTAGAGACTTTTAATTGTACAAACTCACATTTCCGTCTACAGGTTGCTGTCGAAAATTTTGGTTCAATAGTCAACAGCCATGGTGAGCATGCTTGAAAGATCACGCAACGATGAAAAGTATATGTTTTTTTCTTTACTCCTCAGGAGAGAAAGCGTGCGGACAGTTCTAGCAGCGTCTTAGCTGAGAACAAATGGGAACGGTGTGGGAATACCGCGGAATGTTGTTTAGTGAGCCCCATAATTCAATAAGTAGTATAACACAATAGTGCCTAGTACCTGAAGTGAAACTAATGTGCGTTTTACATGACGTGAGGAGGCGTTGGTTCGTTGGAAGGAGAGAATAAATTATATTTACATTCCCATGAACCGTGGCTGGGTGGGTCTTTTTGTTTAGTGCTCCACTGGCTGTAGCAGCTAACCGTGCGTGGTCTGGGTTTGCGAAATGGCTTCGCAGGGCCTTTTCCCACAGAAGTGCCTCCCGCGACTAGTGTGGTAACGTGTTTTGTTGTAAGCGCCTAATTTCCCGCACCGAGATGCGGCACGCTTGTATGTAACATACGCTTGCACATAACTTGTGTCGGTGTTGGTACCCTTCCGCACCAGCGGCACTTGCGGCATATCTTAGACACTATGTGTAGGTTTAAATATGTGTTTGTCTGGTGTCGGTGCCAGGCGCTAGACTTGCCCTCCCCAACTTTGGATGAGGAGGTGTTTCAGTGTTTCGGTCTAGCCATTTAGCTTCGAGGATTTTGGCTCGGCCGCCTGATCATTCATCGTTCGGACGTATTGTGAGTTCGTTGACACGCACACCCATACATCAGTATGTGGTTGTCCAATGAAGACGGTCGGCCCCTTCATTGCCTGGCACTTTCACATGTGGAGGACACCAAACGAAACCAGTGTTGAAGAGAACTGCTTCATGGGCTAGTAGGGGCAGCATCCACAATACGAACAATGCCTCAAGAAGGTAGTAAGCCTGTTTGGTGTACCTTTGGCATTTCTAGCACCACCCGACGGGCTCAACTCTGCTCGAGAGTCTCTGGCACAGAGACTGCAGCCGTCACGAACCGCGGTATGACTTAAGGGGAATGTGCCACCATCGTGGTATATAATATTCCCCTTACGTGCGGTATGTCATTTCTTGGTCAGACGGGCCGTTGTATTTACGTGGGCACCAAAGAACAGGAATTCAATTTGACGAAGAATGGCTCGGCCCATTTGATAGACCATTGAAAGGCCTCCATATGCGAACAACGGTTCAGGGAGCACAAGATTCTCCGTGGACGAAAACCCAGAGTGTACGCCGCTACTCGAGCGTACTCTATGACAAAGCGAATTCACAGAGCTGTATTATTGACACATAAATAATCATTATTCAACCATTGACGAGACTGTTTGAATGCTGAGTGGCATATAAGTAGCGAGGCGCCACGTACGCGTGCGTAACTGCACTTTTCTGCGTCCGCACCCAAACACAAGTCAGTTCCATCAATATGAATTCCACGAATATTCGTTTGAGGAATGTCGCGTAAATTCTTGTTTTGTCTATACACAACACAAGGCGGTTCCACGAATATGTGTTTAAAGCAATCACTTCAAACTCTTAGCCGCGCAACCGCCTCGTGTTGTGCACAGAAGAGACACAAATTTACGCGACATCTTTACCCAACTTTAAACCTACATCGCGCCAATGGATCCAGGCCGTGTATTAAGCCACACGGCCAGGCCCACCCTTGTAATGGAACTACAGAAAAAGCAAAAACCACCGTGTCCAACTTTCTTGTACAAACTGAAGGAAACTTCACTTGTGACACTGCTAATGTTGTCTGCCTGCTTGAGTGGACTAAATGTAATCAATAATATATTGGTCAGGCAGAGACACCTCTCCACATGCACTTTAATAATCACAAGTCACGCGCAAAAATTCTTCGAACCGGCCATTTTTTTATTAACGCGAAACGTTTCTTCGCTAGGTTTGCCAGAACGCGCGCCCAGCTGCCGTCCGCAAATAGCGTCCGCAAAAGCCGTGCCTGCAAAGCACGTCACCTTTCCCAACGGAAGTGACGCCTGCACCAACGCTCGCCGCAGCGGCAGTCGGCTCTCGGTCCGCCTAGGGAGCCTACCGTCATTTGGGCTCCCTAACTCCGCTCTGCTGCAGCGGCGTGTCACCGCTTCGCCGCGTTTCTTCGCGGGTAGCTGTGTGGCGTTGCCGTAGCAGCACTAGGTGCACGAACGCGCATCTCTAGCCTATTGTTGCTCGCCTCCATGAGTGTCAAGATAAATCTCGAATTGAAGACACCCACCGAGGCCATCACGACGTCGGGATGTACGTCCATCGATGTCGCATTGACCACTGACCCATATATTGTGCGAGATGTTATGTATGTATCCCCCTAGTACTCTGATCACACGGCCATGGTAGTGTCTTGTACACCGGCCCAAGTACACAGTCACCGGGACCATAAGATGGTGACGACACCGGTGACTGTCTAATGACACCACCCACGATTCCGCGGCGGTGGTACTACTTCGACATGCCCGAGACCTGGCACGGGCATATATGCGTGCACTGCTTGGTCGACAAAATAAAGAGGACATGTGAAGTGTGGACAACACTTAGATGGCATAAAATCGGCTAAATAAACACAATCCTCCTTATTACACTGCCTCATTCTTTATAATACAACTCGGAAACACCAGTTTGCAGCACCCCTCCGCTACAACAATCTAGCCAAAAGAAACGCTTTCGCGTTCTCATCACATAAGAATCTGCTTATGGATTCTCGAACTTTTTGATTTGGCCGCGATGATACTGGAATCGGGCCTTCGGACGCACCACGACCGCAAGGTTCTTGAATCCTACCTTATTTAAATGTCCAATGCCGCTACCTCGAGCATTAATGAAAAATTTGCAAGCTCACATGTTTCCCGAGTGGCTAAGGCATTGCCATTTTGTGGAAGCTATTCCTAATAATGCGTTCCTCATCCCGTCTTCCTTTTTGCTGAACTTATTTTTCGTTTCTGTTGACTCTATTGTATGTTCCTTTTTCTTCTTAACTGTTTATATTTTTTTCATTGCAAGGTATTCCATTCGATCTAGCCAACGGTGTTTCAATAAATCAGCTTTTCCTTCGTATCCATTCTGCAGTGGTAACTACTATTCTCGGAAAGTACAGTTGCTTTGTCGTTACGCTACATGTGGCTATGAGAATCCCTCGGGCTTGGGAGTGTGCCGCCTCGGTGTTGAGAAGCCACAGTGTCGCATCGTGAATCGCCGCGGCCGATCACGTGCTCTGTCCAGGCAGACCTGTTGGCCATGCGCAGACATACGCCTTCGTAGCCGCACACTCTCCCATTCCTGTACCCTTAAGAGGAAAGCGCTCTGAGAAACCATTTTAGTCTGATGAAGGCCGATCCACCATCCACATCGCCAGTAAATCTGTGTTGTTGTTTTCATCGGGTGAAACGCTATTCTTGTACGAAAGATATGTATTCATTTCATAAAGCTCTTCGTAACAAAAGAACGAGCCTTTAACCCCTTTCCCTTTCGTATGATATATATATATATAAATATCTGCTGGATATATATGCTGGATATATATATATATATATGCTGGATGCTGGATATATATATATATATATATATATATCCAGCAAAGCAAAGCCGATGACCATGCACTGCAATAGCGGCGTGAACAGTCGTCGGTCGACGGAAAGAATGACAAGGGACGTAATGCGTCGGCTTTTATACACGAGTCATAAAGCGTTCTCCCATTATCTATGGAATTGCAGAAGTCACTGAAATGTACGCGTCAGGCATGCCAAGTTTAAAGAATGGTCGCCACGGTTCCCGAAGTGACATGCAAGATAAACGCGGCCTGCTTGGCGAGTGACAGAAAGTGATAACAGTGCTCCCCGCAAACAATCACAGCAAGCGCGCGATTCATGGGAAGTCGATAACGGCGTTCTCTTTTAAACAAACATAAACAACCGCACGTCTCCCTACCCCCCTCTGAAGAAGCATCGTCCCGATGCTGAAAACAAAAATGCAAGTAAGAGTAATTGCAATAAATTAACAATACAGAACAGTTAACCAGCGTGCATAATAAGGTTTCAGTCTCTCCACGTGTACAACTTCGGGTCATGCATGGCGACGCTGGGATGACGTTAAGCCATCAGGGACGACCTCATAGTCCACTTCACCACAATGCCGGAGTACGTTGTAGGGTCCCAAGCAAATCAAATCAAATCAAATCAAACTTTATTTCGTCCACAAGTTTGTGTGTTGTGGAACACGAGGGCTCGAGAAAAAGTGGAACTATCCACTTGAGAATCCTCGAGCCCCCGTTTTACAGGGCATACAGCGAGAGCACAAAATACATATACAGTTTTTATGGAAACAACACTTAAGCTAATGTCACAGAACAATACAATAGTTACAAAAAATACAGTACAATATTATATTTATACAATGATAAATCCTTCAGAAATCATGACAACAAAATGAGCTTTCCTTTACACAATTTTTAGGTGTAAAACTGTAAAATTTGGAAGTGTATAGAACAGAAGCTGTATACTTTACAAAAAATAAATGGATTAATTTTTGGTGACAAAAAACGCTTTGATTGCGTGGTTTCCAGTTTTATTCAAGTCAATACCACATTTATGCAGTTCATTCAACAGTTTTGGAAGTGTATGACGAAGCATTTGTTGTGTTAACATGATGCGTGAAAATGGCATTTTCCAGATATCGTCATTACGGGTATCATAAGCCCTTGTAATCGGTGTCAATTCGGATAATGTACGAAGTAGTCCGTCTGTATCATGTTTATACTTTCTGGCTAGATTTAATGAGTACAAGTTATGAACTGACGTGATATTGTATTTGATATACAAGGGTTTTGTGTGCGCAGTTTTTTCAGCACACGCAATGTGACGCAGTGCTTTTTTTTGTAACATATACAGCTGGTTGAGGTTTATTAGCGTTGTTGTGCCCCAAACTAAACAGCAATAGTTTAAATTAGAAAGAAATAGTGCATTGTAAATATGAAGTTTGACGGCTGTTGGCAAGTAGAATTTAAATTTCGCCAATATTCCTACTACCTTAGCTACCTGCGTAGCAATATGATTTATCTGAATGTCCCAAGATAGATTCTTTTGAAAAAATACTCCAAGGGATTTTACTGAATCAACAATTTCTATACGCGAGTTTCCCAAAGTAAGATTCAAAATGGGTGGTTCAGGTGATTGTCGGGGAGTGAAGATAACGGCTTTTGTTTTGGCTGTGTTGATATCAAGCGAATTGATTACGCTCCACTTGTGTAAGTCATCGAGAGCTATGTTAATGCTACTTTGAAGGGTATCATAAGAATTGCTGCGAAAGAAAATGGTTGTATCATCCGCATAAGTGATGTATTTTGCTCCGTGGTCAGTTTGTGAAATGTCATTTATGTAAAAGTTGAATAGCAGTGGTCCAAGAATGCTCCCTTGAGGTACACCTGAGGTAATTGCTTTGTGCCGAGATAAACTGCCTTGGATGCAAACACATTGCATTCTATGTTGCAGATAGGACGTTATAAGTTCAAGTGGTGTTCCTCTAATTCCATATATTTCAAGTTTTTTTGTTAGTGTTAAGTGATTTAGCCGGTCGAATGCCTTAGAAAAATCAATATATATGCCAGCTATTAAACTTTTTTCGTCAAATGCTTTTAGAATGATTTCTTTTTGCATGACAAGGGCAAGTTCTGTTGATCTCCCTTTTCTGAAACCAAATTGAGTAGGACTGATTAAGTTGTGCTTGTTCGCAAACCCAATTATTCTGGCATAAATGATCTTTTCTAAGCCTTTAGAAAACACGGGAAGTATAGAAATTGGCCTATAATTTGATAAATTATTCACTTCTCCACCTTTAAAAACTGTAGTAACTTTTGCTATTTGCATTTTCTTCGGAAATACACCTGTACTGAGAGCAAGATTATAAATATGCATGAGTTGAGGTAGTATGATATCAAGAACATACTTTACTGGCCTGATTTGAATGTTGTCAATATCGCATGTTAAGCTGTTCTTGATAGATCTATACACATTGTCTATTTCACTTTCAGTTGTCGGATTCATATATGCTTGCCGAATTTCTGCAAATGCCATTTATTGCCTGCGGGGAATGAGAGCTTGAAACTAGATTCACAAAATAATTATTAAAGTCTTCTGCTAACTCAGCTCCTTGTTTAATTTGATCGTTCAGTGTTAGCTGATGAACCTCTGCATTTCTTGATCCTCTATTTAGTAGTTCATTGATTTTCCTCCACATTAAGTCAGTTTTTTTATTGTTACCAATTTCGAAGTAATTGTACAGATAGTTTCGTTTAGCATTACGCAGAAATGCATTAGTTTTGTTTCTATGCAGCCGAAATGTATCCCAATCAGCTGCACTACGCGTTTTCAAGAATCTATTAAAAAGTTTGTCTTTCTTTTTAATCATATGAAGGCACTCTTTATTTACCCAGGGCTTACGCGCTTTTTTAATTTTTTTATGCATGATTAATGGAAATGATTTCGAATATGATTCAAGAAATAGGCGCAAAAATTCATCATATGCACTGTCAGAGGTGTTAGATTTGTATACGGTATCCCATTTTATTTCTAAAAGGCTGTTGCGAAACTTCTGCAAGGTTTTTTCGTTGATGTCCTGAATTTGTTTTTTCGGTATAGTTGTACGGTCAGAATTAGGCGTTTTCATCAACAAAAAAATGGGTAAGTGATCACTAATGCTTGATGCCAATACGCCACTAATAACTTCGTGCTCTGGTAGGTTTGTTATAAATAAGTCAATTAATGTTTTTGTTGTCTTTGTCACTCGAGTGCATCCCCTAATCACATTATTTGCACAGTAGGAAGATAACATGGTGCATAACTTGTGTTTAGAATTTGAGTAACATAACATGTCTATGTTAAAATCTCCACCTAGTATTAGCACTAGGTCATTCTCGCTTCCATAGTTCAACAGACCTTCCAAAAGTGCAATGAATTCATCGACGATTCCATCTGGAGGGCGGTACATGACAGCTATGATATATTTCTGTGATACAATTGCAAGACACTCTGCATCCGGCGTTACAACAGAATATTCAGGAAGTAGGTCACAAGCAATGCACTTTTTGATACTTAGTAGCACCCCTCCACCACGCTTCTCCTTGCGGTTTAGGTGCAAAGTATGGTAATTGTCATTTATTATGGCCTCGTAGTCCGAATTCATCCACGTTTCAGTTAGCATAATTATGTCAAATTCAAAACAAAATTGCTCTAAGAAAGTGTTTAGCAAGTCCTGTTTATGATTAGCAGATCTGATGTTAAGATGGAAGCACGATAGTCCACCAACGACTTTGGAAGCTGCGAGTCTGTTCACATCTTCGGGTTGCAGTGCCATTTTGGGTATAAGTCGTGCTCAAAGGCATATTACCATTCAATCAAACTATTTTTGCAATGTCACTCTCACTGTTCACGCGAAGTACCCTAGACTGTTCATCCTTACGAGCAAAAATCTTCCCATTCCTTGTCCAAACAAATTTCCATTCGCATGCCTTTTTCTTGCTGATTGCCATACCAAGCAACCTTTTGAGGGCAGGGCAGAGATGCTCGTTAACAAACACTGGCTTATTTGTTGAGTGACCAATGTCATTTGTTGATAGCTTAGTTTTCCTTGCCTTGAGCAAGAAGGCGTCACGCTTTGAGCGACTCTTAAATTGCACTATGATGTTCGAGCAAGAAGCATCGTTTTTGGTTTTGACTCTATGGCAAACATCAATGTCACTTGCTGTTATTGGCTCATTCAAAACTGAACCCATTTGACAGAGCATTGCCTGCAGGTTCTCATTACTCCCCTCCTCAATTCCCTTGATTTCCACATTGCAATTTCTAGAGTATTGCTCGGAATTTGTGATTCTTGTTTCATGATCATTCAGCTGTTTCATACACCTACTACATTCTTCCTTCAAGGCTAGGTTCTCTCTTTGAAGGACCTCGTTTTCTTTTTGCAGTGTTTCATTTCGCTGTTTGCTATCATCAAATTGCTTACTTAAGAATTCAAGACTTTCCTTGACTTCCCTCAACTCTTTTCTGAGTTCACGTTCAATTTTAGATTTGAACTCTTTAAATTCTTTCCTGATCTCCTCTTCGAAACGAGTAGACATGGTTGAACGGGAGCAGCGGCGCCAGAGCTCCTCACACAGTCCGCATTGTCGTATTGGCGTCCAGACGCAGACGAGGTCACCAAGTTCGTATTCGGTGTGGCGTCGTCGAAGGTTGTAGTGGCGCTTGTGGACCGTCTGCTGGCTCTTGACACGCAGGCGGGCTTGCTGCCGAGTTTCTTCGGCGCGCTCTAGGTAGCTGGCAGCGTCGAGGTCTTCTTCGTCAGTGCCGACCGGTAGCATGGCGTCAAGCGTCGTTGTTGGCCTCCGTCCGTAGACAAGCTTGTATGGAGCAAGCTGCGTCGTTTCTTGCACGGCCGTGTTGTACGCGAAGGTCACACACGGAAGTATGGCGTCCCAAGTCTTGTGTTCGTCGTCGACGTACATGGCCAGCATGTCGGCGATTGTCTTAGACGCTCGGTGAGGCCATTCGTCTGCGGGTGTTACGCGTTAGTTCGATGGTGGCTTGTCTGACTATACCTCAAGATCGCTTGAGTTAGATCAGCCGTGAAGGCTGTACCTCTGTCGGTGATGAGGACCTCCGGGGCTCCATGACGCACGACAATGTTCTCAATGAAAAACTTGGCGACCTCCGCTGCACTATCCTTCGGCATGACCCTTGTTTAGGCATAGCGGGCGAGGTAGTCAGTCGCTACGACGATCCATTGATTGCCGGAAGTCGACGTCGGGAACGGCCCCAGTAAGTCCATGCCGATTTGCTGGAACGGCCGTCGAGGTGATTCGATGGGTCGTAGAAGTCCGGGTGGGCTAGTTGTCAGCGTCTTCCGTCGCTGACACTCCCTTCATGTCTTTACGTAATGAGCGACGTCGCAAGTGAGGCGAGGCCAATAGTACTTCTCTTGTATTCTTGATAGTGCGTGGGAAAAACCGAGGTGTCCGGCTGTCGGGTCGCCGTGTACAGCTTCCAGAACCTCCGGACGTAACGAGGAAGGTACCACGAGGAGGTGGTCGGCTCGAAGCGGCGAGAAATTCTTCTTCAGAAGAACGTTGTGCAGGAAAAACGAAGCCAGTCCTCGGCGGGATACGTTTGGCACGGCGACTGTCTTGCCTTCCAGGTAGTCCGTGAGACTCTTGAGCTCTGGGTCAGCGCGCTGGCGTTCCGCGAAGTCGTCGGTGCTTATGGGTCCCAAGAAAGAGTAGTCGTCCTAGTCACCCTGGCGCGGCGGTTCCACGGGGGTGCGAGACAAGCAATCGGCGTCAGAGTACTTTCGTCCGTTCTTGTAGACGACAGTGATTTCAAATTCTTCTAGTTGGAGACTCCATTGTGTGAGGCGTCCTGATGGATCTTTCAAGTTAGTTAGCCAACACAAGGCGTGGTGGTCACTCACGACTTTGAAAGGCCTGCCCTACAGGTAGCGACTGAACTTTAATATAGCCCAGATAATGGCAAGGCATTCCTTATTTGTGGTGGAATAATTCGCTGCCGCCTTCGAAAGTGACCGGCTAGCGTAACTGATAACCCCTTCAAGTCCGTCGGTCCTCTGCACGAGCACGGCGCCGAGCCCTGTGCTGCTTGCGTCCGCGTGAATTTCGGTGTCAGCTTCTTCGTCGAAGTGCGCGAGTATTGGCGGCGATGGCAGGCGTCGCTTTAGTTCTTGAAATGCCTCGACTTGCGGTGTTTCCTATTTCAAGTCGACGTCAGCATTTGTGAGGTACGTCAGCGGGTCGGCGATTCGCGAAAAGTTCTTGACGAAGCGCCTGTAAAAACTATGGACCATCTCCCCGAAGGGAACCCTGATGGGATGCGAAGCAGCAGCGGTGCGCACGGCGTTGACCCGGTTGAAACGGGCGTCGACGCGGGTGCTGTAAGAACGGTTTGAAGCGAAACTCGGTGTAGCGTTTACTCGAGTAAACGTTTGTTTGAAACGCAGAGACACGGGAGACGGGATGCGTTGAAGACGCTTGCGCTCGGCTTCCTAGGCTCGCTTCTCGTCGGTGTTACCTGCGCGCCGTCTCTATTCTCGAATGCGATCGGCGTTCTTGACTCGCACCTCCTCGGCGTCGTTGGTGTTCCACTGCCAAAGCTTGCGCTCGGCTTCCCTGGCTCGCGCCTCGTCAGGTTTGCAGGCGGAACGTCGCCATTCGCGAACGCGATCTGCTTCGCTAACCCTCGCAACGCCGGCGACGGTCGGGTTAGGCCAAATCACGAGCGTATACAGAAAACCTACGGATAGACAACAGTACCTGCACTTCAATAGCTGCCACCCGCGCCACTGTAAAACTAGCATTCCTTATTCTGAGGCACACAGATTCAAAAGAATGTGCTCCCGCACAGAAGACTTCCACAAAAGCACCGCACGGATGCGTGAAGTGCTTGTAGATCAAAAGTACCCACGATCTATCATTGAGGATGCGATTGTGAAAGCTGAAAATCTCGACCGCCAGGCCCTCCTGTATGACCAAAAAGACACCGACCACGAACGCCGAAAAAACCTTGTTCTAACATTTACTAGCAATCCAGCGAACGTTAATAAAATCTTGAAAGAACATTTTTACATATTGGAACAAAGCGAGCGACTCTCCAAAAACTTTTACCGATCGTCCGCGTGTGGTATACAGGCGACCGAAAAGTATAAGGGATCAAGTTGTACATTCAAAAATAGGAACAGTGCCTCTCGACGGGTGTCGACCCTGTGGGAAATCCAGATGCAGCGTGTGCAAACACATCCAGAAAACAAAAGTTGCAGAAATCACACATTCGAATTTTAAGCACAGAATAAAAGGACAACTTGACTGTGACTCAAATAATGTTATTTATCTCTAGAGTGTGGAGTATGTAACATGCAGTACACAGGACAGACGGACACACCATTTAGGATAAGATTCAACAACCATCGGTCCCATGTGCGCTCACTACCTGGCCTTCCGCTCTCTAAACACATCAACTTGCAAGGTCACAGCTTTGAGGATGTCAGTGTCACACTACTGGAAAGTAACTTTCAGAGTACCAGAGAACGTGAGCAAAGGGAATCTTACTTTATCTAGAAATTTGGCACAATTAACCACGGCATAAATGAACATCCTGGCGCTCTCTCGGTGTTACGATCGTTAGGAAATGAACATCCGAATTGATAAACTTTTTATCCTCAATTACGAGATCGGCCATTCCCGCCCCTTATCATTACCTCATTCGACCTTTACAAAAAATAAAACATAAGAAAGATAAATAAAAAATAAAATAAAGTAAAAAAAAGCTGTGGACGCCCGATTCTATCGGCCTGGCCCTGTTGGCATTACCCGTGCAGTGCAAGCCGACACACGCAAAGTGGCTCTGGAGATCGTACGACAAGAGGGGACAATACGCCGTTGTGTTGTACACAGAATTTGACTGCTTCAAAACCTCGTCTGATCTCATGAGTTACCCACCAGTAATGTTCATTTGTCAGTGTGTCTGTGCGGCTCTTTTCTTTCATGTCGCCCTTTCTTCTTCCTTGCCTACCTCACCCCGCCGCTCGGTAGCGCCGAGTGCGCGTTACAACTGTGGCTACAGTCGGGAACACGAGCGCTGCGCCTTTCATGCCTGAATACGTCCCCCGTTCTTCACTCCTGGGGCGCGTTGCTGTGCAGCGGCACCACAGAGGCAATATCCAAACCACATAAGGTACGCCACTGACTGTCGCTAGTTTCGCCAGATATAAGCCGGCGCCACGGTTTACAATGCCTAATTGATGGATTGCTCTTTAAAATGTCTACGGACTCGGACAGCGCTGGCGCGGCGGGCGGCACTCGTCCTTCTCGCTGTCTGCCCCATTTTCGCCACTTTCTCATTTTATTCTTTTCTTTGCTTTCTTCCTTTCTCTTTTTTTTCTTTTTTCCTTCGCACTCTCTCTCTGTCTCTGTGTGCGAGTTGCTTTTGCTTGACTTGCTCATCTTTTGTTGCTGTGAAGATGCCAGCAATCTTCTTATTATTATTTTTCTTATTTTTTATTATTTCCGTATATTTTCAACTCACTCATTCTCTTTCCCACCCTTGTCCTTCTCGTCTTACTACAAGTCAAATTGTGGTATATAAGGCCATACTGGCCTGTGGTTAACATGTCTCGAAAAAGGTCGGGCTCCGACGGAAACGTTGACTTAATAACCGTCGTTCTCTAAGAGGCGCATCGTCAATTCTGTTATATATATATATATATATATATATATATATATATATATATATATGCCCCGCCACGGTGGTCTAGTGGCTATGGTACTCGGCTGCTGATCCGAGGGTCGCGGGATCGAATCCCGGCCGCGGCGGCTG
>CM023488.1:81875822-81992168 GCA_013339685.2 Hyalomma asiaticum | reverse complement strand
TGATCAATTTGAATACCGGAGTGCATGTCGGAGCTACGCGGACAATTAGTTCCCCTTGGCACTCTCCTGAAAGCGAAACTGCGCGCGAAAAGAGCGTCTGTGACGTCGATGTCGCCGCCGCCACGGCTTTCGTCACTCGCCACTCTCCCGTGGTCACCGCCGCTCGGCCGCGCAAGCAGCTGCGTTACATCCTTGTTATCTGCCCCTTGAGCAGACAATATTATACGACCATCATTTTAGGGGATAGTGACTTTCCGCAGACGTGAATACAAATAACGTACAATTGATACACAAGTACCCATGTCAATCAAAGATTCCGCACGAGCACCTTCCACTACAACGAAAGCTCCTTGGGGCCCCAAGGAGCTTGGGGCCCCAATTCTCAAACTCGCTAATAACGTTACACGGGCGTGCCGGAGGAAATTCTGTCTCTTCGTGCGATACAGCGTTTCTTCCAAAAGCTGTGTAAAACAGTTTTCCTGCGGCGATTGGCGAAATGAGTGGTTGGTAACACGGGTGATGTAGAACACCTAAGTGGTGACGGTGAGCGGCGTCCTACCAGACGCCACCCACCGTCGCGCTTAAAGGTTGGGAGTCATGAGTCGTGTCCGATTTGCACTTGGCGACGCAGAGCGGCCGCGAGGCGGCAGGTAGGGACGGCGTTGGAAGGGGGCCCCCCACAGAAAAGTCGTCCCGTTCGGATGCGTCATATATATCTCCGGCGCTAGTCTTGCTGGCGCTTGCGGCAGAAGCGTGCAATAAGCCCGCCAAAGCCAGAGTAATAGCAGATTGGACGAGGCTTGCACCATTGCGGATAGGACCGTGGGCTAGGTGCAGCAGTTGAGATGGAAGCCAGGTAAGCAGGCTTCGGTTGCGGAGGCATAGGTTGTACTATGAGTGGCGGCACTGCGGCAACCTGCGCGTTTGTTGAAGGAGGCCACGGTATAAGAGGCTCCTTGTAACCAGCAACAGCCATTGACGCCATTTCCTCCTTTATACGACGTCTCTCAAAGAGGCATTGGAGGCGTGTTGAGGAAGTGGACTTGCAGGGAGGCCAAAAGACTGGAGCTCTTCACGTGGGATCGCGCGGATCATCGTACGTAAGGACAGGTCGGGGTGGTGACGCTCTAATCCGGGTGCGAACGTATGGCACGCAGCGACAATATCGGCAACAGTGTAAGGGTTCCTGATGGCCAACGCATTGAATGCAACAGTCGTTATGCCCTAGAGAATGTGCCGAACTTTGTCTATTTCGGCCATGGCCGCGTTGACGCGTTGTAAAGGGTCAGCACAGCGTCGATGTAATGCGTGTACGACTCCCGTGTTGCTGTCTACGAGTGTCGAGCGTCTTCTTGGCGAAGGCAGATCGAATGTCTGGTGTCCTGAAAACTTGTGAAAGCTATCGCTTGAAGCAATCATCATCGACAGCAGCCGCAGTATAGCAGCAGCAGCCTATTATGTCTACAACAGGACGAAGGCCTCTCCGAACAATTACCAATTTGCCCTATCCTGAGCAAGTTGGTCCCAATTTATGGCTGCGAACTTCCTAATTTCATTCCTCTATCTAAGCTTCTGCTTCCTCTGTTGCGTTTTCCTTCTCTTGGTATCCAGTCCATCGCTCTTACTGTCCCTCTGTTACCTGTCCTCCGCATGATATCCCTGCCCTGGTCCATTTAGTTATTTATTTGATATAAGAATATCAGCTAGCCTGTCCGCTGACGCTGTGAGCTCGTTTTTTTATATCTTAGTGTTACACTATCATTTTTCATTCCATTCCACGCTGCGTGCTTTTAACCTCATTTCTAGTTCTTTAGTTATCCGCCGTGGTTCTGTGCCACAAGTTGGTAGGGAGAATGCAGCGATAAATACTTTCGCTTCAGTGACAGTGGCAAGTTGCAATCATAATTTTGGAATGTCTGCCGGATGCGCACCCAGTGAGCAAAATCAATCTCGTGGTCAAAAAACCGCTTTGGCCACTCCTGTGAGGCAAAAGTACACGTGGCCTAACTTGAGCTGCTCGTCGCATCGGTTGGCTGAGCTCACCCAGTCGTAGTTTTCAAGCCAGTCCTCCACGTCCTCTCCGCCGAGTCCAGGGAGCAGGTGGAAGCCGGACTGGTGGCCGCTGACAATCCAACCGAGAGAGGCTGATGAGATCGGAGCCGAGAGGGTGGATGTAGAAGTATCGGTCGACGCGTCCTGCGACATGACGGTGGACCGCTGCGACAATCAGCTACCCGATGCGAGCTCCAGGAGGTCGATCAGCGTTGCTGAGAACCGAACAACACTCTCCACCACTTCTGACGATACAGTCACCACTGAGTACTGATTAGGCCTAGATGATGCGGTAAACCGACCATGAGCAAAGCATAGATGAGAATCAAGCTGACGACCAAAAAAGGATGAAGAAGGTATTTATATCGTGATGATTATGTACAGATGAAGAGCTCCTTAAGTGTACGCAGTATGTTTAAGAATTTATTTATTCATGGAATCCTGCATTTTCCAGAAGCATCACTTGCTCACCATTTGCAGCGAGAGCTTTCAATAACAACACTTTCTAAGCTAGCTTCTCCTTGCTTTCGCAAACAGCGGGTGTTTGCTTCAGGGACTGCGTAGACCTTGTAGTTTCCTTCATCGGCCCTAATGGCGTTACCTTATTTGCATGAAGCCCCCTTGCACGATGTGAGCTCTCAATACACCATTTTCCCACATACACATACAAAGACAAATGAAATACAGCAACGGAGATGAAGCTTGATATCATTATTTCATTTTTTATAGGTGGAAAATCCTGTAAGGAAGGGATCTGGTCTGTTTCCCGGTGTTTTACTAGACGAACGAATGCTGTGATTACAGCAGCATTTTAGTTTTGCCAAGGTTGTTATTCTCGTTTGAGGAAATAAGGTAATTTTGTAAATTAATGCACTAAAATTCGTACTGTTTGCCTTTTAACATAACCTCAAAGGTCCCAATTTGTTATTGCATGTATGCAAGCTCTATTTAATGGTTAGTAAGGGGGAAAAATTGTGATTTCAAATCGTAACGGAAAAGTGTGCTGCATGGCTCATCAGATATTGATACTCTGGTGAGCACATCTTAGTTTGGATGCGGCGCTGACATGAAAAGGCCGAAGAACACATGTTTCTGCACAATTTTCTGCATACATTATCATATTTGGACTGAACTGTTTTCCACCTGTTTCGATAGTTTTTGGCGCCCACCTCATAATTTTATTTATATATGCACATCAAAGATACGGCGCGGTCATTGTTCGCGCGGTTTCAGCAATGCCTGACGACAATACAAGAAGCGAGAAAAGACATAAAGGTGCCATATAAAAAAAAACAAACGATGCAGTTCTCATGGCCAACGTGACTATCAATGCCCTGGTGACACTGGCTATGTGCTTTTTTAGCGTTCTTTTTGACTGTGTCAATCATTGGATTGTGTAGGAAATCTGTGGCGTTGTAGCCATTGAAAAAATCGAGATTACGAACGTTTTTTTGCGGCACCACGCGGTTGAAGAGTAAGTTTGAGCCCAGCCTGTCAGCAAGAAGGGACACATCTTCCTGATCGGCAACCATGTCTCTCTCGGATGAGAACGCTGCTATTTTGACTGTAATGTGATCCACATAGTAAGCCGGAGGCTTCTCCTGAAAGCACAAACAAGATAAAGACGTCAGAAAATAAGGTATACATTTCCCCAAGGAATTAACTAGTGTGCCACTGAGTTAATCGCTTCTGAAAACTGTTCAGTCTACGACATTAACTTGTTTATTCTTATAGGTTAGACTGTAGGTTACAACAACAACAAAAAAGTCAACAACCATTCTCCTGTGAAACAATAGCGGGAGCTATACTTGGCGCCTGCGTGGCAGACCTACTACCTTTCTTTCGTTCTTGCCTTTTTGCCCGTCAGGTTTTAGAAGAAAATTGAAGGAACAATATGGTGAGATGTTGATGTTGTATACGACCTGTAATGTCTTCTTTTTCCACTACAATAATGCACAATAGGCACTGTAGGTATCTGCGTAAATAAATAAATAAATAAATAAAAGCACAGCAGCAGGTGTGGTCGTCACGCTACAGTCAGTTGCTCTCGCAAAACGGGAACTCCTGGCGCCCTCCATAAAGTGGCTGAAGAAAGTAGTGCATAACACTCTCTTGCGATAGTGACCCCTGATCCGAATCATGAGGCAGAGGTGATTAGGAGGATTAGAATGGGGTGGAGTGCATTCGGCAAGCATTCTCAGATAATGAATGGTAGCTTACCATTGTCTCTGAAGAGGAAGGTGTATAACAGCTGCATCTTACCGGTACTCACCTACGGGGCAGAAACTTGGAGGTTAACTAAAACGGTTCAGCTTAAATTGAGGACGACGCAGCGAGCTATGGAACGGAAAATGGTAGGTGTAACCTTAAGGGACAAGCAGAGGCCGGTGTGGGTTAGGGAACAAACGTGTTTTATGGACATACTAATAGAAATTAAGAAGAAATGGGCCTGGGCGGGACATGTAATGCGAAGAAGACAACCCTCGGTCGTTAAGGGTAACAGAGTGGATTCCTAGAGAAGGCAAGCATAGCAGGGAGCGGCATAAAGTTCGGTGGGCAGATGAGATAAGGAAGTTTGCGGGGATAAATTGGGCACAGTTAGCACAGGACAGGGATAATTGGAGAGCCATGGGAGAGGCCTTTGCCCTGCAGTGGGCGTAGACAGGCTGATTATGATGATGATGATGATGATAGCCTTCTAAACGACTGTCGTGTTCTTCGTTTCCCCTTCTTCCTCATTGGTATAAGATTCACGAAACAGCGTGGCAGACATGACTCGCCGCTATTTTCATCTGTCATCTCGCGCTCGCTCTCCTGAATGTCGCCATCCATGTAGCTGCCGTCGCGCGACTCAGCTAACGCCCACTTCTGGAGTTTTTGCCGTCGTGGCGTGGCCAGCTCCTTTCTCCATTGCCGAGGTTTGTTTGTTTGTCTGCTGTGTCAGGATGTGGGCTTGCTCGCAACACGGGCCAAGCCTTTTTGCTGTACGAACTGTGCGAGAGCAGACGCAGCCACTCGCCTTTGCTCTTTGGTTGCCCGTTAGCATGGCTGGCGATGACACAACCCCGGCGGTCGTCGAAGAGGCCTCGAGTCAAGGAATGGGCCACGCGTCTTCTCCCACGATGATGGGCCTTCTCGGAACGCAGCCGGGACCCCACGTTACTGGCGCCAGTGTGGGGCATGACCTCGTCTCAGCCTGCAACCCCCAGTCTCCGCTTGCCGGCCAGTCCAGGGATGCCGTGCCCAGCAGCATCCGGCCGATCTCTGTCCAGAGCTGCCACCATCGTGTCCCGTAAGCCGCGCCCCGCTCCACACACAATCACGTCGTCATCGTCCGTTAGTACTTCTCAACGGCCCTCTGGCCGCGGTTTCCATACTGTGGGAGCTGCCCGCGTCTCATCCACAATCCTCACCCGCAGGCTTCAGTCAGCGCACGCCAGTCAACGTCCCCCGCGCTTAGCCGAGCTTTCGCGTAAAGATCACGCGAACATGTTTGGCGTTGAGTAGTTACCGTTTCATTTGCTAAATAGAATGATGTGTTCAGTTGGATGTTATTATAGAACGCGTATTTGTGGCTTGTATTCGGTATTGGATACTACATTGGAAGGTAGATAGTCGTGTTCCTTTCGTATTAGAAACGCTAGCGGTGCCGAGTCTGAAGAAACAGCAAAGATGGGTGGCTTCCTTAGCTTCATTTAGGTGCTAGTCTAAGTCTAGAATCCCTTGTAAGAGCCTAGCTAAGCAAAACAAACGCGAGTTAACCTAAGTTAAGCTAAGGAAGCAGACCAGTTTCCCCGGAGAGTACAGATGGTGTGGCGGGAGAACGGCGTTTTAGCTCCCTATCAGCTTCGCGCGCCCGTCTCGCCCCAATAAGGCAACAACTGTAAGAGCCAAGCTAGCAACGATCCTATACAAATATTTTCAGGGAGTGCTGAGCATACTCCAGACATCTCTGATAGAACATTCGCACTAGTCGATTAAAAGTGCAATACGTATGGGACTTTCCATTTTTGCGCTCAAATGAGCTGTAAGGATGCTGCGCTTCACAGATGTGCAAACAGAGAGTTACTCATGCTCACCAATGCACGTGAATGAGAATCATGAATTTAAGGCTAGAAGTTGTAAATGCAACTTCGACTGACGTAGCATGTAATAGTTGGCGCTTTGCGCATTGCATTAACTACTGGAACAAGATTCCACGATATGTCGTCGGCGTCGTTACCTTGGAGCATTTATGCTGAAAATTAGTAGCCTGGTGAACGTTTGAAGTGTAGCTGAAAGTTTAGCATATATCCTTTTTATATAGTTATCGTAATTTTGAATTATCTGTGATACTGTTCCTTTTTGTTATTTATGGCGGCTCTAAATGCAAGTCGGTGTGAGGAGCAACATCGCTACCTACTGAGTGTCCCGAGGAATAATTGTATAATATGGGCCTATTTCTTTTTCCGTGGCATATGAGGAGCAAGTGTTGTTGTCCAGTTGGTATAAGACTCCTGCCTTCACTTTAACGGCCAGCCATATGCCACTGAGGTGTAGGGACATCGGAAGCCTAAGCTAGTCACTTTGTCCCTGTAAACTCCTGTTCACCCCCTTGGTGGCTGGCAACATATAATGATCTCACCCTGGCATGGTGCAGTTGCATCTGGGATCGGCCCATATATTTCTCTTTGGGTCGACACTGCACGACCGCCTTAATCCGCTCTTCAAACAGGGAAGCAACATCATTTGTTCTCGCTCGCGAATGAAACGTAGACGTACAAAGTACGCAGCCACACATGTAACTTTCCAAGCCGTAGGGCAGTATCAAACATAAGCCCTCGAGGTGTCAAGCGAGGAAGCTATCGCTAGGTGGTTTAATAACGTGAGTTGCGCTTTTAATATGTAATATCCCAGGCAGCACGCAACGTAGGGCCGATATTGGTTTTATGGCGGCAAAGTTCGGCCCATCCACGGCCTAATGTTGCCGACAGCGAGCCAGTATCGGCCACGCCGCCGTCAATGACTGGCAACGTCGGGCTACTATAGCCGCTGCCCCGCCGATATCGGCAGGCCGTCTACTGTAATCGGCAACATGGGACCGCTTATGCCGCGTTACTGCCGACATCGGCTGAGGCGATGGCTTTCAACGGCAACTATGGCGCCGATTTTGCCTTTCTACAGACAATATGGGCTGGCCGACGCCATTTATCGGCAACACTGTGCCAAGTATGCCACCTTAAAGCCCTCGTCGGCTAGCCGATAACTTTCTCCGGCAAATGTGGCGCCGATTTTGCCGCTCATCAGAATCACCTGGGGAATGGCGAATTTGGCGCGATATTTGCCCAGGAAGATTATTTCACAGGAGACACTGAGTCATTTCTGTTGTCCTGGAGGCAACGTCGACTACGCCGCAGCCTTTCATGGTTGATATCGGCCGGGCCTCTTTCGAAGCCTGCTGCATATAACAATAGAGATCCGATCGACACAAGCATGACCGAAATTCACTTGAGAGATTCGACGTAAGAATAAGATGTTGAGCTTCATATATTCATGTATACGCGTTTCAGTGCCGGAACATAGCGCACGTGCGTTTTGAGCAGCATATATGACGTTATGTTAGCGCGCATTGTTTTTAATAAGCAGGGCACACAAAAAACATGCATATAAACTATTCATATATACATCTATAGGCTGTTTTGCGGGAACTTAGCGAAACAGGCTGGCGCAACAGTTAACATTAGCCAGAAGGATCGATATGGTGGAAAATTATCTGACAGCGCGCATGTCAGAAAATTTAAATTCATAGAAATTGAACTAGTTCGTGCATACATCGATGGGCATAACCAGCACTCATGTTCAAACAAAGATAAACAGTTGCAAGCGGCACTATACTACTGATATTTAGCAACCTATGGAAGGAAAAGGCATATGGAGGTAACAGCGCGTGGACAAAAAAAGGTCTAGCGCCGACTTTATGGTGCGCTGAAGCGGAGATAAACTCGCCACCGGCGTTATACTACTGACATTTAGCAACTTATGCAAAACAAAGGTAAGCTGATGATGGCACATAAACTGAGAAGTTATAGTGCATATTTGCCTTCAGAAAACAGACGTCTGTGCTTTGGATTAACGTGAGGTGAACGTTAGCTGCTAGGAGTTACGAGGTACCCGTTACGTGAGCTGCTGCATAGCGAAAGAAGTGTCGCCCAATCCAAAGTGTCGACGCAGAGTAAGAAAAGGAATGACTTTTTGTGCGTAGTGTTTTTTGTACGAACGAGACCGCTTGTAGGGAAACGAAGATATAAGGGTGTGGGTGGGTAGCACAGCCGGCCTATCCACCCTGCGTGATGAGCTGCGTAGTAAATCGTTGTTACAGTTGTCAACCCACGGCCTTTTTAATGTAGTGCGCGGTTACCCTTTTGTGTTAGGCTGTGTCACTTGCTTACAAACACATTAACCAACCAGAATCTGGAATATTGAAACATGTTTGATCGTTTAGCGAAAAATTGTTACCCTATGGAACCATACCACACGCCTAGCTGGGCGACCATGTGAGCGTGTGGTCGAAGTTGCTCCTGCTTGCTGCTGAGGCGATGATTCCGTCGTTATACTGACACGAACGGTTGTTTTGGTTCGTTTAAAGGGAACGTCGTTACCACATTATGTTACGCACAACGCAGGCCACCCTTATCTTGCATGTGGCTTCGGGAACCTTGTTGACTGTTCTTGAAACTTTGCATGCCTGACGCGCACAATTCAGTGTCGTCTAGAATCTCAGAGATAATGCGAGAACGAATTATGACGTTTGTATAAAAGCCGACGCATATCGCCGCTTGTCAGTTATCCCTTCGACAGACGGCTGTTCATGCCGCGTATCATCTTGCAGCGTGATTTGCTTTACTTTCATGGGCACAGGCTCGCCCAATAAACAGTTGGAATGACCACGTCGCAATACTAAAGGCAAACGAACTACTGGGCTCGTGCGACCACCTATACTTATTGAAGAAAAAATTGCACACTGTATCACTTTGAAGGGTCGGTTCTTAACGCTATGGTTCGTTAGGGTTTTCCATAGCGAAGGACACACGCATCTCAGCTTGATCGCACATCTGCTAGAATCACTCCTTCAATTAACATTTCTTCAATTCGGTCACTTCTTCAGTACAGTCACTTCTTCAATGAACAAATGCATTGAAGCACACGCGTGCTTGTGCATGTGCACGTGGGACAGCAAATGAAAAAAGGCCAGCCGGAAATGCAGTAATCCCAAGTTTGTGAACTCATTCCAATGTTTAGCATATTGCCATTAAGGATGCGAAACCACACAAGGCACATGAAAGGGTGACCTTTCAAAAATTATTTACGTAGGAATTGCTTTTATTTTCCACCAAATTCGTGCGAAGCGCTTGCTGCTGAGTCTGAGAAAACCCTGTGTGCCAATGTCGATTCATATAAATGATTTGAAGGTGCGAATTCCCCATTGCATCGATGTTGTTTCAGAGGACGTTCGTGATCACTGTAACCGAAAAAATTACGGTAGATGCTCAACACATTCTAAAACTGTGAAGGCGATAATATAAGTACAATGTATCGTTATCTGCTTCAATAAAAAATTTTGTCACACGCGGCGGGATATGGAAGGACCACGAGCACCCTCCAAGAATGGCGTCGCCGTTTCCATATTGTTTGAAGAGAGCTACCCATGATATTTCACTCATGCTTCTCGTACCCCGCGCAGATAACTCAATCGCTTTCACCATCAATATTGCCAATATTTTAAGATATGACTATGCACCTGGCGCCGAAAGAACCACCAAAAATGCACACACACATGGTACGGGATCTGTGTGTGTGTTCTTTATTTATTTTTCCTTCAGCGCCATGTCATTACTCATACCGATGTTGCCCCAGCAAGCTCCGCAGCGAGTACTTCTAGAGCTTATAGATATACTTATCTTAAACATTGCATATTATGCTACTGCCATCATCCTGCCATGGTAATGGCGTCCAATGGTGGACGAATGAGGAACGCTACAGCGACCGATTCGACTATGAACCGTGACCCATGACTGTAATTTGCGGTCGTGTGCATTCGCCGTTGTACTATTTCAAGGCCCCCGTTCCTACTTTCAGCTTTGTCCATCGGCCCTTGCCATAACCGAGAGAAAGAGCACTGCAAAATGTGTCCTGGCTCACGCATCACGCGCCACGCGGCGTACTTCAGTTTCTGCATCTCAGAACGTGACTTTGAAACACGGTCATATATTGGTTTCTCCTTAAAAATCGCATACCCGTATATTTTCACTAAAGTTCTGCTGAGCTATACCGCTACGAAACAGAAGTGGCTGTTTTAACTAGCGTTCTAACGGTGTTTGGACAGTTAGCCGACGTTGCGACGCTCTAACATGCGTACTGTGTGCCACTGAGTGCTGTTCGTACAGCACGGCGCACCGTTATTTCGCTCCAGCAATGGTGGGAACGAATAATTGTGTCCACTCATCGAGCGAACATTGCTATTATAGCTCACAATTTCGTGTTGGGCTTGCGTACGCGAATGCAATCGTCGTTGTGAGAGAAGTGCGGGCGCACCTGTTGCCTTTTCTTGCCCTGGCAGCAGCGTTGGAAAAACAGAACAGAGACCCAGGGGGAAAAGAAGAAACAACGAAATAAGCAGAAGATGGGAAAGAAAAGAGAGAGAACGAGAAATTTATAGTCGGGATAGAGAAAGAATGAGGCACGCATACGTCAAGCCTCACTTGCCCTGATTCTCATATTAAATAAAGGAAGTGTAGCTGAATTGTTGTTTCACAGTGCAGGGAATTAGGTCCCATTGCATAAATCTACATTGGTCACGGTCGAAGTCGGTGTTCGTAGCCACCATCGCTTCCAGCGGAAGTGCAAGCCGTCCAAACTATTTTGCCAAGCATTTTTCACCTGTTTAAGAAACTACATACTCGACTCGAGCACTATTACCACTGATACATTCCCACATTCTCACATTTAACTAACAATAAAAAAATATCAGTGAGGAGCTTAAGATAGCTGGGACAGCTGTGCTGTGCCCCTAGATGAAAATGTAATCTTCGAATGCAGTATGCGCTTGAATGCAAATAATGGAAAGGGAAGGAGAGGAGGTGGAAGGAGGTAGGAAGAGAGAGGGTAAAGCATGCATAGCCTTGTACAGAATACACTGGGTATATGACAAACAGCAATTTGTATAGGCTAGCCAGGTATAGCGTAGTATAGCAAGGGTGCGCGAAAGGAAACTGATGGTGAGGAGGAGTGATGTCAAAGAGAAGGAAAATGGGAGGAAGGGGAAGTGAGGATGAGGAGAGCTGATGTGGGGATGAGAAAGGAAAGGAGGAAGAGAAGAAGAAGGTGACAGCGTAAACCGTAGCACTCCCACCTACAGTTTTATAGGAAAGTGTGGGAAAGATCATGACCGTGTAGAATTGGTATAGCGATGGGCTGGAATGAGAAGTCAGTGTGACAAGGAGGGAAATTAGGAAGGATTGCATATTAGAGGGAGATAAACAATTAATGATGAAGAAATGCGACGTAGAAGGAGATAAAGAAATAAATATCTATAAAGAATAACAGTAAGCAAGGTTCGCAAGATGGCGGCAATTCCTTGCCAGCTCTGCTGTTTACTCGAATTTCAGAGGTGTTAATTTTTCTTTGTTGTAGATAGCGTTCACTTGTGAACAGAAAAACATCTTTTCTGTCCAAAGCGCCCAGCGGGATCACTCAGGGGCTGGTATCGGGCCCACTCGTCTCTCGGGTTTTGTTAGTAACGTTTATATTAACATCAGGAATTCTCCTTTCCTTTCTACGCCGATAATATCAAGATGTTTGAAGAAAATCAGTCAACCATTCCCGCTTGCTTGAGTCAGAACTGTTGTCTCTTTCTGAATGATGAGTGAACGATAACCTGTCTTTTTTTTTAAATAACCACCGTCACGGCCTTGACTCGAAATAGATCTAGCGCTACATTTACATACTCCGCCAAATTCTGCGTTGTTATATACGGTTTGTGAGATCAGTGAAGGCAGCATTCTTTCTAACAGTGCCATACACTTCTCTGCTTGCATTAATCGCGCTGTTATGCGAGGTTTCGCTCTGTCGCTGCATTTGCACACTCCTTGAAGGGTTCAGTTATCCACTCCCGTTCCTCGAATTGTAAACCGCAGCCTGTCAGTTTTAACTAGAGTATGCAGCTGCAGTCCAGAACGGCACTTTATATTCCGCTGAAACTGATATTTTTTTCTGTATAGAGTGTCTCTCAGTTTCAGCGTGAAATCATCAATGCTTTGTGCATTCACAAGATGACGGATGATTATGTTCGTCAACCTTCAGTGTCTCCCCACGAAAAAGAGTTGAAGTTCTTAGATAACTAGTAGTTTCTTTTCATAAAGCACGCGCATCCCGCTGCGGCCTGGATTGTATCCCGCGAGCTCCCATCACCAGCGGAGTACCACAGCCACTAGACCACCATGGCAGCTCCCTTGGATGTTTATGCAAACGCTGCTTTTTGGGGAAGCAGTACACTTATGCAAAATTCTCCATGAGGTTACCGATAACTCATACTAACGGTATAGCGCTGAGGAGCTCGTGCCGTAGGGAATTGGGGTTCGTGTAGGCGTCCACAGCAGAAAGAATCATTTCAAAGAACCACCGTAGCAACACAGAGCACCCTACCACGCAAACCCTCCGCGATGGGGCAGGCACATTCGTGAATAAAACTGAGTTTATCAAAGCAAAATTCATAAAAATATGGTAAATTATGACCTCACTAGAACTTACGCTCATGGCGTCTCGGACTGTCGTCGAATGTGCGAGGAACCTCAAATAATTGCAGCATTTTAGAGAGAAGGTGCTAATTTAAATGAGTTTTATAAGAGAACTCGATGCGAACGCGGCCCAATGGCGCTATATCTTTTCACTGCTATAGGGCAACTCCGGCTGTTTTTCCACCATATTCTGATATCTCTGCTTTACAACAGTAATGACAGCCCTGAAGCAACCACGATCATTCAGTTTGCTCAGAAGCTCACAGATAATAATAAATAACGAAATGAACGATGTTTTGAATCCGGAACCGAAACGAGGAGACGCTTCGTGCAGCATATGTGATGACGTCACAGCCTCCCCGCCATCAGAAATGTGGAGATGGTGCTCGAAAAATGAAACCGGCGATGTCATACAATGATGTATTGAGCTCTTCTGAACTTACAGCGACAATTTGAGCGCTGAAGTATCGCCGTTTTGCTGCTCGCGTAGGCAGCGTTGCAAGTGATGGCGTTAAATATAGATTGGCTCGCTCTGGAATCCGCTAATAATCTTAAAGATTCATTTTGGGGAACACTAAATGGCTTGCAAGTGCCTAGCTTGGCATGAACTATTGTAGTTCCAAGGATGACATATGCTGAAAGTTTGATTGAAATCTGTGGACAATGAAAAATCGCCGCACTTGCCCTTTAAAGACGAAACTTAAGGTTCCCCCAGCTTTGATAAGAATAAGTTTTATGAAAGCACATGCTGCGCGCCATAGTTCATGACTTACCGGTGATGGTGGTATGCCATTCTTATTAATTTGTGTAAATCCCCTGAAAAAAAGGCAACAAATGTTCTTGAAAGCGCACCACGCTCCACGCTATCGTTGGTAATTAATATCAGAGAAAACAATGAAAACAGGAAATGTTGCTAGAGCCACCTTTCGACAAGTAGACTTTTCGTAGTCAGGGCACCTGCCTTCTGCACCGTCGCGTACAAATGCTTTCCTCATAAGCGCAGAAGAATGGGAGACAGAAATGTACCGATGCAAAGTAGACAAAATACTAAAAAATGGAGATAAGGTGTGCCGAAGCTTCATTCAGATATACAGTTAAATAAAGTTGAATATATGCGCGTGACACGTGAGGAAACTGCATCCCCGTGGTACTTTTCCCTCTCTGTCGCGACGCTGTCTCGCTGCAGTGAAGAGCAACATCCTATCTCATGTGTCACTTACCGGAGTTATAGAAAATAACCATGTCGATTTGTTGGAAGTTTAAGGCTTCAGCGCGCCAATCGTCCTGATGGATCTTTCAAGATCACCAACCAACAATGGGAGTGATGATTACTGACGACATCAAAAGTACGGCCGTGCACATGTGGGCGAAATTTCATAACCGCCCACAGTACCGCAAGGCACTTTTTTTCCGCGGTGGAATAATTTTTTTCAGTGCGGGAAAGGTTTCTGCTTGCGTAAGCAATTACTCGGTCGGAAACGTAAGCAATTACTCGGCGTCAGTCTGTATAGGTGTCGGCGCGTCGTCGTCAATGTGTGCAAGGACCGGTGGCTTTTGAAGTCGTTGCCGCAGCTCGTGAAGCGCTTTATGCTGTTCCTCGCCCCATTCGAATAGGACGTCTTCTCTGCTGAGTCACGTCAACGGTGACGCAAGGCGCGAAAAGTTATGAATGAAGTGTCGGTAGTAGGCGCATAGTCCTAAAAATCGCCTGACCGCCTTTTTGTGACACGGTTTCGGAAAATTTGCGACGGCAGCTATTTTCCCGGTGCAAGGCTGTACCCCTTGACTGCTGACAACATGGCCTAGTAAAACGAGCTCTTCAAAGCCAAAATGACACTTCTCTGGCTTGAGCGTAAGAGGAGCAGATAGTATGGCTTGGAAAACCACTCGCAGTCGCTACAAGTCACAATCACATCTTGAGGCCTGACAGTACTGTGTCCATTAACTGCTGGAATGTAGCAGGGGCGGAGCACAGACGGAAGGGAAGCACCTTAAATTCATAAAGGCCATCAGGTGTCACTACTGCTGTTTTCCCCCGATCTCCTTAATCAAATTCGATTTGCCAATATCCGCTCCTTAAATCCATCAACGAGAAATAACATGCATGCCGTAGTCGATCGCGGGAACATCTATTCGACGTAGCGGGTAAACGTCCTCTTTTGTTACTTGGTTGAGCTTGCGGTAGTCAACGCAAAAACGTAAACTGCCATCCCTTTTTTTTGACTAAAATTACTGGCGATGCTCATAGACTCTTACACGGCTGAATAACGTCATCTTGAAGAATCTTTTGCACCTGATTTTCTATGACCTCGCGTTCCCGCGGGGCTACACTTTCGGGATTTTTTCATATTGGTCGGGCCATTTCATCTGTAATGATGCTATCATGTTTGGTCAACGTCGTCTGGCCGACTCTGGGGGAAGAAGAAAAAACAGTCCTCAAACTGATGAACAAGCTCCAAGAGATGTTCTTTCTGTGCAGGCAGGAAACTTGGACCAACGTCGATGGACAAAGGTAGGGGTGGTTGGTCAACGGCGTCACCCTTTTCCACAATCATGCAGTTCATGACCCGAGCGAGCACTTCTATTTAAGTAACAGCCATACCTTTCTTGAGATGTGGGCGCCGAGGACTAAAGTTCGTTAACAGGACTTGCATGTGTCCACGATTTATCTGGACGACGCCCCTTGCGATGTAGACACCATGGCTGAATAGTCGTTCTGGGATTTTTTCGGCGGTGCTATAGGAACAAGTGGCGATATCATATTCGACTGAAACAAGAGCGCTTGATCGAGGTAGGATAGTCACGCCGTCATCAAAGATACGCAGAGGCCGAGGGTGCTGCTCGTAAGAAGGTTCGATTGAGCCTGTACTCATCCAAGTCCATTCCCAGGAACAGGGCCCGTATTCACAAAAGCAACTTACGACAAAAATGCTGGTAAGAGAAAATTTCAGCCAATCCTGATGCTGGAAATATCATTACAGAAGCCCGCTGACCAATGGCGAAAAGCACTTACGAAAGAGAAGTTTTGTGAATTCGGCCCCAGGTCCTTCCAGCATTCCGGCAGAATCACAAAATCAGCAACAAAAGCATGCAGAGCTGCTGATGGTAACTCTAGCCGTGTGGGTGTCATCAGCTGACCTCCGGCAGTCCATGTAGTGTTTACTTTCTTAAGACAGTGGGGGAGTTTCTGTTTTATAATTGAGAAATCAGCGCCAGTGTCTACTAGTGCCGTCACTGGGCGTCCGTCGATGCGAACAAGCAGGTCGGCGCTTACAGTTTCCTTTGAGGTCGGCAACGTCATCTCGTTCGGTCGTGCTGGCGGCATTGGGCAAGTTGAGGTCGGCAACGTCGTCTCTTCCAGTCATCCTCGCGGCATTAGGGGAGTTCTAGCATTTCGACTGAGGGCAACCTTACGCCCGAAGGTCCCTCCTTTTAGTTTCCCCGGCGAGGGCTCGGGGATCTGCCACTGGTGGCACAGGCGTAACTGCGACGGTGCGGTGAGGAGCTCGGGGCAGGCGAAGGCCTACGTAGCTGACGATAAGGCTCGGCAAACAGCTGTGCTGGTGCTGGCTCAGAGACGTTGGCATCGCGTCGACTGTCAAAGCTAGCACGAGGGTAGGTGCTTGAAAAGGTCTGGTATCCGGGGTCGTGATACGGAGAGAAACGGTAAGCATGGCCGGCTTCTCTACAATGGAAGCAGAGGGGACGGCGGTGCGCCACGTGTCCGTCCTGCGAAGAAGCGGTCGACTGATGGACTTCCTTCGCGCCCAAGTTCCATGACCGGTGAAGGTTAGTAAAGCGACGTCTCAACGGGTGCACTGGGCTGTTGGGTCGGTTGCAGCTGAGGTGGGTCGGCGGCAAGTTGGGTCGGTGGCATGTGGGTCAGCTGTGGATGATACGTGCCGTTATAAGGACGAGGGAAAGATGACGTGTGCAGCGCTGGTGTTGGATGACGAATTGCTGGGGCGTAGTCTGTAGACCGCTGGTCCGGTTGTGGTTGAGGCGAAGAAAATACTTGCCTGATTTCTTTATGCACGACCACAGCGACAGAAGCTACCACAGGATCTTTCGGATGCACCACAAGGTTGCGCAGCTCCTCCCGAACGAATGCGCGGATGAGCTCACGTAGGGAAGACTCACCGGTTGCAGTCAGTGCAGAAACGCTGATCGACGTATTTGTTCTGTCGCACTAGCGGCAACGCTGATGAAGGGCTCGTTCAATTGTAGTGGCCTACCTAATAAATTCCGCAACAGTTGTCGACGGGTGAAAAAGGAGGTCAGCAAAGAGTTGCTCCTTCACAACTCGCATCAAGATCCTGACTTTCTTCGCTTCAGGCATCCCGAGGTCCACACGGCGGAAGAGGCGCGCCATATCCTCTGCAAACATAGCCACGCTTTCACTTGAATTTTGGATACGCACTTCGATGAGTTGCTGAGCCACGTCGCGACGATCGTTGTTAGCAAACATATCGAGGAGCTGTTGCCGAAATTCACCCCAGAGAGTTAGTGTCCCTTCCTGTTCTCATATCATGTGCGAGCGCTGTCGGCCAGCGCGAAGTAGACGTGCGATAGTTTCTGATCTGGGGACCAGCGTTTCGCCTTGGCGACTCTCTCGTACTGATCCAGCCGATCCTCGACGTCCTCATAAACCTGACCGTGAAATGCATCGGGGATTTGCTGTTGCTCAATAGTCACTTGTGAAGCACCTTCGGTGGTCATTTCTGCAGGAAGATGAGGGCTCGTTGACAGGGGGAATTCCAAGAGGAGTATCTCAGGGCTCAAGCTTCGCTGTCGGCGAATGTAGCGGTGGACAGGTGTATCCACAGCAAGTACTGGTTGCGGGCTTGGACTAGTAGTGCCGCTCCGCAGAGGAGTCCTGAGCATCAGGCGTTGAAGTCCAGCACCTCCACCAGTGTCACAACGTGTAACAAACAAGACAGGACCACGATGCGACAAAAAGGAACAAGAAGCTGTGTGCCAAAACAGAGTAAGCACAGACGCCAAAGTTCTTCCGAAAGACCAGTGGTCCTTGCTCGTGCTCCTAACTTCGTTTTCCTCGACTACCATTCCTCAAACTATGGTAACGACAATATAGTCACCGCGAGACTCATACAAGTGAAAAAATTTTGTTGTCGTGGCTGCGGTTGGAACCTGGACCCCTTTACTCCGAATGTGTTTACACCACTATACTGCACATCCATGCTTGCGAGATGCGAAGGCATGTTGACCATACGAATCCCTTGGATTTTTTTTCCAGATGAAAGAGCAATAATGAAAGAAGTAAAGAAAAGTGGTAAAAGAAACTTGTTGCTGGTGCTCGCTTTGAGTCATGGTCCCCAGCCTCTAATGGCAAGCGTTTACCACTGGACCACAACCTACGCTTGCGAAATATAGACGTATTTGAACCGTACGAGTGATATAGACGCATTCCATAGACCCTGCGTCCCACACTCCTAAACGATGGCATTCGGGACAGCACAACTAAATTGACCACTCGAATCATGCAAAACGGAAATAAGACTACTTGAAGCATGGAGAAACGTGATGCTTATTTGACTGTTTGCGATGTTTCACTGGCAGCTGTAACATTCGGTGTAACTAGCTTCGCTTTTGGACCGTCTTCAGGCACTGGGCCGGTGATTTTTATTCTGAGCTCAGCACAGTATATAAACATTTGTCACACCAAATTTCATGGGCAAAACAATAATGTACCTACTTAACGCCTGTAATACTTACATACATTCTCTCTCACAAGTAATCTTATTTCCAAAGCAATTAACTCCTGGCGGTGGAAACCATGAATCAGCCTTTGTCCTGTACTCGGCGCATCGCACTGAATACGAGTCATAGTAATATGCTTTCTCCTTGCATAGAGGGCAAGGTTCATACGCTTCCTCATAGCACTTCTTAGGACCCGGCTTCTCTGCAAAAACATCAAATGCCGAAACCCCTCATTAATGTGGAGATATTTCCAGTTGCTTCGAAAGACATGCGTTATTATTGGAGGCTTCTTGTGAAAGTACGACATATGTTACTACAAAGAATTTATAATATTTACAGATAGGAGCGCCGAAGAAGTGGATGATTCTTGTGTTCCACGGGAACGCTTCTCCTTACCACGCGTAAAGATTTTTGTGTTAGAAAGAATAGGGCGCCATGTGTCCCGTGTTCTCAGAGGAACGGTAGCAGAGGCCTTTAAAAGCTTGTGCAGACTGGCAATGGTGTGTGCTTCTAACTGCAGTTGGTCAACAGGCCAGACAGTAAGAATGGGCAAATATATTAACGCAACATTTTACTCTATAACACGCACAATAAAGATCATAGAACCACAGAGAGCTTAGCAACAAACATAGCATAGGATTATACAAAATGTGAGAAAGAAAGCAGACAGCTGCATAACTTAATAGATATTGACAAGTGATACATTTTAAGTGCATACACTTTATTACACATAATAAATGTCATGGAATATCACTGTGAACATTATTTTGAATTTAGGAAGAAATATGATTTGTGTCTATTAGTGCCTGCAGACGACTTAAGCTGGTCATTCAGTATACAGCTAAACATAATTTGTTCTCACTATTGGGGTTTTCTGGGCAGAAGACGCATCTTATAATTACAATCCTTATTTTTTGGTGCGTACTGAAAAGACTGAGGATAATCTTGGCATCGAGTATTTTTCGATGTGTTGCTTAGCTTTAAAGTGCCTGATGAGGCCATGATATTGTTCAAATGCTCGGACAACATTCTATTTTGCATAATAAGTTGTTTCTGATAGTTTGCTTCGTGGCACCTCCTAACAAAGCGCAATATATAATTTTAGAATGGAACAACGCATAATAGAACTCCATTTATAGCCATTCTGGTAGAACGAGAGTGAATTTGGATAACCGCCAAACTGTTTTACTAGGTTATAAAGTTACCTTTTCTATATGTGTGTTCCATGTCACGCCTTTGGTAAACCATACGTCTAAAAACATCTGTTGTTACGTCTTCAATTAGTCAGGCCTAAAGAATGGCTGAATTATATAAAGGCGAATTATCAATTAGAACAAATATAATGCATATCGTTTTTCGAACGTTTGCTTGAACTTCATTTTGACTTAGCCATTCGGACAGCTTGTGCCGGTAGTTATTGACCCGGTGTGCAACATCTAGGAATGATTTCTTAATAACAATATGTGTCATCTGCGTAAATTGCTAGATTGGGCGAACATCGATTATCTCAAAGATCATTTGTGCTAATTATAAAAACAGAGGACCGAGTATTTACCCCTTCGGTGCTCCTTTAGGAATTGTTGCATGAACCGATGTACTGTTGTTTATGAAGAAATAATGACGACGGTTTATTGAACAGTTTTTCATTAGCTGCAGAACCATGTCCCGCACGCCATACTCGCTAAGTTTATACGTTAAGACTTAGTGGCCCCACCAAATCGAATGCCCGCGTAAGAGAAAGCGAGTGAAAGAGAGAGAGAAACATAAACAGGAAAGGCAGGGAAGCTAATCAGACTAGCGTCCGGTTTGCTACACGGCACTGGGGCGTAAGGGACTAGGTAGTAGAAAGAGGAAAAAAATGTGTGGCTGATTCCTCTGTGAGAGGAATCGGTACAACACGGAAGTGAAATGTGTGTCGACAGAAGCAACTGAATGTACACTGTACATCGATATGATCTTGCCCATAGCTGTCGCTGTTTCGCTAGTGCGGCTTCGTTTGAGGTGAATGCACCCGCGTTCACGCATGGTGTCCATGACATCCGTGACCATGACCAACCGTTTATGGTTAGAGAAATTATTTACGTAATAAAATGTACAGAGTCCATAGTAAATGCCGCGCGACGACAGTATCAATAAAGCTTGCTTGACCCACATTGACCCGCCAACATCGTTATCGCACTTGGGCGCTTAGCGCAGCAGTTTTCTTCGTGCCATCATGCTCGAAGTAGTCGGCTTGGCAACGCCATTCAGGAGAGGCGAAGTGAAGCTCCGGTGCTTCGCATCGCCTTTCTTGGATGGCGGCACTGTTCCAAGCAACGTTCGCCTCGATGCGCGCGCCCGGAGCCAGAGGAGAGCATCGTGGAAGAGGGAAGGAGGTGAGATGACAAACAATACAAGCCACGTTCGTACAGGATTAAGTGTGTCCCTGATTGCAAAATCGATAGAGCGCTGGGGACCTTTCGACGTGGGAAGGTGGGCTGTTCGTTCGATACCGAGCGCATGCATTTTTTGTGGTTCTTACATGTATGTTTTAGTGCGGCACCTCTCAGAAAGAATTTACGTGTATTCAGCAGTTTCGACTGGGGACCGTCGTTTCTGTTCTCGGCATCTAAAGAGCAACACACATGGCCAGGTTTAAGAAGGCACCAGTCGTTAAAGGAAGCGGAATGAAACAAGGAGAGATAAAACACGTTCATGCTAAAAAAAGAGAGATGGCGAATACATCACGCACTACGTGAACAGTTACCTGTCCAGCAAAACACTCAGGTGCGTTTATGTTCGTTACATACGTCGTTTAACGTAGCCCTTTTTTCAGTTCATTTCGTAGCTTCTGTAGCCTTCCTAAAATCTATGAAAAAAAAACGAAGGAATGACAGCCTGTGTTCGATGCTTTTAATTGTTTGATGTTTAATATTTAACCAGATTTCCCACCGTACTTCCCTTTCTAAAAACCATATTTAACCACACTGATCTCATTGTTCCTGCTAAGTATACCGGGCATGACGGCGCCGGCCCGGGCGAAAACCCCGTTGAAGATTTCGTATAACTGTTACTCCAATAAAACTGGGGCCCACATACACATTTAACAGTAGCAGTATTACCTTTATGTTTTATTATAAGCTCGCGTTCTTTTGCGTAATCATGGGCATAGCGCCCAACTTGTCCCGTATATGACTTTGCACACTATGGCGTAATTTCCTAAAGAGCGCCAACCACCCATTTTACGACAACCTAAAGGTGTCGCATGAGGCAATCTCGAGACTTTGCCTTTTATTCAGGGTTTGATGTGCCGTTGTGAAACCCAAGAACGCAAGGTTAAACGAAAAGGGGAAAGCCTCACCCAAATTGCGGGGGACTTTTTAATTTCCAGCAATATGAACTCAATGAACGGATAGAGTTGTTTCGCGCAGAAGTTCCTATGCATTTTGACGACGCACCTTTGAATATCAAGCAATAAACATACAACCTGACCATAAAAGAACATTGCACCGCAAGTGGATATTCTTCCCACTGAGGAGACCCTAGACAAGCCACACAACCTATCCTTTTAGCACCTTCGAATGCAGAGTGTCGTTTCTCTTATAGGACTTTTAAGTCCATCAAACATGGTCGTTCAAAGAGGGCGCAAAACGTTAAAAAAAAGTTGAACGAAAGAGGGAAATGGAGCATGGTACGAGGATCACACTTTTACTCTTTCGAAAACTCCTTGTTCTAGCTGTTACAAGGTTCTCCTGTTCTGTCTATCGAACTTTTCGGTTGCATAACAAGGTTCTGTCTCCTAAGCAGAAGGAAGTTTTCTAAAAATCTGATCTTCGTACCTGAAATTTCTACTTTACTAGCCTGATCGTTGGCACCACAGAAACTGCAATCAGTATCTGGTAACAAGATATTTGACCTGTTTGTATAATTTCAAGAGCAGCAAAGGACAGGAAATGAGCTTTGTTGCGAGGCTTGTTCCAGGTATTCGGCATAGTGACAACGTGATAACGTCCTGTGGCTCTCTCACAGTGCGCTAGTATATAGGTGAGACGAAAAAAAGACTGTGTGGTAAAAATGTGCTATTCTCGAACTTTGACATACTTGCGCGTCATGTATGCCTTGAAACTTCAACGAAACCGGCTAGAAACATTTTATGGATTGTTGAGGCGCTCGTCCGGTTCATGCTACGATGAAAACATCGGTCATGTGCATTCTTTGTGCTCGCTGAGTACAGAATTGATGTTCCAGTCTACCAGGAAACACTGGTTTTGGGCGAGTCGTCTGCTAATAATTGAATTCACACTGACAATTCAGCACCGTCCTGCGTGAACACATTTAGTACTGGAAGAGGTGTGAATGTGGGCTTGCATGTCGATAATTAAGAATACGCGTCGGCATCTACCCGTTAACTACGCCTCGTGCACATTTAAGCCCCTCCTGCGTGATGTAAAAATGTGTCAATGGTGCGATAGCAGAGCAAGGTAGATACGCCAGGCGTACGATATAAAGAAAAAAGTCTTCATGGTGTAAGTGACACTTCGGATTCCTTGTGCAGCAGTGAGGTGAAGTTTATCGACGACCATAGTTAGGAAGTCTGTTGTTCCGCGCACTCGAATCGTCGCATGTTTTAATGTATTTGTATGTTGCTTGCGTTAAATAAAATTTAGTTGGCAATCTGCGCTCGTGTGTATGTTTGTCTTGTTTATGTTGCTGTGTATTTGCGCAGTTCCTTTCCGTTTATTCAGGGGTATATCTGAGCAGTTCGCTCACTAGATTTCCCTTCCGAATGGGTCACCCATTAGTGTGTTATTCATATTGGACTAATGGATGATCTATCCATTTGTTCCAAATACTAGACTTTGAAATACGTGGCGTAATGCTTTTCTCGACGTGCAGAGGTTTTGTCCCGAAATACAAGAAGTGAAATCAGGTGCATTTCGTCCTTTAGTACTGGACCTATGATGCCAGCATCCATGCCAGTATCGTTCTCAGAAGACAATCCATCACTATAAACCAAGTTATTCGTTTACTTCCCCGCCCCCTTCAGTGTTATTTCATGTTAGCCTTCCTTTGCTGTTTCTTTCTATGAATATTTACTTACCAGAGGTTCCCTTAAAGTTTTGCAGCTTTCGTTCCCGCATCTGTATGCTTGTTAATCTGAAGCTACGTCTTTTAAATCAAACATTACAGTGAAACGAACTTCGGCGGTTCTCGTCAAATATGCATATTACACAGACTTTTATGCTATCATTATGTTTCAATAAAAAGAAAGCTTCTCATGTTAAGAGCATGAGAAGCTTCTTTTTATTAACACATAGAAGACGTATTAACACAACAACACAACAGAGGACCGCTTAACCCTTCGTTGTACAACACTCCCGGTTCAAGCCAGTTAACTTTCTTCATGATAGGGGAAGAGGCGAAGGTGAAATATATTTTTGGGTGGAAATCGGCAGCACGACTTGCAAGAATCACATGGAAGACCTCATTTTCTCTTGGCCGTGATCACGTTATATTGTTGTGCTTGGGATGATGGCACAGTTTTTCGCTTCATCGAAAATTTCCTTTGCATCCAAGAGAGAGACTAGCCAGCTGTCCCATGGCGGCAGTTTTTAGCATTGAAAGAGCATCTGCACAAGCCAAAATAGGAAAAAAAGAGCCAGGCCTGCGCGGAATCGCAGGACAGTGAGAGCGTAAGCTGGAGGAGCGGCCATTTTAGAGGCCATTTTAAACGCTTCAGGAAACTAGTGCAAGTAGAGGTGGTAAGCATCCACTGCGCTATAATTCTTATTTCGCCAAGTAGGGAAGTAGCCACTACGCCATAATTACTGCGATATTGCAACATACAAATCTGTGTAACTGCACATCTTAGAGAGTCTCTTGGCGTCTTTGTCCCGAGAACGAACCGAACCATCGGCCAGGCGTCGACGGCGAGCTGCGGTTTGAGCTTCTCTCTGCGCAGCTGTCTCTTGTGCCCGGTCTCTTGTGCCCTGCAGCCGCGCGCGTAGCTCTGAGATTTGCTTCTTCAGCAGCGGTCCGCACCTTACGAGGAGGCGCCATCAGGTATATCGTAGAGCCAAGTCAGGATGCTGTCGGGGCTGCGCAGGTCGCCTATCGCGTGAGGCATGGCACGGTACGACAAGACTGCTTCACGAGGCAGCTCTTCGTAATCATGATGCCGGAAAAGTTGAAGAAGATTGTTTTATAATGATGATGTTGATGATCCTTTCGTGATGGATGCAGAGCTACAAAGCATGCGCGCCGGTGTTCTTTCAAGTCATTCCTCGAACTCGTTATGCAATCCACTTTCCGCGACGTGTAGTGGCGTATGATTATTCTGGCACGTAACATCACATTTTTTAATGCGATCCCTCGACAGGATTTATACCTGTTTAGGTCTTTTAGCGAAGATTCTTCATGCACAGGCGTAGCTCAGAGGTATAATGCTCGACTGCCACTCAGAGGACGTGGGTTCGAATCCTCCTCGGTCCCGGTTTTTCTTTCTAAAATTTGCCCATTAGCGGTTACGGACACCGGCGGCGGCGGCGGTGGACAACTACGGCACCAAAAGTGGCCCTTGTTGTGATCTCATAACACCTTACGCTGTAAAAAAGTGGCAGACGTTACACTCTTATACTACAAGAAGGAAGCCGGTCTGCACGTTGATAAGGAAGGGATGAAGACTTCTGGAAGAGATAGTCAAGCTGGCGGCTGCGCTTCTCGGCATTGGAAGCGGCGCGGCGGTCGCGTTTTAATGGAGGGGAAAAGGTAGAGGGCATTGTACTTAGGTTTACCTGGACGCAAAATGATTCCATGTGCTCTAAATTATAGGCGCCTTTCACTGCGGCTTGCCTTTGGTTTCACTCTCTCACTCCCTTTGCCCTTATCCCGGCCGCGGCGGCTGCATTTCGATGGAGGCGAAATGTTGAGGCCCGTGTGCTGTGCGATGTCAGTGCACGTTAAAGAACCCCAGGTGGTCTAAATTTCCGGAGCCCTCCACTACGGCGTCTCTCATAATCAGAACTGGTTTTGGGACGTTAAACCCCACAAAACAAGAAAACAAAATCCCTTTGCCCTTTCCTCACAGGTGTTGAAATGTGCTCCTTAAAAAGGCTGCAGCAAATAGCGTTTGCTTCCTTAAACGAATAAAGATTTTCTGAGTACGGGAATGCACTTTGAAAAGTATCTCCCTGTACTTAGAACGGGAAAGTACTTAGAAACGTATACCTGCTCGGCATACCTGGCTTGCAAGCGTAGTAGCACTCGAAGAGGAAAGAAAATGCAGTCACACCATAACTGGAGGCCGACTCCGATGAGACTTCTTGGCATTCCTGAGTACTTTGGTTAAAGACGTACACACTTGGGTAAGGCCAAGATGTAACTAAGGCGTATTTTGCACGTGTACTATACTGCTCGTGGCAAGAATCTGAAGATACAGATTTGGGCTTTATTCCTGTTAAAAAGAAGCAAAGCAGTCAGTGAGTGGCTTGCGTACTGCTACACCGAAGAGCAATGTAAGCAAAGTAATATACGCAAGAAATGAAATCCAATCGGCTTAGGTGACCCAAAATAACGTTTTCTTCCTTCTCTTTCCGTGACTTTAAGCAGATGTATAGCATTTTCAGCAAAGCGTTACATCACAACTATTACTTCTAAATTTTACAGAAATTCAGACGAAATAAAATTAGAGATATAAGGGCGCTTCTTTAGTATTAGGAATTATTGAGATATGAAAATATTTTGACGAAGTGTACCACTTTACTAGGCAAATAAAACGCGGTACGACACGAAAACTTCACCTTTATATGTGCAACAGGATACTTCCATGGTATTCTCCTTCACGGTGAGTCCTGTGAAGACAGGAGCCTACTTTTACTGCTGCTACTGGCGATTGTGAACTATGACGGTGTTCTGTAATGGCTTCAAAGCTTTGAAAATGCAAGGAGTTGCACATTTCACATGCCATGGCAACTCCGAGTTCACTACGCACCTAAGAGACATCCGGGGAGAACGTTTTCGACTAACAGGAAGAAGTGGCTTAGAAAGAAAGCTAAGGGCTAATCACTACTGTATTTTTCTAACAACGGATACACAAGTGCTCCTCCGTGCCTCACTTTATAGGGGCGGCGTTGTTTACGCGTTAAGAATAGCCACTGTGACAGCAGGGAGCTCGCACTTGTTTCTCCTCTTGCGTTTCGAGTATGCCGTTGCAATACGTGTACGCTTTACTCGGGCATGCTCTTATGCTCTTCAGTGACTTATCAGCAAACGAACATGATGATAAGGTATCTGAGCCGTAGAAATCTCCAGGACACATTGCACAAGAAAGGAGGGAAAAATGAAGAAATAAAACAAAAGGGAACGGCACAAATAAAAGAAACGAAAATGAAATAAAGAGCGTTAGAAGGACAACAAAAGAAAACGAGCAAGAGGGGTAGGGCGAATGAAAGCAAATTAACATAGACAGGCAGACATACAAAAAGCGAAAGAAATAAAGAGACAGGGGCACTCCAACGTTCACTTGCCGCCGTTTGGCCATTGCAGGAAAGCCTCTTAAAATTTTTAGAAGTACGATCGAGTTCTGAAAGCACAAGCTCACGTACCACTCGAGCCTTTCGTGTACTGATTTAAAATAATCCGAGTAATTGCTTATGAAGACGATGAGGAACGCATACGTGTTTGTTCTATCGGCGCGGCTGTCAGCATGAAACACCGGAAGATAGCGTGGCTGTGGTCCGTTATTGAGTAACTTTTCTGAAAACCAGCTTATTCTCTTGGTTGCTTAAAGTCGAATGTTTCTCTTATGCTAGCAGAAATTGATCTCGTAAATAGCTTGTATATTACTGCAAATAGGCTAATTGCTCTAATTCTTTAACGCCTTTATTTCACCTTTCTTGTCGATTAGGCTTATATTAGCATTTTTCTAACTGCCCGGTACACTACATGTCTTGATACATTTCGTGAAGAGCGATGCAACTTCTTCAATTATAATGTCTCCTCCGTCTTTGATCAAGTCGGCTGGTATGCCGGCTTCACCTGCAGCTTTACCACGGGACATGCCTTTGGCAGCTTTCTTGACTTCGTCAGCGGTTATGCATGGAATGTCAGTGTCCTCCTCTGATTCTATTTCTATTAAGGTTGTATGGTCTTTCTGAGAGCTCCACAGTTCAGAGTAGGAATCTTCTGCTACCTTTACTCTTTCGTTGAAACTGTTGATAACGCTACCTTGTTTCTTTTAGCGCATGCATTTTGTTTTGCCCTAAGTGCAGTTTCTTTTTAACCGATTTAATGCTGGTGCCTTTTTCTACTGCTTTCTCTATTTCTCTCGTGTTAAAGTTTCTTACATCTCTTTGCCTGGCTTTACTGATCAGTTTTGATAGTTCTGCGAATTATATTTTACTTTTTGACGTAGTTACTTTCAATGCTCGGTGTTTTTTTATTAAGTTTTTGGCAGCCTGGGACAGCTTGTTACTTGCTTCGTAGCTTTGCCCCCGACTTCTATCGCTGTTTCTAGGATTGTTTTCGTTATAGCTTTGGTTATTTCTTACAAATCTTCATCGTTTTAGCCTCAGACCTCGAACTTGTTGTTTAGGGCGACTTTAAATTCTTCGTTCTTCGCTCTGATTACCTCTAGACGCGTTTTGTTCTAGTAAATAATTTAGGTCTTGTTTTCTTTAAGTTAAGTACAATGTTCGCGCTTACTAATCTGTGATCGCTGCATTTCATCTTCTCCACTACTTGTGTGTCTTGAATTATACCTGGTTGTTCGCACATAATAAAGTCAATTTCACTCTTTCTTTCCCCGTTAGGGCATTTCCACGTCCACTTCCTATTCTTGTGTTTCTTAAAAAACGTATTCATTATGCGGACTCGGTTTCTTTCGGCAAATTGTACCGTTAATGAAGTTTGTACCGGGAAAATGCACTGATTGTACACATTGAAATATTGAGGAGCCATAAGATACTGGTTATTATTTGTGCGTGCAAACCGTATGCTTTGCATGCCATCCTTATTTCTCAATAAGTTTTGTTTAGAAAAGTAGGTCCTCTTGGTACGAAGACCTACATACTTTTCGGAAGAGTTTTGCGGGATGTACTGCCAGTATCAAAACCTTGATCTCTTGCGAGGGCACGGAACATTATTCATTATTCTTGCCTTTGCCGTCACTGTCTTCACACTTTGTTTAGCATTTACATTGGGAATGCCATCAACAGTTTGCAGTTATCGCAAGTATTTCTCGGCAGGAGAATGGCGACGTGCTTAGATATTCTATGACCTTGTTAGTTTCTTGAGGCTCCCAACCTTGCCATTTGATTACATCTCCTGGGCGCGCTACGAACAATATTAGAAAGGTCATGTCACCATCACTTGTGTCCTTCTCAATTTCTATTTATTCGTTTTTGTTTATAGTTTTTCTTTGTTGTACAGCAGCAACGTATTTGTGAAACTTTAGAAGCATTCCGTGTTCCTTCTGTGCTCGATTTCGGGAGCTTTATGATTATAATAGATGGATTGGATGGATCCGGAAGTTTTGGCCGCGTTAGGTTCTTTAACGTGCACTGAGATGTCACAGTACACTGGCCTGAATATTTAACCTCCACCGAAGTGGAGCCGCCGCGTCCACAATTCGATTCTGCGACTTTAAGAACTGCAGCCGAGTGTCATAGTCACTTAACTTTCTGTACCTTTTGACGACACCTTGGTTCCGAGATACGAGGTCACCGCTATCTTCATATCATGAAATGCAATTTTACTGCTTATGAAATGGTACACTCAGCGCATTTAGGTGCACTCAGCAGATTTTATAATTACTCGACTGATCACATAAGTGTAGTCAGTACATTATCCAGGTTGCCCGCATAGAACGGACGTGAAAGGAAGATAAGCACATCCGTTCGAGTGCATGCCTTCCTGTGCAAACAACATGCATTCCCACTCAGTTCTGCATTTTCGATGTCGGTATGTTTTATGCTAGAGTGTTGCTTACATGCGCAGTCGTGCACTAATGAATAAATAATGTCGCATTGACAGTGATAGCCCACCTGAAAATCTTGAAGACAACAGAAGCAGTATTCCAATGCAGAAATCAGAGGCAGCCATTCCATGTATCTAAAAAGTGATACGTCAACATCAGAACTACTTATCTAAAAGAGAACAAACGTGCCGCGATCTTAGCCGCCACAAAGTGTTTACAGGTTCACACACATTGATACCCACACGTACAAAAATTGAGTTGTGTTATTTCCTAGAAGCCTCACTGTGAAACAAACATGCGGCCTGCATGGGCCGATAATTGGAGTCCTATGTTTTCCTCCAGACTCAAATATAACTACAGGTCTATCATTAAAAACCATCATTAAAAAGAATTGCTTTACGTACTATGATGTGTGCGCATCGGCCAGTTTCATTTTCCGGCTTGCAATACTGTTAGGCAATGATGCCTTGCAAAGAGAAAGCAAGCAACAAACGCAAAAAATCACGAAATCAATGGTCATGACCCAATAAAATAGGTAGAATGCTAAAGAATGACCTGCAGTAGCGCTGCTTGAAAGTATCGGCGAAACAGACAAGGTTGCAATATTCGTGAAGGTTTTGTGGAGCCTTACGTGTGTATTATGTCGACGCGCAGCCTGTGAGACTTCAATAATGCCGCAACATATCGCAGGTGCTACATGCGTGTTGGGAATGGCTTCCCAGACACCTGTGAGGTGTCGCTACAGTTATTATAAACACAACGTATGCTACGCCAACAGAAGATATTGGCAGAAGGACGTGCTTGGAAGTTGTTTTCATGTCATTGTCGGCATCTGCTGCTTTGTACCGCTGGTGCTGTACACGCAGGTGCTCCGTCTTGCCTATTGTTGAATATTTTGGCGTAGTACAGGTGCAATGAAGAAAGTCTGCACAGGAAGACTTCACGATGGTGGCCGATGTATGCCTAGAGTCGTACACCTCAAGGAAGCAAAGCTATTTCTAGCATTCAAATATACTGAAGGCGTTACGTGTAGTATCGTAATTCCCAACTATTTTTCCGTAATTAATATTTTCACACAGTGGTAATGATGGAATGACTGAAACGAACGCAAAAAATTTTTACTCGCACAAGCACTACAGGAAAGCAAAGGCTGTACTGATGTAAATGTTCGCATATATTAGAATGGAATCTTAGAAGCTCCAGAACAGTGTGTGTGATGATTGGCGCGGAATGGCTAAGTCATCTGTAAGTGCGGCGATCATAGATCTGATTCAGCATGCAGAGAGAGAGAGAGATAATGGGCGGAAGGCAGGGAGGTGAACGGGAAGGAAAATTTCCAGTTTGCTATTGCAGCTTGGTGTTGTACTTGCCCTGAAAGCACCTCTTCGCACTCAGATACCTGAAACGTGGATTGAGTGAGGTATGTTTAGCGAAGTGCTCGTGAATGATCGGTGTACTGTACAACTACTGTCTAGAAGGGACCATGCAAGGATTTTGTGTGGTGTCATAGGATACGTCCTGTCACTGCCCCGGCTTCTCCATGGAAGAAGTTTCAGTATTTTTGTGGGTTTTAAGCATTTAACTGTGAGATATTTTAGGCCTTTTCGGGGTATTTTACTAATTTCAAGCCTCACGTTTTCTTACTCTTCACGGGCAGAAGTTCTCCACTTACCTGTATCCTTGGCTGTGGAACTACGCCGATCATCCTCGAAAAGCGCATGCATATGCTCTTGAAGAAGTTGACATTAAACGATTTTTCTTCGGTCCGCTTCGCGACTTTGTTTACTCTGACCTGTACCTGCTGTTCGCATAATGGAAGGTTGCACTACTAAAGCCTAGTATGACGACGCCAACATCAAAAACAATACAGCATTGCACCTAGTATAGCTTGGATAAAAATTCTTTTTCACGAAGAATAGAGCACAGCTAAGCAATGCTCCCTGGCGGACGCCGGTTTCATGATTGAATAGCCTAGAGATTACATAGCGATCATTGACACCAAGTGTTTTCTTGGTGCCACCTACCTTTACTATAACCACCGTGATAAGGAACTAAGACGGGGCTGCTTTTTTCAAAGGTGTGTCAATCTCTGGGTAGTTTCTCTTTTTTAAAAAAATTCTCGCACACAGAGTTTGTTAGGGCGATTATGATATAGCTGCTGGCCTATGCTGGATCATTCGCCTCTTTAAGAACGGAATTAAAATGGCTTCCCTCCTCTAGCAGGGAACATTTCCTCCTGTCCAACATTGTCTTAAACAACGAGAGGAAAGCACTAGGCGTAGCAAAGCGTAAACATTTGATTACATCTTAGTGGATACATGAGATCCTTGAGAAGATATGTTACCGACGAGGTTCAAAAATAATTTTCTACACGAAATTACTTCTTCGTGCTGTTCAGTAATATTTAAAGCCCAGTTGTATACCTCGATGGACACGTATTATCCCATTTTCTTTTTAATGGCTTTATAATTTTGAAATTGCAGTTATATTTATCAAGCAATTATCAATTCATATGTATGTATGTATGTATGTATGTATGTATGTATGTATGTATTGTGGGAGATTGCCGCGTCTCGGCCCGCAGCAGCCAGTCCCGGCCAGCTGGCCAGTTGAGGGCCGTCGCGCCCAGCCGCGTCCAGCCTAGGCCCGGCCCGGCTAGAACGCCAGCGCGCGCCCCAGCACCACACGCGCGCAGTTCGTCATCGTCGTCGTCTCCATAGTCTGTAGTCTGGCGGCCGGCGATCCCCACACTCTCCCTCCCTCCGTGGTTGTGATGGCAGTGGTCCACAACGGCCCGCAAAATGCTCGACGCCCCCTCTAGCGGTAGAGCCTCGAAATCTGGGGCACCGAGCGAGGTGGCGAGCGAGGCCATGTAGAGCAGCGCCGGGCATAGGGTCTTGCAGGAACACGCGGGACCTAAACCGAACCTGGGCAGTGCAGCACAACCGATCGTCATCGCCGGCCTCTCTCACAGTAGTGCACCCAGCAGGCAGCCGGTGGGAGCAGTCGCTCACCCGTGGAGACGATTGAGGTCACCGGCCAGCGATCACAGATGAGCAACACGTGGGAGAGTGTCAGAAGCCGCACCAGGACGTCGAAAGTGCCGCTCACAAGATTCAAAAACCCCTTGATGTCGTCCCCGGCAGCCTCTCCGGACCATCGTCTGCCTTGCAGTCGCCCCACTACTAGCCATTTGACGCGTCATCCTCATCACCGTCTCAAGACCGTCATCTCCCCCGGGGTCGTCCCCTTCCTTATCGTAGTCCTCACCATCCGGAACTGTATCAACATCGTCGTCCGTCATCACCGCCATCGTCTTCACCGGCGCCCTCCTCGTACTTGTCCTCGGACTCACCGATTTATTTCTTGTCTTTGTGGTCCGTCTACTGGACCTCCTTCACGTCGTCATCTTCCAACACATCAGCTGAAGATTGCTTCTCTGGCGACTTCTCCGTCTTGTCGTCGCCGGCGCCCTTTTCCCTTAGCCGTGATGACATTGCGGCCTCCTGTGTCGCGACGTCAGCCTCCTTATCTGCAGAACTCGAGAGCCGACGCAGCCACTCGCTCTTTTACGTCTGCTGCGCTCCGTTGCTCGCAGAGGTCACCAGGCAGATGAGGCGGTGATTGTTTCTGTGTGACGGAACGGGCGATGCGGCGTCTCCCACGAACACACGGTCCTTCCCAGAACGCAGCCGGGGCCCCACGTTGCGGGCGCCAAATATGGGAGATTGCCGCGTCTCGGCCCGCAGCAGCCAGTCCCGGCCAGCTGGCCACTTGAGGGCCGTCGCGCCCAGCCGCGTCCAGGGCTAGTCCCGGCCCAGGCCAGAACGCCAGCGCACGCCCCAGCACCACACGCGCGCAGTTCGTCATCGTCGTCGTCTCCATAGTCTGTAGCCTGGCGGCCGGCGATCCCCACAGTATGTATGGTTGCTGCGCCATGCTCTCTTGATAGCTAGAGAATTTGGCTTTCTAGACTCATTTTGTTAACCCGCCTAGCTCATGCTGTTATATACCAATGATGATCATGCACTTTTATTCCAAGTTATAGTAGTTTTGTAATTACCTATCAGTTGACATAGACACTGACAGTGTTTCCACTGGTCTCAGTGAGTTCTCTAGTTTAAGTATACAGTTCGAGCCATTTTCGTATTCATTTTTCTGCTGGAGTTTTGAGGGACAGCTCGAAACTATACACATATATGACTTTGGACTTAGGAAATCAAAGCACTCTTTGTGGAGTAGCGAGAAAGTTAAAAATATTCTGCTTTGCAGTGTCATGCTGGACTGATAGCTTGCTAGCAGCCTTTCAACCTATGACAACATCGATCTGTATTGAACAAAAGTGAACGATTTAGGGAAGTTGAAGATATCTACGGGAGAGCTTTGCTTTCCTTTTTTGCAGTCGACCGCCGGCACCAAAAAGGATGAAACCCTTGGCAGCGTATTTAGAAAAAAATCCACGCATGCCCACGGAGTGAATGGTGATGAGTGGGCGAAGCTCCGGAAATTCATTAGTAAAAACCGTGAATCTTCCGTGAATCTTGCCCAGTACATCATCAAAGACATGACAAACCCTGTGTGTCGCCATCTAGCGCTCTCCTATCACACTAGAGCACGCAGCGAGCGCCTCCGCGCCATCTATTGATCTATTCACATACTAGCTAAGCAGCACCGCAGCGCTCGGACGGACAGACAGATGGACGGACGGACGGACGGACGGACGGACTCCCATACTACGCGTTCCCAGACATCTGAATGCAGAGAGCATATGCTGGGATTCGAGCGCATTATGTGTAGACATACTAGCGCCATCTAGTGAGCGCTTCAGAAACTACAGGTGGCTACAAACATCGAGGGAAGGACAGACCCACGCCCTAAGGAGCTACCAAGGAGGATACAAAAGGGAGCTACGCCCCTAAAAAAATTAGCCGGGTATCTGCGTGCTTCGTTACAAATGTCGTCGAAAGACGAGTCTTCTGCCGGCCGTACAGTGCTCCGTGTGATGTGGAGGCCATCTAGCAGCGCCGTCGGGAAATATGAAGTTGTGTAGAATGCGTAGGCAACTGCCAGGTGGCAGCAACAAATCGTCGGCAGAGGCCTTTTTCTTGAACGGCGTCGCATTTTTAGCGCAGCCGAGCAAGCGCTGGAGTCATTACAATTACATATCTATGTATTTTATACTAAAGGAACACAGCATCTAATGCTTACATATTGATGTTGCGTCTCAGATCTGCATAATATATGTGTTTAGATCGACAACGTTCACAAGTACGAACGCAGCTACCAGTTCAAGATGGCTGGGCGTTAGGCAAGTGCTTAGACTTTGGCCGCGTGGCTGAGTCGTGTTCCAGAAAGACAAACCAAAATTTGTGCGTTCAAGTATCCCAAGAAAGACTATCGTTTTAAAGATGTAAACAATTCACAGTAGATCCTACTCTACTGTGGGAGAGATAGACAGGGCTAGCCGTTCCAAGACAGCCAATAAACTCACATGTCTATAGAAGAAACATTAGATGATAAGGAGGAGTACATATCCCGAGAAGATTCCAGATTAAGCAAGAACACGGTTACGAGCAACAGAGTGTCAGTGGAGTGAACACACATACCCCCAACCCCCCTCCGGCAATCTACGCCTTATATGTAACCGCCACACTAGCACAAATTTCACTGGCGCCTTGGCTGAATTTGGGTCTAAAGAAACTAAAGGAGCAAACCAATATTGCACGAGAAGACTAACCGTTGTGCACGGTACAAGCTTTTTAAATAAGTCAATGCATGGAATAAATAAAAAATCAGAAATGGAATATAAGACAATGGTTTTAGGGATGTCGAGCGGCAAATTTCAGCGAGTGCGTAAAGATTGTCACGAGCTTCCGTGGGAGAGTAATGGAGAAAGACAGCTTTGGTAAATACATTGCCAGCCTTGCTGTATTGTGTGGTTCTGTTATTTTGAAAGGATACTTGCCTTTGCTTTACGCAGGGTCAACCCTGCTTAACGTGGGTCCCTCAATACTTTTTCAAGAAATATTGAGGGACTCTGGTCATACATACAAGAACGCGCACTCATCAAGGTCGGCCGCGGTGGTGTAGTGGCGATGGTGCTCGGCATCGTTGCCGCGGCGGTAGCATTTTAGGGGCGAAGCTCCTCTTAGTCTAACCTTGCCACGCGTCAGGCGTAACCCGCGTGCCTCCCGGCGCGTGCCTCTCACTCTCTCTCTCCCGGCGCGTGCCTCCCGGCGCGTGCCTCTGCTGTCTTGTGTGAGAGAGAGAGAGAGAGAGACAGAGAGAGCGCGAAAGGCGCCCGTTGGCTATGGAAACGCTCTTTCTTAGAGGAACGCTACCAGCTCGCAAAGAAGGAGAACGCGCCCTCACGCGCGAGAGAAGGTTGGCGCAGGCAGCGTCTCCTAGCGAGTTTCTTGATTGAAAAATACCGACTGCTCGCGTTGGAGAAGCGTTCACCGCCAACTGATATATATATATATATATATATATATCGTTAACTAAATTAATCCGGAACTCGGCACGATCTACGATGAACCTCCCGAGCGTCGCCCACGCATCATCATTCACTCCGTGGATATGCGGTAATTTTTTTGATGGAGGCGAAAATACCAGAGGCCCGTGTATTGTGTGTTGTCAGTACATGCTAAGGAACCTCCGGTGGGCAATATTTCCGGAGCCCTCCACGACGGGTTCCCTCTTCTTTCTCTGTCTTTCATTCCTTTTCGCCTACCTCCACGGATGCTTAGCCGTGTTCTCGATATGGGCTGCAGAAATAAGCGTGTTTCCGTAACCGAACCACAATCATCATGACCATCACTCAGCCATTGCTGCAGCCATACCCCTCTTTCCCCACCCCCCTCGCACCCTTCGCGCTCTTCCACTCGACTCTCGATCGTCGCCCAATGGATGCAAAGGAAGTATTGCTGAATTCAATTCCAATCTGCCGCGTGCGCCTCGCTCTCGCGCCTTCTTTTGTCCCTTTAGTTACTATTGGCTTAGAGCCAGCTACAGAGCCATGGGTTCAGTCGGGTTATTTTTATCGCGTAGCGCCATTACTTGCGCGTTCATTTTACCATAGACACAGTCCAATATACATTCTTAATTAACCGAACGCTGCAGATCACGGTTAGATATGTATATTGTACCTCGCCTAGACGTGAGGTTTTCTGTGCACTGTGTAATTTTTACATGTCCGATCCTGTATCTAGTGGAAGTATACTACGCGGTTGGTATTTGACCAGGCGCTTCAATCGAGCGTCACAAGACAGGCAGATCGCAGAGAGCGCCACCTGCCAAACGATTACACGTGCTGGTCTACACAAGGGACAACTGTTAATGTATTGTATCTCTCCTCTGTTTGAGCTAATCGAGATCTGCCTCACCCACGCGCTTCCACTAATACTGATATGTCTGGCCTCCACCATTGAACGTGTTTCTTCATTCTTATGTCTGCTCAGAATCTCACGTTTTAGTTAACTTGGGCGTGCAGTTGCAGTCCTGGCAGGGCAAAGATGCAGTAGGTGGCGTTCCACCTGATAGCGACCTTCTATGCTGAATTAACCTCTGATTAATGCAACGGGCTGTTTGCCCTACGTAGAAACGTGCACAGCTAAAAGGAATCTTATAAACAACACCCATGCCACGGTCGGTAAAATTATTGTTGGCTTTGTGCTTTACCCGACAGATATCTGTCCGCGTTTTTCCTTGCATCAGCTTATTTTTGACACGAAAGTGTTTTATGCTGGGGTCCACCAAGAAATCTGTGACGTGCTTCCGTAACGGAAGTAGATGTGTGAAAAATAAACATGCATTTAATATTGAAAAATACCACCCACTGGGATTCGAACCCACAAACAGCAAGGGTGGGGCGGCAGGAGGTAGCAGCGCTGCCGACCACGCCACCGACTTTCTTTTCAAGAGTGCAGGGAAAGGGACGCGATGTTAATTCAAGAGCAATTTTGCTTGCTAAATACGTTTGATTTAACCAGACATCACTTAGGGGCTAATTGCAAAGCAGTCCAGTAAGAATATAAGGCCCGTCCTTTCCTCTGCATTACAAGTTTGTCGGTGGTGTGGTCTTTGAGACCACGCCACTGGCAGACTTGTAATGTAGAGGAAACGACACGCCTTATATGTTTTTGAGACCACGCCACCGACAGACTTGCAATGCAGAGGAAAGGACGGGCCTTATATGTTTACTGGACTGCTTTACAATTAGCCTCTAATTGATGTCCGGTTAAAGCAAACAGAGCCGCGTTCCAGTCTGCGTGTTTCCCCCTGCGGCCTTCCGTGAGATCTGTTAACCGTCGTCAGTGTGTGCTCTAGATATATGGGTATGTGATTTGTGGGAGTGAGTAACAGCTCGGGTTTGACGCTGCTCTGATTTGACGATCGGAGCTGCAGATGTTCGGCGACAGCTGCAGCCCCAATCACGTCAGGTGTCTCAGCGGTATCTAACGCTCACTGAAGCACCCGCTCGTTCTCGGCGTCTGACCTCACGGTGCACCTCACGGTGATACCAGCGTAGAGGGAGTGGTAAATTCCGCGCATCTCGGATAGTCGTTCCTGCAGTCCATTCATGGCCAGGTTGAACAACAGGAAGGAAACTACCGCCCTTTGAGGGTAGCTTTCGCACCTAGCGTCTACCGTTCGGACTTGCTTTGGCCTATCCTTATTGTGGTTTTTGTGCCGTGAGGAAGGAACTGATGTACGTGTCGAATCTGCGTCGTAGTCCCGTTTCCGATATCGCGTCCAGAATGAACGTGTGTGAGAAGGTGTCGAGTGTATGAGTAAGATCGAGGGCGAGGGCGCCTCTGGTATATATTGTTCTGCTGTCGATGATTTGATTCTTTATGAGCAGGATCACTTCCTGCGTGGATAGCCCTGGTCTGAAGCCTAATATGTTATTTGTAAAGAATTTTTCACGTTCGATGTATTGTGATTCTCTGGTGTCGACAGCATGCTCCGTTACCTTGCCCAAGTGTGATGTGAGCGATATCAGTCGCATATTTTCCGGCGTCAGCAGTTTTCCTGGTTTCGGAATGAGCATTACCGAGGCTTTGTTGCAGGCCTCGGGTACCTGTCCTGTTTCCCATGCTATGCTATCTCCTCAATTAATTTCCCCACGTACCTGCCCTGTAAGCTGCGTAAAAGCTTGTTCGAGATGCCGTCCGGACCCGTAGGGATAGAACGTTTGGTCCCTGGAGGGTTTCCAAGGTTTCGGACTCCGTAAAGGGTGCGTCTAGCTCCTAGACCTCGCTTCCCCTGTATCTAGAGTAGTCTTGGTCTACCAAGGGACCGAAGGGCAGGTATCGGTCCACGAATTCCCTTAGAATTTCGCTCTCTGCTTTGCCCTGCTCTTTAGCGTTTTAGCGGCGAAGCTCCTTAAGGCGTGGTTCGTGCGTCCCCGATGTATGTAGTAGTAGTAGTAGTAGTAGTAGTAGTAGTAGTAGTAGTAGGTAGCCACCGGCGCGTGCCTGCCGGGAGGCGGGCACGCGCCGAGGGCGAGAGACAACGTTGGCGCAGGCAGCGTCTCCTAGCGAGTTTCTTGATTGAGAAATACCGACTGCGCGCGTTGGAGAAGCGTTCACCGGCAACCCATATATATATATATATATATATATATATATAATATATAAACCTATATATAAATATATATATAAACCTATATATAAGCATATATATATATATATATATATATATATATATATATATATATATATATATATATAGGCACTGCATCTTGACTTGCAATGAAGTGCTGGTGGGAGATTTCACTTGTGCATTGTGCATAGTTGAACCGTGAAGATTCGTAGCATGCGCGAGATGTTATAAAACTAGATGGCGGTACTTGTAGTTGATGATGAAAGATGCGAGATGTTATAATAGTTTGATGACATTTACTCAAGCGTTTTACTTTTAATTGTGGGGCGAATTGCACGGTTTACCGATGATTCCTTCCGGAGCTCTCGCCCCACTCATCATCATTCACCCCGTGAATATGCTGTGATTTTTTTAGGGGAGAAGGGGGCAGCATTTCACAATTTATGTTGTTGCGAATTCGCGAAATTGACCGTTGCGTGAAGTCAGTGGCTACGACTGATTAATAGCGATATTTTTTCTTGCTAAGTCGTGCAGTTAAAGAATGAAAAACTTAATGTTGGTGCTATCAAGTCATATGTCCGCAGTACATAAAGTACTCAATGAAAAATAAAATATCATATTTGGTCCCATGTGCACCTCTCCCGGAATCGCCCCACTAGAAAAAGGGCACGAAGAAAGAAGGGACACACACGGTGCTTTCTACAATGAGATGCGTTAGGAAAGCATCGTGGGAACTCAGCATTGCCTACTAAGCTATCTTTTGGTGGCACCTTTATTTTTCGGTATTTAAGTACAACATATGGAGCAGTCGAAGGCTGGATGTTTCTTGAATTCGAGAATGCAGCAATCCCTAATAAATTTTGCTTCCTTCACCATATAGCGTCAATACTTCTTCAGTTTATTACTACGTCCTCCATGCCTTTATTCGTACATTGAGTTAAGTAGGGCTCATACGTGGTTCCGGGGCATCTCCGCATATAATATTGCAGGCAATCTTTCGAGGGCCCACGCTGAAGGTCGCTTTCTCGAAGCCACATCTGGCACTTAGGAAAACCTGAAACATTACAATTATGCCGAAGTTTGTAGAATACAGCAATGCACCGAGGTAGATATTTATTTATTTATTGACCTATTTATTCATTATATTTTCCAGTTGGTTAGGTACGAATTTGTTGGTTAGCTAATGCAAAAGGTGTTCAAATAAATATCCGGCAGATCCCACGTATTGTGGGAACGTTGACATGCAAAGTAGCCAGCAAGAAAATTGCCTATGCCGAATCCTTTGGCATTCAGCAAGGTGTTACGACTACGATAAACGTCCTTGTGCAAATTATGTGTTGTGTGCAACGTGGTCTAATCAGGCGCGTTGCCAGCACTGGGTTATACTGCGGTGTGTATGTGCGCGTAGTGCGCTAATGTCTATTCTGGCTCAGAGAAATGCACGCTCGTAGAAATGTAGCAGTCAGCTGTCCTGGTCTACACATCAGGCGCATACCATCACAGCCGACTGCTGGAATATTTCTACGTGTTTGAGGAAAGCTGGAAAAAAGCATACTGAGTCACCTACTTCACATGTATTTGAATATATTCCGTAAAAACAGTAACACAAACGACAGTAGCAAAGTGGCGTTAGATAACCGCCACCAACATAACTACTGATTCAATACGCTTATTTTCTAACTGGCTTCTTATTCAAGACAAGGTGTTAGCTGGACGCGCTCACTATACTAGAATCAGCCGAGATCAAGGCCACACCTACGTCAACGCCTTGTTCTGCGAACTGTGCCAGAGCTGCTGCCGGTGTGCTTCGCTACAATCACTCCCTGCGCAGAAAAGAGCCAACCTGGCGCCTTAGGGATTTCGCGACAGGAGGGTCGTAGCACGGTATGCCGGTGTGATGCTGCCGGTATGTTTCACTAAAATTTACGCTGTGTATTGTTTGCGACAAGCAGCCACGGAAAATAGTACAGCGCTTTCCTGGCACCTCGCAGTCCCGATTTCGATTCCTAACTGCAGCTAACACAGTGCGCTGGGCTGTGCCACCTGCTGACTGCGTTTACACTTCAGTCGAAAGCTACAACGAATTCGGTATCGTTCCCTTCAATCGAAAAAAAAGGGTTTCATCAAATTTTCAGTGACTGCTTTCGTTGGTCTGGTATTGACATAGGCCCTAATGTTAATATTTAATCACCTGTGGCACATACCCGAAGTAATCTAGCCTAGCATTACGGGTACGAGCCAGAGTGACTGCATTATCATTAACCGCAACATGTGTAACAAGGATATCGTTTCGGTGATGTGCAGAATATTTAGGCTGATTGCGACAGATTTCGCTGATTGTAATGATCCCGTAGCAGCTTACGCTGTAAAACATCCCCCAGGTGCTTCATTCACTTCATGGAAGTGAAACAGATGAAATATATAAATCATTAAAGGAAGTTACAAATCAGGTTTACCCGCGCGGGTGAATAATTGGGGCTTGTTTATGGGCTGAAGCAACAGCATTGTATGAGGCATGCCATAGTGGAGGGCTCCAGTAATGTGACCGCAATGGCACGGATCGCACCTGAAGTTCCTACAAAAGAACGTAGCGCCTTTCGCGCCCATGTATAGGCGCGCGTTCTCTCGTACATTTTTCATACAACAAATAATTTGTGGGAGGTTTGAAGCGCGTGCAGCATGTCCCCTAAATAGCAACATCGGATTTCGCAATGCCACCCATATGGGCATACCAAGGCGCTGCGGTTAGGAATGGTGAAGTACACGAAGGGCAAAAATGATGTCAAAATTCATGTTCATCTGGACAATGGAATGTTGTCCACGATAAAGAACACCAGGTTGTCAATATTTCAGGAGACCTCTACTACTACATTCCCCTTCTGTTGACTCTTCCCTCTGTTCTACCCGTGTCTGTTCCATGATTCATCCAGCTCGTTTTTTATCTCTTAGCGTGAGTTATAAAACTGCAATTTATAAATAGCGTTCTTCCCATAACCGAACCACAGAGAGAGACGTAACTTTATTTTGTGTCCAGCAAGATATAGGGGTGGATTGTTCGCCGCCAGGACGTCGGCCTTCGGTTCTGATGGCGTGTTCGACCCTCTGGACAGCCCGACGCTAATCTTCGGAGGCCGGGCTGCGCGGAGCGGTCTGCCATCGCACTAGGTTCGAGGCGACATGCCTATGTTACTCAGTGATGTGTCAGTGGGGACTTCACTGACAGTTCGACAACATACGTTCTAGAGTAGCCCTAGCGCCCCATTGTTACAGTTGCAGCTCGAATAGTACCCCAGGTCATTATCATTGTTGTCGTTATTTCTGTGCAGCAAGGGATCTGCTGTGCTATACCGGTTTTCTGTGCGCAAAATGAAATATTGCGCGCCGTGCGTTTTGCATTGGTCCATGTTGATCGCGAAAAGCGATTTAGAACAGGGAATGTCGCAGGAGCCAAAATTTCGGCAAGTTAACATGTCCTCGCCATCCTGAAGAAGACAAGCCCAATTGTCGAAACGTTGGCTCCTGCGACATTCCCTGTTCTAAGTCGCTTTTCGCGATCTATTCATCGAATCAAGCCTCCATCTTCCCCTTAGGTTCCCTTTTAATGTGGACTTGGTCCATGTAGATTATGTATATAGATGACTATATCAAATAATAACAAGCTTTCAACGGCAAAAGTAATAAGCATAAGACGACGCGAGTACAGGTATATAGAGCTGCGCTTGCAAGTAACGTACTTTGTATTGGCGCTCCCGAAGGCACCGCCGTTGCGCTTGCCATCGGCGTCTGTGTTCAGACATGACGCACTCCATAGCTCCATAGCCTATGCTTTGTGTCTTTTGAATCAGTGTACGGCGCTCGCACGACTGCGCTTGCTCCAGACACGCTATCTGGTATTCTGCGCGTGCGGCAGGCCTCTCCGGACGTCCCGTGCACATAGAGCGAGCCTGAATTCGGAGGTGGGCGTTATCGGCTTCTCAACTTCAACTTCAAACTTGAAACTTCAAACTTCCTCGGCATGGCGGCGCTCACAGTCCATGCCTATTTACGTGTTTGAAGGCTTTAGAGTGGCCTGGTTCTGTGGCCGCGGCGGTAACACGGCCGAAAAAGGAGGATTTTGCGCGGTAGCTAATCTTGTACTGGTTTAGAAATCAGAGCATGAAGGTCACCAAGGCCAAATCCATGACCGAGCCTAATTAGTTGTTAATGCATTTACTTTTTTTTCTTTTAACATTGATAGTAATCTGCTATGTCCGTTACTCCAGCCGCGTGGAAGTGGAATCCTTCTCCAAGAGATCTTCATATGTTGGAAGTGCCTTCGTACTACATAGGTACGCAAATCATTTAGTAAGGCTGTTTCATAACTAGCTCACGAAAACAGCCAACTTCACAGGAGTTCCGCAAGCACGCATGGTTCGTATTTCCGTTTCGCCTTCAGTTTGTTCCATGAAGCAAATACGTAGCACAATGGGCTCTCAGAAACCTGCCGCACACGCAAAAGTATTTAAATTGGAATACACAACAAGACTTTCGAGCAGCCGAAATTATGTCGGAGTGCCCCGCAACGGTGTGCCTTCGAAATGTATGACGTCTCTACTGCAAATAACACCGTGCTTGCGCTATTCGGTAAATCCGTCTTTCTTTCTTTTCGATATAATCGTTCTGAGTATTATGCTCACGCCATCTGCATAGGGCTGCATAAGGTTGCCGCCATAGCAACAGCAGCGATCCAGAGCACACCATGTTAGGGAAACAAAGGATCTTGGACTGACTTTATTGACAAGTGCGGTTATTTTCGTTTGTTTAAAAGAGAACGCCGTTATCATCTTGCTATGAATCGCGCGCTTGCTACGATTGTTCGCGGGGAGCGCCGTTATCACTTTCTGTTACGCGCAACGCAGGCCGCCTTTATCTTGCATGTCACTTCGGGAACCGTGTCGATCATTCTTGAAACTTGGCATGCCTGACGCGTACATTTCAGTGACTTCTGGAATTGCAGAGATAATGCGAGAACGCGTTATGACGCGTGTATAAAAGCCGACGCATTACGCCGCTTGTCAGTCTTTCCGTCGACCGACGACTCTTCGCGCCGCTGTGGCTGTGAATTGTGATTGGCCTTGTTTTGCTGGGCACAATTTCGCCCAATAAACAGTTCGCCGGACATCGCTTGAGTCCCGCGTGCTTCGTCTCGAGTGCTGCGTGTGTCACGACCACGTGACAATATAAATTACTTTTCCTTTGTGACTCATTCGAACTCAGACTCACTGAAATTCTCCCCAGCCGTACTTGACACTCGCGGACCGCTCAAGTCTGAATGATACCGTAGACTTCGACAAACACGTAAGCTTGCTTACCTAATCCATAGCCATATGCTCTCACTCCCATTTGCGATCAATTTTTTTGTATCATGACTCTGTGTGAAAAATTATATGGGAGCATAAAACCTCCCTCTGAATAATTCCAACCTCTCAATGGCACATCGAACCACATGGTCGATGTTACACAGTTTATTCGGGACAATTTTCATATGACGATAATTGCTTTGTAACAGATTGGCTCGTTCCTGCACCGACTAAAACAGCACGTACTGCGCTCTGCTGAGCTTCTGGAAGTACAAGATGTTCACAAATGACTTGCATAAATGATAACACAAATATTCAATGCAATACATATTTGGCAGGACTGGTTTTCAAAGCCTCTGGCCTTCTCACGTTTCCATCGCACAGCGACATACGGAAGCGCTAGTAATATGGACACCCGATGGTTTTTCTTTGAAACGACAATGCGACTTTTTGGTCAAGTTGGTTAGATACAATAAAACGTATCGTGGCTCTATCTTACACGCTCGAGAAAACGGAGCAGGTTGAGCGCCAACTCTCAACTGTATGAACCTCAACTTATTTTTAATTAACTTTCAATTGAACTGGATACATTTGAAAGATCTTGTGCTGATAGGTGCTCCTAAACAACCTCAGCAATAGTCTTACGCACACGACAGCTCTCGTGCCCACCTATTACAGGAGCTTCTCCAACAGCGTTCCCCTGCTGTTTCCGCGTCACCCTCTTACTTCTTTAAGAAGTCGGATGCTACCGCTTGCGACCGTACGCAGCACGATTCTTGTTAGCCAAATAAATACCATCATGGCATGTTTCAATAAGACTGTGGTTGGGTCTAGTTGGTGCAAGTGTCCTACCGTACGGCAAAATACTGCGTACGTATTCATGACAACAACAAAGAACAGGCATACACACGGGCGCCACAACAGCGCCAGTGTGTAGTGCCTCTTCTCTGAGGTTCTCCTAAAAGTTTACATTGAATTTCGTCGTATGTCAAGTTCACAGCGATATTAATGACCCTGTTGCGTTTCTTCCGTCACAAATTTCTATGGCGTATGTGACGGTGTTTATAAGACATTGTGGTCTTAGTAACAGCTTTTATTTTTCTTATATTATAAAGAAAAATAGAGCTTTTATTGATTGAGTCTCACAGCTAGTATCCTTGCGGACTGGCGAATTCACATATCTCGGGCGGTGTACATCTGTGTGTATTTGTGCCTCGCAATTCCACGCGTAATTGATGCCTATGCTTTGCTAAATTAGTGGACAAGACACAAATTCGTTAAACAGTTTTCACTAAATATGCTTTTTATGCGCTTACGTTTCTTAACTACATAATTTTCAGATAATCTAACTGTAAAAGCTGGAAACGTTCCAGCACTTCAAATGTTATTTTAATTAGAATACCTAAGACACTCACTCATCTCGTGCAATGCCTTAAGACAGTTGTCTATGGATTAGAACATGCACGTGTATTAGTCAATATGACAATCCTAACACTTTTGCTAGCAAATTTTCTCATCCAAAATTACACAATATATTGATTGTTTCTCTACTAATGAATTGAACCTATAATGAAAAAAAAGACAGATACGCTCGTTGATACACGCGTATATATTGTATGTTTTTTTTAAATATGAAAGATGAGTTTCACCGTAGCGCAGCACATAATGAGTGTGAGTTCCACTAGTATTCGACGGAGCCACCTCACAACTTAAGACCCTTCTGCTTCATCCGGTAACATTGTTCAAGTAAACAATGGTTGCTACGATGTACTGGACTCTGCTAGCACTTTCTCCGGCGGCTTTTCTGAAGTTTTAGGACTGTGCTTCTGAATCGTGTTTTAGGGGCGAAGCTCCTTAAGCTGTGGGTCGGTTGTCACACGTATCGTGTAACCTACACCACTCACAATACTATGCAACGCCATGCAACGCCGGGAGGCTCGCGCTCCCCTCGGCGCGTGCCTCCCGGCGCGCGAGCTCTCTCACTCTTCCATCTGCTGTCTTGTGTGAGAGAGAGAGATACAGAGTAACAGAGCGAAGGGCGCGCGTTGACTATGGAAACGCTCTTTCTTAGATGAACGCTCTACCAGCTCGCAAAGAAGGAGAACGCGCCCTCACCCGCGAGAGACAACGTTGGCACAGGCAGCGTCTTCTAGCGAGTTTCTTGATTGAGAAATACCGACTGCTCGCGCTAGAGAACCGTTCACCGGCCACCCATATATATATGCACATAGGCACTGGATCTTCACTTGCAATGAAGTGCCGGTGGGAGATTTCACTTGTGCGTAGTTGAACCATAAGGATTCGTAGCGTGCGTGTTAACTAAATTAATCCGGAACTCGGCACGATCTACGATGAACCTCCCGAGCTTCGCCCAGTCATCATCATTCACTCCTTGGATACGCTGTGAATATTTTATGGTCTCAAGTGAAAACCTCACTGTTGAACAAGATGTAACCCCAAGTCATAGCTTCTAGCGATAGCTCTTTGCGGAGAACAATTCCGAAGTAAAGTTGGTTCCACCCCAAGTCAATGTTGCCGACACTATGGATTCATTGCATGGAGATTTCTTCCATCCGCAATAATTACCAAACATGCATTGCAGGTAAACTCTGAATAAAAGAAAGACTGCGAAGCTTGCGCAGAGCACGCACCACTTATGGTGGAGCCGTTTATTGCTATCAAAACACTGGAGTTCAAGTGGACAAAAACTTTGAGCTTTTTAGTGTGGTTGGGGTGATGCAGGTCACATTATATTAATTCCTCCTTAAGAGTTTCAGTGGCGAAAAATGGCAATAGATCCGCTGAGGTTACAAACGATCAGTGCGTCCGCGAGACTATTTGAAGATTGAGGGCCTTCCATTCGTGCCGGTGGTTGAGTTAGGTTGTGGCAAGCCTGAGAGAAATGACTGCCTTGGGAAGTTGGTCGTTGCAACGGACCTGAGTTGCGTGCAAATCGTGGGTAAAACTATGCAAGGATACGGTGTCAAAGTAGAATTCTCCAAAAACTAGAGCTTCCAGGTCTCTGAAGCAGGGGACCGTGGGGCATTTTCTCTTGTAAATCTTGTGGGCAGATCAAATCCCGGTGCATGGCATGAAAGAATAGCGGCACTGCATTGTCCTCATACATTTCATCACGAAGGCACAAAATAACGTAAGTACACCCATCTTGGATCTACTTATCACGTAACTACCAGGTACCGCTTCGCCACAACGTCCCAAGCGTGGCAGGGTAACTCAGGCGGAATGTCATTACCGCTTAACTTGAGCGTCATAAGGCTAACGTTCACGCAGAAACAAGCGACATAACAAAATCCACAACATATAAAACTTCCCTGCGCGAGTGCACCCCTCTCCTAAGTGTCCATATGACTTTAAAACATCACAAACATAAACTAATGATCTGCCCAATTGACAGAAACAGGTTGTGCGGAGGCAATTGTTCGGAAGGAAGCTGAATAATTCCGTCATAGCTGTTACACAAGTAAAGTATTTTGGCGCGGCCATTGCTTGTTTTCAGGCTTCAATAAGGCGGCTTGCCCGCGACTAAACATATACCAGTTTTTTTAGAACACCGATATGGTGGTAGCATGATTCGCATGGCCACTAAATAGAGGTAGTCTATATGGCATCACGAAGGTGTCGATGGATATCAGGAAAAGAAATTATAACACACTCACAATAAGGCGCAGCCGGGAGAACAACGCTGGAGCCGCCATTATACGTTTACGTATATCAGAATGCACTGCTGTTTCGTCGAGGCGCTCCCTTCGTCCAAATCTGTTGGTTCGAGGAGATACCCTGTCTTATCGCTGCCGCACTCGTGCAACTCAGGTTCTTCGTAATCGGTCCGCAAAGGCTCGGATATATTAAAGCTTTCCTTCTCTCATTTTTTCCGAGCACAATCTTTGCCGCGCAGGGCAAGGTTTATGCAAGCATAAATCAGTGTCTTTGCCGATATGGATACCTTGATTGCGTTCGATTTATATATACATCATTCGCTTATGTTATACAGAAGCGATCAATCTTCACTGGGATCACTTGAGTGCTGCGCTGCCACAGCATTTACACTGTGGGTATGCGCCCTGCTCGACTATGGTGAGGGCGGTACAAATTGCGTTGGTCCTGCTCACTTAGGATGCGGTAGGGAAGAGGACAATTTGATGAAAAATGTAAGCATTTCCATAGTATGGTGCACAATGACGTGTAGCTACCTTTGGTACTAGAAAAACCTTTGCGTTTTATTATTTAGTACAAAATCGTGAAGATCGCAGACACTGTGGGAATCGGCGTTGTGCGAAGCAGACTGATTGATTGATTTGTGGGGTTTAACGTCCCAAAACCAGCTCTGATTATGAGAGATGCCGTAGTGGAGGTCTCCGGAAATTTCTACCACCTGGAGTTCTTTAATGTGCACTGACATCGCACAGCACACTGGCCTCAACATTTCGCCTCCATCGAAATGCAGCCGACGTTGTGCGAAGCAGTGAGCGAGGAGCGAAGTGTCATAAGTAGCACTGAACGTCTTTTCGCAAACGCTCTTATTAGGGTGTATGCTTAACGGGAGTTAAGCAGAAAACTTGGCAGCACTGTGGGTAGCTCACGTGAGGACGTCACAATGGCACTCGCGTTATTGCACAGCACGAACATTTGTTTTAGCGAAGACAAAAGCAGGCTACAGTGCACTGATGTGCGTATCATGAGCTTAGTCCCTTGAACTATTCCTGCAGAACCGAGCAATGTAGTAAAACAGCATGTCTAGGGCTACACTACGAGCGCCATTGACGTTGGACAACAGCCATCGCCACATGCGCTGGTGCATTGCGTTTCTTACCATATTTGCCATGTGGGAGGAGCTGTCGCAGCTTAGGGGAAGCTTCGTACCTCGGCAGCCCGGGTTCGATACCGCCTGCTGCTTGGCTTGGTAGGTTGGCTTTGGACACCGCAACGCGTTCATGCGTTGCTGCGTGTCTGTGCGTTTGCTGTATCTACATTTCAACCCCATCCTACGAGAAACGTATGTGTTGATTGTTTCCAAATAGTTCCAGTCATTTGTGACATGTCTATTTTAGCTGCATCCAGATTGGCATAATGTATAAAATTCAAACACCTGTGGCACATACCCTAATACCATGGGCCGAGCATTACGCGTGTGAGCCACACGTGATAGCAGTATCGTTAGTCGTCACGTATGCATGACGAGAACTTCAAGTTAGTAGCGTGAAGATAAATCACAGATGCTCCTCATACGTTTGTATCCTGCCATTCATACCTTGGCGCATATCCGGTGAACGAGACGGCTAGGAGAGCGCCCAGACGTACGCGGGTAGATAGATAGATAGATAGATAGATAGATAGATAGATAGATAGATAGATAGATAGATAGATAGATAGATAGATAGATAGATAGATTAAAGGTTGCTAAAGTTGGCCAACAAATTGTTCGCCTTTATTAACTAAATGGGTGATTTTGTTGATTAACGTAAAAGGCAATACGTTACCGTCATTTATCTCATTTTCCAGGAAGTAGAGAGTAAAAACGCTGCACGCGTATGTGCCTGGATCCGTGTACTCGAGCATCGTCATGTAACGAGCGTAATCGGCTGTAAAAGATAATACAGAAGATGTTTGCACATGTCTGAGTTAAAAGCCAGGCATGTCGAAAGTCGCCTTACGTTGATTAACTAGCCGATATTATAGTACTTCGACGTGTGCTATGGGTGCGGTGAGCTGGGCCACAGAGTCGACGTCTGCCCAAATCCCAACAAGAAGAGGTGCCGCGGCTGTGGAGTCGACGGCCCGGCCGAAGACCACCAGTGCTCGCCCAAGTGCGCCCTCTGCGGGGGAGCGCACCAGACGGGGGACGGCAAGTGCAAGCAGCGATACCAAGTCCCTTACGTCGTGCGGCGCAGGAGGCGCCGACGCAGAAATTCTAAGAAAACGGAGCTGTGAAGTCAGCCGCAACAGCTGCTGCAGCAGCTGGAGAGCAGACCACGTGATTCCACCGTTGCCGGCGCCCCCAACGGGGACGTTCGACAACGCCGGCACGACGACAGCGCAGCCGATCGAGAGACCGCTCCCGTTCCAGGGGAGCGCTCCTGCTCCCAAGTGCGCATTCAAGATGGACTAACCTGGGCGGAGAGGGCCACGCCGAAGCCGCAGCCGAAACCACAACAAAAGGTAACGCAGGTAGCATTGCCAAAGCATGACAGGGTAGACCCTAGAATAGCTCAACTAGTGGAAGAAAACGCGCGCCTCAAGGCGGAGATTCAGCAAATGAGGGCGGATTTCAAATCGTTTCGGAAACAAGGCTCCACATCCGCGGTGGTCGAACAACAGCAGCAACAACTGCCGCAAAGTACACCGACCCCTCAAGGGGAGCGGTCAGGTCGATCGGGCAAACGCAGGGCCCCTCCCCTCAAGGAGGAGGGAACCTTGGCGGAACCCGAGTCCAATAGCAGCTTATTGGAAATCCAGCAGTCGATTCGCGCTTTGCAGCTAACAGTCAAGCGACTAGCGGGAAGCATTGTAGTGCTCGCTGAAAGGGTGACGCGTGTCGAAGCACAGATGGCGCCTACAGGTGCTAAAGAAAACCAAGGTATCAACCATGGCGAACAACAACTCAACATGAAAGCTGGTCTAGTGGCAGTGGAATTGCACTAGCTTCAGAAAGCGCAAGGCTTCGCTGCAGCAGTTCGTTGCCTCACAGGCGGAAAAACCGCAAGTCATAATATTACAGGAAACCTTGGGTAGCGAGGTGACCCTGCCCGGATATCGGGTCGCTTTGTCGATATTTCAACCGGGTAAGCGCGGAGTGGCAACCCTTGTCGCGACCAAATGCTCTTTCCAGGAACGAGAATTGAAATTAGGCAACATGAAAGCGGAGGTTACCGCGATCGGAATTATACCGAACGCATGGCTGAAACACAGTGTATTTGCAGTGAACATCTACAGCCCGCCTTCTGAGCACAGACAGTCCTTTACATCGATAATGATGAAGGCGACCTCAATGGCTAGGGGGGCCCCGCTAGTAGTGGCGGGAGATTTTAATGCGCCCCACGAAAGCTGGGGTTACGCAAGACCAACGCCCAAGGGAGAGCGGCTATTGGAGGCAGTCACTAAGTGTTCGCTGGAGCTGGTAACGGACGCCCGCTATCCGACCCGAGTAGGTACATCGGTAGCACGGGACACGACGCCTGACCTGAGCTTCGTGCAAAGATGTGCGAGGGGCCGAGTGGCGCAACCTGCACGAGAATCTCGGAAGCAACCACTACGTACTGGCGGTGATCATCCCCATCAGTGCGGCACCACCGAGAGAATTTAAGGTCACTGATTGGGATGCCTTCCGCAAAATAAGGAGACAAGACACCAGTGAATACGAGGACCTGGACAGTCTCTTTAAAAGGCTCAAAGAGGACGTTAGCGCAGCGTCGAGGGTCGTCGAAACCGAACTGAATGTGGACAGGATGGACGCGAGACTGGCACACCTATAAGAGGCAAAGACTTCCATCACGACCAGGTGGAAAACGCAAAGATTAAATCGCCGACTGCGAAAGAAAATAGCGGAACTAAACAGGGAAATTGAAGCGCACTCGATCGAGCCGTCCAAGCAATAGTGGAACGAGGTATGGGCGTACGGTAGACGGACAGATGAGAGCCGGAGGCAAGTGGAACATCTTAAAGAAACTGTTAGAGGACACGCAATCCAAAGGCAATCAAAGACTTGCCAATCGATTGGATTATGCACAAGCAAAAGGAGGAGGGCAAAACGGAGAGCGAACTCCTGAAGGAGCTAGCGGAGAGGTATCTACAGCTGGGCCCGTCGGATGACGGCGACTATCCGCAATATCACGGTTCAGAGGTCGAAGAACTAGACGCGCTCTTCACGGAATCGGAAATGTGGGAGGCTTTACAGGGCCTCAACGGACGCTCGGCGACGGGCCCGGACGGGGTCTCGAACAAACTGCTGAGAAACCTGGACGGAAAGTCGGTCGAGAAGCTCACCGAAGAAATCAACAGAGTGTGGGAAACGGGACGAGTACCCGAGGTTTGGAAAGAGGCTGCAGTCATACTAATACCAAAACCCGGCAAACCACTCACGCCGGAAAACATGCGGCCAATATCGCTAACCTCGTGCGTGGGCAAGGTGGCGGAACACGCCATACACAACCGAGTATCGCGGTACATAGAGAGAGAGGGGCTGTTCCCACACAACATGGTGGGCTTCAGACCGGGCCTCTCCACTCAGGACGTTATGCTCCTCTTTAAAAAGCACATAATCGACGGCATCACCAGAGACACCAGAGGCATATTGGCCCTAGACCTAGCGAAAGCGTTCGGCACTGTCAAACACAGATTTCTGCTGGATAGGATCTCGGTGATGGGGCTCGGCCGAAAATTCCACTCATACATAGGCTCCTTGCTCAGGGATAGGAAGGCCACGATCAAAATAGGACAGGCCAAGTCCGACAAGTACACGCTCGGCGCGACGGGCACCCCACAAGGGGCGGTGCTCTCTCCGCTCTTATTCAGTTTGGCAATGGCCGGGCTCTCCGACCGACTGATGAGAGTGACCAACGTCCATCACGCCCTGTACGCAGACGACATAACGGTGTGGTGCACGGGAGGGTCCGACGCGGAGGTCGAGTGGGCGCTGCAAGAGGCGTTGGACACGACGGAGGAATACCTCAAGGACACGGGACTCCACCTGTCACCGAGCAAATCGGAACTGTTGCTCTACAGGCCCTCGAAACGAGGCATGAGGAATTTAACCCCAATTGATCAGGTCCCTATGAAATTATACGCGAGCGAGGTCCAGCCGATCCCCAGAGTGGACACTATAAGAATCTTAAGGCTGCTAAATGAGGCCAAAGGTGGTAACACGAATACCCTAGTGAAACTGACGTACAAAACTGAGAACATGCTCCGATTGATCCTAAGAGTGACCAACCGCGGGGAGGGCTGAGCGAGAGATATCTCATGAGACTTTACCACGCCTTTCTCATGAGTCACGTATATTACGTAGCCTCGGCGCAGAAATGGACCAAGAGAGATGCGGCCAAGATAGAGACGCTCATGCGCAAGAGCATTAAACGGGTGCTAGTTCTCCCGATCACGACGAGTACGCAAAAGCTTGAACAATTAGGGTCCACAACTCGTTATCGGAAATCATCGAAGCACAGGCCAAGGCACAAATCCTGATACTGTCCACCACCAGCGCCGGCAGACGCATCCTTGAAGAAGCTGGCATATATGCAGAGACAGAGTGCAACGCACGCCAGGTCACGCTCAGCGCAGCGGTCAGGGGCACTTTCAAAGTAGAACCGCTGCCGCGCAACGTCCACCCGCAATTCAATGAGGGGCGCCGAAACGCGAGGGCACGACCATTATTGAAAGCGACCGGCAGCAGCCCTGGTCTGGCGGCATTTGTTGACGCGGCCCAGTGCGGACGCAGCGACCGGTACGCGGCCGTCTCGGTAGGCTGGGACGGGACGGTCATTAATGCGGCATCAGTCAAGGGAGTAACAGCTGAAGTGGCCAAACAGGTGCACCCTTGCTGCCAAACCAAAATGCCCACTTGTGCTGAGCTATCTAGAGAGATGGAATCATTGCGAAAGGAAGTTGGGGAATCGCGTAACAGCGTCGCCATGTTTAATGACCTCTATGAATCAATGAAGTTTAAGCAGGAAAGCCTGGTGAAGGAAAATAAAGAACTGTCGCGAACAAATGAGCAGCTAACAAAACAGGTTGCTGAATTGCAGCAATACTCGCGCATGAACAATGTTGAAATCAAAGGTGTTCCGGAAACAAAAGGCGAAAGCTGTGAAGCAATTCTGCAACAGATTGCTGAAAAGATTGGTTGTCCAGTGAGCCCTGTCGAGATTGACGTTGTGCACAGGGTCCCCGCTAAAGGTGGTCCGAACATTATTGCGCGTTTTTGTTCTCTGCAAAAGAAGGCTGACTTTGCTTCAAAGGCTAGAAAAGCGCGTCTCTCAACCCGGTCTATCGGCATAATGAATCAGGATAAGCCCATATTCGTCAACGATCACCTAACACCAGAAAACAAGCGGCTGTTTGCTCAGGCATTGGCTCTTAAAAAAGAAAAGCAGTGGCAGTTCCTATGGATAGACAACTGCCGCATCAAAGCAAGAAAGTCTACTGACAGCCGAGTGTACCGCATCTCTGGTGTTGATGATCTGACGGTTTTCACCTAAAAGGATTACGGAATCTATGCTGGCTGTGAACCATCATGTCGTCACACACTGTCCTCGAGCTGAAGCAACTTCTTAGTTATTCGCCTGCTTCTCATGTTTCGATCATACACTTTAACGCCCGAAGCTTACCGAAAAACTTTGATGATATGGTTAATTTCCTCACGTTAACCGATCATCACTTTTCGCTCATATGTCTATCAGAAACATGGGTATCTGCAGCTGACAATAACATGTTTTCCATTCCGGGCTATCGTGCTGATTTTTTTCATCGCAGGGGTGACTGTCATGGTGGATCAGCCATATTCACTTCTAACACGTTATCCTATAGACGACGTACTGATATCGCATTTTCCGTGCCAAAATGCGAATCAGTCTGGCTCGAATTTGATCGTGACTTCCTTCCGTCTAACAAAAGAACCATCATTGGTTCAATTTACCGGTCCCCATCATCATCTTACGGGGACTTTTGTCTTGAACTTGATGAAATACTGAGTTCATTTATTTCCGAAAATTATAATGTTATTATTTTTGGCGACATTAACATTGACATTACAAATATTAATGACAGTTCTTGTGTTCAATACGCTAACTGCTTCATGGGGCATGGTTTGGAATCGCTCCTGGATACTCCGACACGATGTGCTCCATCCAGTCGGAACACACTTATAGACCATGTACTCAGCAATGCTATGTCTGTTCAAAAAGCCGGTGCGGTCAATTTTAATCTGACAGACCATTATCCAATTTTTCTGTTATTAAATACACAAACTAATTCCAAAAATAAAATGGTCAGTAGGTGTTCTTTCGATTCTGCGAAATTCGTTGATTTAGTATCCCGCTCCGACTGGGGGAAATATCGAAAGAACCTTGTGTTAACAAAGCGTTCAATACATTGACTGAAAAACTAACAGGTATCATAGACACGTGTACATCTGTATCCATCATATCACGTTGGTACTCAACCCCTAGAAACCCGTGGATTACTAGAGGATTGCTCCGCAGCATAAATGAAAAAGATAATCTTCACAAAAATGTAAAACTTCAGCCATTCAACCTGCCCCTTAGGGCCCGCTTTAAACACTATTCACAAACTCTTACCGTCCTACTTAAAAAGCCAAACGAACGTACTATCAAAATAAAGTGCTCGAAAATGGGAATGACAGTAGGAAAAATTGGAACGTAATTAAGGAATTCTTACATCTTGATCAGCCAGATGCACTGGCGACAGAATTTTCGGACGGCACCAGCGTTCTAACTTGTCCTATCGCTATGGCGAATTCATTTAATGAATCATTTTTCAACAACTAAACATCGACTGTCACTAACTTGCCTACGTTGTCTCGCTTGCCTCACTCTTTTTTCTTAAAACCCACATCACCTGATGAGGTTCTTCGCACTATAAGAAGTTTGAAGACCACAGGATGTGGCCTCGATTCAATTTATCCATCTAAAATGAAGCTTGTTGCTCACGACTTATCATCTGTGCTTTCAGATCTTATTAACACTGCATTTCGTTCTGGCATTTTTCCTACAATCCTCAAACAAGGAAAAGTAACCCCTGTATTCAAAAAGGGAGACCGAAATGTGTTTTCTAACTATCGCCCTATAACCATCCTCCCATTCTTTAGTAAGGTAATTGAGAAGCTCATTGTTAATCGCCTCATGGACTACCTCACCAGGTTTAACCTCTTGTCATCCAAGCAGTTTGGTTTTCGTGCTAAGTTGTCTACCGAATTAGCACTGATAAAACTAACTGACAGCATAAAACAGATGATCGATTATGGGCAATGGGCAGGGGCAGTATTTATTGATTTAACTAAAGCCTTCGATACTATTAACCACTCTATTTTGTGTGCTAAACTTGAATCCCTGGGAATATGTGGGCCTACTTTAGCGCTGTTACAGAGCTACCTCGCTAACAGACCCCAGGTTGTCAACTATGGCGGTGTTTTATCCTCTCCGATAACAACTAACCAGGGGGTTCCTCAAGGCTCAATTTTGGGACCTCTCTTGTTTCTCATCTACATTAATGACTTACCATCATCACTTAATTCTTCTGACTGCATCCTTTATGCGGATGATACCACGATATTTTCTAGTGACAAAGATCTCACAAAACTAGTAGAAAAATTAAACACCGATGTCGCGAATCTTGTAGCATGGTGCAAAAATAACTTGTTGAAAATCAAACCTGTTAAAACAACTTTTATGTTATTTCATTCGTCCCAAAAAAACGTTACTATAACACCCGAAATATATATCGATAACTGCGTCATTAGCCCATCAAAGTTCATTGCTTTTCCAGGTGTCACATTAGATCCTCAACTTAAATATAACATTCATGTAAATTCTGTCATCAAGAAAGCTGCTTTTGGCATCCGCGTACTCATTCGCACAAGACATTGTTTTCAGCAACATATTCTAAAATCACTTTACTACGCTTTCATTAACAGTCACCTTACTTACTGCATTTCATCCTGGGCGAATACCTACACCACACATCTCACATCTCTCATTCATCTTCAGAAAAGGGCAGTTCGCATTATCACACATAGTCCGTACACAGCATCAGCAGCACCCCTCTTTAGCTCTCTCGAAATTCTACCGTTCATTTCCATCTTTCAACTGAAACTTTGTATCTTATTATTCAGAAGTAGGATCGGTGACATTCCCACTGACATACTTCCCCTAACACATCTTCGCAATTCTAATAACACACGGTTTTCTGAAAATACTAACCTTTTGCTTCCGAAAGTAAACACCAATTGCGGAAAAATGACAGCCTTGTTTTCTGCAATTTCATTCTGGAATTCATTACCACTTGTTATTAAATCTAGCCCTTCATTATATTGTTTTCGGCGGAATCTCAAACACTTTTACTAACCACATGCGCCACCTAAATACATATATATATATGTCTATATGAATATGTGCATTTAAGTGCATGCGTGTGTATACGTATGTATATGCGTGTATCTATAATATGCATACGCAGCTTATGAAGTGACAAACTGTGTTGGTTAGTGATGTGTATGTGTTACGTTGTTATAATCACCTTATTCAATTATTTATCTGTTCTATCACTGTCGTACTACTATTTGGATTTATATATTTTGAACTACCGTAGGTTTGACTAGCTTTCATTACATTCGCTTCATTTTATTCGCTTGCTGTTTTTTCCTTAGTTGCCAATCTTTGTTCTCCATTATTTATACATGTATTAACAGGAGGTCCACCTGACAGTTTTTACTTTGGGACCTCCTTCTGTATTGTATCAATTTTCTAATTGTACTGTATTATTGTATTGAATATTGAATAAACTTGAAACTTGAAACTTGAAACTTGAATAGGTTTGGCGATGAGGGACCCGAACGTCCTTGTGTTTATACGGATTCGCGATCGGCGGCCAGAGCATTCGCCTAGGGCTCTATATCGCGGGAAGCGGCGGCCGTCCTCGCCAACGAGGGAGCCGCCGGTCATCACACCATCAAATGGTTTCCGGCCCGCATGGGGGCCGACGTGCACCCAGACTCTCCCAACGCCAGCGAGCTGGCGCACGAGCGCGCTCGAGGACTCGCACGCCGCGGCGACCGTGGCGAGCAAAGTGGCGGGGAGGGGAGGGGGAGCACCGAGACCCGCTGCTTACCTTCAACGAAATAACGCCGCACTACCAGCTGTCAAGGAGGGCCTTCCCACTCCCTCACGCTAAACTGAATAGACCACAGTCGTCGATATTGCGAATGCTCCAGACAGGGTCGTTCCCTTCGGGAGGCACACTGAGCCCTTCCTCACGAGACATAGAGCCACACTGTCCGGATTGCGGTGAATCGTACTGCTCGCTATCGCACATGCTTTGGCAATGCTCCGCGTTAAGCGGCGCCGAGTTAAGCACAGAACAAGACTGGGAAGCCGCGCTGCGAAGCGGCGACCACCAGACACAACTCCGGGCCGTCCAGAGGGCTCACGAAAGGGCGGAGGCTCACGGGCTTCCCGTCCCAACGTGGGTGCGGCCCGCGACCCCTGCCGACCACTAAACCAAGAGTGGGTGGGGAGGGGTTCCTCCGGACTTAATAATGTTATTTCCTCCTCCGCCGTTCTCTCAGCCGCAAATAAAACTGAGCCATCAAAAATAATAATAAAAAAAAAAGGTTTTTGCAGTCAATGTAAAGACCGCTTTAAAATATAAAATATATACATAACGTCGGCGAGTCGGCACTAGTGTATATATACAAAGTTTGTGTTCAATGCCGATCATTTTTCTCGCCTTTAGCAGCAAAATACTTCTTCTTCACAACACTGAAATTGTGTATCACGAGTGGATCTTTCTAAGTGAGAGTCGTGCAGTTTGCGGGAGAAAACGGCACTCTAGCAGGCATCTGCCCCATTCTTTCGGAGAGATTTTCTATTGCTTTTCACCATCAATACGGCACAAAAAGCTCGCGATGCTTCCTTGAAATCTTTCAAACAAAACGGGCGAGATCCAGATGCTTATCGAATTCATCATTTCGAAATAAATAAGTAAATAAATAATTAAATAAAGGGGCAGTTAAACACTACTAGTCGTGGTATGGCTCCGTAATATGCTTGTCTTCGGACGTGGTGTACTGTTCCATGAGTAAAAAAATAAAAATGCCCATCATCGGTCAGTTTCGTCAATGTGGTGCCCACAAGCGGAACGCGTATTTGGAAAGATCGCTGTGACGGTGTCCATGCTGCAGCTTCAGCCAGCGCACGCACGAGGCTATTGTTGTCAAGCGCCAGCTCAAAATTCCACCGTCTCCCCCGCCATGCGGGGAGTGTCTGTTCCACTCGGTCAATAGTTCCCCGTCTCCCCGAGGATGAGCGGGGAGGCCGCGTAAGCACGCAAAACCATGACGTTGTTGTCACGTGATACGCAATCCCCCCTTCCACGGCGGGGAGAAGTCATCCGTGTGAACACCGCTTAAAGGTCACCCTCTGGAAACAATTCCTGCACCCTCGCTCAGACTCATTGTAGCGTCGGAAAAAATGCCCTATATATTTTACTTTCGGTTCGGCATATCAGCCAACGTGGTCCTTTCGCCATTTCAGTTAACGAGCGCGACTGCCTACTAAAATGTTATTATCGTCAGGCTTTTCGCGACGATTTGATAATAGAAGCATTTAATAGATACGCATTAGTCTGAGCGATCGTTATGTGGTGATCATACCTCTCCGTGCATTGGCCTGTTGAGGTTATGACTATCAATAAGCCGTTCCGCGGAACAAGGCACCGCCTATTTACGCAGCAGCTACTGTGGCTATTATACTTTGAGATGCATGGAGACCGAATCTAGGGACAGAACTGTGCTCTCAAGTTTTGAACATACGTAAGCAGTATAAAAGAAATGTTAAACGCCACTAATATTGGGGTCTTGCTGTCATCCCAAGTAGTGAAAAACGCTCGACTTCCTGTAGCATTAACTACAACTAACTCAGCCATGACTAACTCAAGCCTTAGGTTATAGTGTTCTTCGGTATGGTGTTACAGCGTTCGGTCACTGCGCGATTCGTTGGAAAAATAGAATTAACTCTATCCTTCGTTCTATACTGAAAGTCATCAGTTATGATTTAAGACTGCCTTCAGGCACAGACCTTTTTAAATCACTACGGTGCTCCAACTTTGATGCCCTTCTGACTGAGACGGCTGTCCTAAGGCATTTTTGGTCTAGCAAGTACAAAGTTGCTTACGTACCTACACGCTGCCTCCGACCGAAAAACCGTTTTAGGCTGATTCGCTGCTCCACCAGATATGGTCAGCGCACTCGTAGCTACTTTATACCGTACTGCTTTAATCAACTACCCCCCAGTGTCTTTCGTGCTAAAACAAAGTTCAAACTGAAGCAACTTCTTCGTCGTATTAATCTTTAACTCCTTCCTTCATGATACCTATTATTTTCCTTTGTTAAGTGCATCTACGGTGTCAGAACCTTAAGGCATCTATGTACATCAGGCTGCGTTTAGCTCTTGGTGTACTAAAGGAAATAAAATTCATGTTTTCTTTTCATGTTTCTTTTTTGTACGCTTCACAACGATGTTATATTGCTTTGTCATGTGTTCTGATGTTATTTTTTTGTTTTCCCACTTTTCTTATTTTTTTTTACCTCATCAAAAATCTGATGGTGTTCTATTATTGTATTGTTGCTACTGCATAAGGGAATGTAAGGCTAGGCGACGTTAGAGGTATAACATCGGTTTTATTGATTCACTGCTGTACACGCGCGTCTATATTGCTTGTATAAAGAAATGTCTACATCTGTGTGGTCTCGGATAGATCATTTCCAGTTGTCCGCTATCTGTCGGCTCTGCCCTTCAAGCCCATTGAGGCTTTGGTAGGCCAATTTTTGTATCTGTTGCTCTCTAAAAATGTTAATAAAGTATTATTATTATCATTATTATTACTAGCTGGAATGCATTGTTGCACAGTCACCACAGGACTGCACGGAAGCAGACTCGAGAAATCCGTGAGTAGCGAAATCTCTTGTATATATTAAAAGAATGATGCGATTAAGGAAGTAAACAATGCACGCGTCATCTAGGCGCAATACACCTACATCGCACCCTTGATACTGCCCGCTACCACTGCGGAGAAGCCGGCAACACCTAGCAGCTGGGTGAGTGAGCCCGGGATTTTGCCGACTGTTTGTGGGAGCACCGTGACAACTGCGTTGAACGTGCAGTTCATCGTCTGTGGCTGCTACAAGTAGCTTTCACCTGCTATCCGGGAAACTAAATGGAGAAAGCGATGAAGGTGCGGTTGCTGCACGATGCAGCGTCGGAGATCCTCCCTGCCCTCCCGACGACGACCACGATTCGCAATTTCTGCGGTGACGTCTGAGCACGTCGCCTGGCCAGAGTCTTCACGGCACTACTTTGCCTGTGCAGTACTTTGCAGAGATTGGCGTGGGCCTGGTAGTAGCAATGGAACATCATGAAGGGTACACGACTCAACGCGTCGACCTAACGCGAATGCGATGAACCACCGACTTCGACGCGATTACCCCGCAACAGCTTCACTCTCTCACTCTTTCTTCAGTGGCCGTTTCTACTGTCAACTTGGTGGCCTATCCGCCACAAAGCCGATGGTAGAAGCGGCCTGGGAAAGGGCAGATCTCCGAAGAGCATGGGCTTGCTTGATCGTACCGACTAGAATCTACACAGGAAGAGTCGGGATTCAAGGCCATATTTATTCGGCGAGTTTTGTGGTCCCCCAGCATTCCTCCAGGGACGTCATCCTGGGCATGGCTTTCCTGGACCAACACGGCGTAGTTATCGACTTACAGTTGATGTGAATGGCGCTGTACACAGCGAATGCGCTACCGCAAGCTGCAAACGTCCATTACCACGCTTTGTATGCGACGGAAGAGCAGTTCTCTATTCAGCATCAGTTTAGTGTCATCATTTCCATCGAAACCACGAACCTCTTACAAGGCGTTATCGAGGATAACCAGCTCTTACCTCTAAGCCCTGAGATGTCCGTTGCAGGAGGCCTAGCCGAGCTGCGTAATGGTGAGGCGGAGGGAATGGTTATAGACTTCAGCAGCGAACGCAGGCACATAGCAAAGGCGCGATGGTCGTCTACATACATGAATTCTTAGAGGACTCCCACACCACCGCCTGAAGAAATCTCCGGGATTCGCAACTACGACCGTAGTGTCCCTATCAGCTTTAGACATTAGTGAACGTGTTTCCCTTCAAAAACAACACCTGCACAAAGCTTTGCTCCATCAATAGTTTAGGGCCCCTTTCACCCATTCTTTTCAATGCTTTCTGCTTGAGCGGTAACTAAATAATGTGGTTGATCCCTCTGTCATAGGAATTGGTATACCACTAAAGTGAAACCTGTCTTGGTGAAGTTTTGGAATGTATAAGCGGCAATCTGGGAAATCGAGGGGCGGGAGGTGGCTTCAGTACTGTGAACATGTGAACACATTACATGTAGACGTCAGCGATACCTCGACACGGCACAGGGATCCCCGATAGTTGCACACGAGGGAAAGTTCTCAAACGACTGGCATTGCTCCACAAACACTGAACTGCACGCGCCAGAGCTCTGCACAAATCTGCCATAAACAAAGAGCATCGGCAAACGCTCCTTGGTTCAGCGTCCGTTTCACATTGTATTGCGATAGCAACTATATGGACAGTCTAGGCGGGTTTTTGCCGTCCCCGTCTCCGCCGTCATGAACCGTATATGTATAAGCATGTATATATATATAAATGTCCCAAAGAAAAATCATTGAGATAAATGCTTCCGAAGCGCGGAATCGAACCAGGAACACCTCACTCCGCAGCGCGTGGCGCTAACCACTACACCACAAAGAGCAGATCATTCAAGGAGTCAAAGGCGAGCCCTATATACACACCCTTTACCGCTGGCAGGACTCAGGGACGGCAGGCGCTTATAAGCGTTTCTTCATTAGCAGCGAGATGGGGCGAGGGGCGCAACGGACGCATTTAAAAGTCGTCGGCCAGCTCACTCACTTCTTCCAATATCTGCGCAGGGAAATGCCCTTCCGCTGTCTGCTCGCGCGGTTGTCTCGTGGTGAGAAGAGGGATGTTTCGAGTTTTCACCATGATGTCCGCGCTGATGTTACGGGAGCGTACGAAAGTCACTCGAGATCAAGAGATGCCGCTTAACGAACAAACAGAAGATGAGCGCGGACTGTCAAGTGCCACAACTCGACACTTGAAGCACGATAGCTTCCTTCGCTGTTTCGGCCGCCTTTGCAACAGGAGCGCTGTTCAAACTGAGAGTATCCATTGTGACAGCTTATTCACGCTCGTTCGGTGTATATCTGTGCGTTCGTTTCGTGCGTGCTTCACTTGATAGTTCGCGCTCATCTTCTGTTTGTTCCTTTAGCGGCCTCCCCTAGCTTTGTATGTGTGGCTTTGTGACACACAACGTATAAAGCACTTCGTACCAGCACGCGCTGCCCGCGGGAGGCGCTCACTTAGCAAGTGCATGTTTGGTACAATTAATATTGCACCTGAAGCTGCGAGCCTCACTTCGTATAGCATTACAGTTTCTTGCTAACGCGTTCATTGGTTGGCCCTTGCGGCGAAACTGACTATTTTCGTGCACCGCAGAACACGTTGCTCATGCTGTACTAAATTACGTAGCCGAATATGAGTGTTGAAAGACACATAACCATCACTTACCATAGGCTGGGTAAACAAACATAGATGATGGCGGTTTCCGCGTCATGCCTTCTCTCGTGTTATAGTATATGAACTTTCCAGTATAATTTGCTGCGGTACTACAGTATTGCAAGTGAGTAGAGGCAACATATCATCTTTATGTAAAATGAAGTATTCTTTCACATAGCTTGACAAGCACTTTAGCCAAAAACAAGTAGATTTTTGGGGCTAAGCTCCTTAATGTTTGGGTCTGTTCGTCCGTTGTAGTAGCGCGTTACCTACTAGGAATGCGCTACAAGGAGGGCGCGTGTGGGAACGCGCTACTAAGAGCGCGCGTGTGAGACGCGCGCCTTCGGCGCGTGCCTCCCGGCGCGCGAGCTCTCTCACTCTTCCATCTGCTGTCTTGTAAGAGAGAGAGAGCCAGAGAGAGCGAAAGGCGCGCGTTGACTATGGAAACGCTCTTTCTTCGATGAACGCGCTACCAGCTCGCAAAGAAGGAGAACGCGTCCTCACCCGCGAGAGACAAGACGCAGGCGGCGTCTTCTAGCGAGTTTCTTGATTGAAAAAATACCGGCTGCTCGCGCTGGAGAACCGTTCACCGGCCACCCATATATGTATATATATATAGGCACTGGATCTTGACTTGCAATAATGTGCCGGTGGGAGATTTCACTTGTGCGTAGTTGAGCCATAAGGATTCGTAACGTGCGCATGAACTAAATTAATCCAGAACTCGGCACGATCTACGATGAACGTCCAGAGCTTCGCCCACTCATCATCATTCACTCCGTGGATATGCTGTGGATGTTTTTAAAGAGATCTTAAGCGGAATCGCTGTTATCAGAGCAACATTACGCTCACCTCTTTCAGCTAGTGAAAGCCTGCATTTTATTGACTGTACTTACTTATGGGCGCTCCATAACAAATATTCAAGTATAGCAAAGCAAAAGTGAATATCTATTTATCTCCAAGACAGAGTGGTGATGAAAGCCCTTTTCTCGAAATTAGAAGGGCTGGGCAGAGGTACTTAAAAAGGTCTCACAAAATAGAGATACGTGCTTGAGAACTAAGGTAGCGATGTTGAAATGAATTTTCTTCGCGTAGCGGAATATTGCGGAGACAATTTCGCAAGTAGTCGATAATGTACGCCGGAATAGCAATATGGGGATAGAGATAGAAGTCGAAATTATATGAATTTCGTTGTTAGAGGATAATTGTGCACCCAAATATGGCGTCACTGACGCCCGGCGCTTCAACATATTGGTCATTCCCTGCGCCTTTGGGGAACCCTTCGCCACCTTCCTTCTGTGTTCCACCAGCGCATCAGCATTCGTTGGCTTACCGTTAGCACTCTTCCAACAATAATTGGATGCGTCGCAACATAATCGATGCATTGTGAAGCTGCTTCTGCACTAATGTGGAAGTACGTGTGAATATCTGTTTCTTGGTCTGGATAGATATGAAAGCTTTATCTCTGAGATACTATAGCGACACTCTTGTATCGCAAGACTACACAGTCCCACAAATTACAACTCTGTGGTTGCACTTGAGAGAACTACGCGACACGAGGAGTACGTCCTCTGATCTTGTCTCTCAGTGTCTCCAATTTCAGCTCCTCGTTGACTATCTGGTAGCGTTTCATAGCGCAGAGAATGCAAAATAAGGGACTAATAAAAACTCCTCAAAAGGACAGAAAGTTGAGCGAGTTGGTAACAGTCCATAATCAAAAGAAGAGGCGTGCAGGACACAGACACAAGGAGAGCAGTGAACAACACGAACGCCGCAAAAACTCCTCATTGGCCACATCCGATCAAGCCAGGCAAGGTGCATTAGCAGTTCCCGCTGTCATTGAATAGCACATTTTCAAGAATGACATCTCCAGTCAAAGGGAGAACATCTAAAAATATATCTTCGCCTCCTCTTCTCCGGCATCAGGGCAGCGCAGCTTCTGGGCTCTGACAGCTGTGCAGGCAGAGCTTAAGTGCTGCCACCGAACAGGCCTGAAGCAATGAGTGCGCGAGCTTGGCACACAACTCTGCCGCGGGTGTGTATGGGGCACAAAAGGAAAATAGCTCCACTGCTATAGATAGATAGATAGATAAACTTTATTTGGTTCCTGAAGGAATCCGCCCTCGTTTTAAAAGGGGAGGATCGCGGGCCGCTCCCACGTAGGGACGGGGAGGCCTAGCCTCACCGCCGCGTCGTGGGCCTTCTGGACAGCCTTGATTTGTGGAAGTAGGTCAGGACTCTTGAAAAGGAATAGAATTCTTCTTCAGAGAAGTCATTATGTCGTTCCTGTAAAGAGGGGCACCTCCAGAGCATATGCCTAAAGTCACTGCGTTCGTTACAGTCTGGACAAAGTGGCGAACTGTCGGTGTAGTGACTGTAACTCGAAAGGCTGAAGTATGTCCCCGTCTGAAGCATCCGAAGAGAAACTGCCTGTGGTCGAGACAACTTTTCATGTGGGAGTGGGAAGCGCCTACGGCCCATTTGATAGTGTTTCGTCACTTCGTTAATTGTGCTCAAAATGTCCCTAAAATGAAGGCTGGGAGCGGATTCCTGTGGCTGAGCCGCGCAAGTCCCGGCGCGGCAAGTGAGACCTCGCGCCTAGGAGTGGGCTAGCTCGTTGACATTGGAAAGGCCTCCGACCTTCGAGCCAAGATGAGCAGGGAACCAAGTGATAGTATGGTGTGTCAATTCCTTGTGAGCGAGAGTTCTAAAAACTTCCTTGCAGACGGACCCAGAAGCGAAGGCCCTAGCAGCGGATCTAGAGTCAGTATAAATATCAGTCCTTTGAGGATCAAGAAGAGCGAGAACAATGGCCATTTGTTCTGCTTTGTGAGAAGAGGAGGTTCGAATTGACGCCGAGGAAAGGATCCGACCATTAGTATCTGTGGATACCACTGCAAAGCGAGCGGAAGCGCCGTATTGGGCAGCGTCGACAAAGCATGCAAGCGATGAGTGGGAGTGAGCGTGAGCTAAAAGCGATGATGCTCGAGCGACACGTCTGCCCACGTTGTGTTGTGGGTGCATATTTCATGGAAGGGGAGAAACCTTGATGTAAGATCTCATGCGATCAGAGAGCTGCGAATTTTGCACTTCGAGCGTGAAGGGATTGTCGTAATGCGCCGAAAAGTGTCGTGGCAGGAGAAATCGTGCGCGTAGCGGGGTGGTGGCAGGGGAGAGGAGAGGAGGAGGGGAACATGTTGCGAGTGGAGTGTCCGCGCTATCAGGTGCCGCCACTATCAAGGCGACGACAGTGCACCTCCGGCATCAGCAAGCGAAACGCCACCTAAGCCTTTAAATTGCCTACTCTATTCGTAAAACTCCAAATTGATTCGCATAAAAAAAGTTGCCATTTAATTTTAAGTCACGGGAAGCGTATTGAGCACGAACGCTGAAATGTTTTGGATAATGAAGCTTCTTGAATGGGTGACGACGAGCGAAAGCGGGCAGTAGGTACCAGAATACTGACAGTCGCGCACGCACCATTCGACGCCCGTGAAAGTTACGCGGTTATGTTCAAATCAAGGACAAATATACTGGTACTGTGAACAGTCATACAGCATCATCGCAAAAGTGCATGGAATTTAGTTGTGTACTCCGCTGATGGGGATTCGTGCAGTTCTATGTATGTTTTTCCTTCAGCAGTGGACAGCTGTACTCCGGGTATCTGTGGTGGGGATGCATATCGCACGTACCTTTCTGCATATTAACGATTATGAAAGACACTCGGTGGTGCATCTCGTCAAGCACTGCTCACTTGTCCCTGGTTTCATGTAGACATCTATATCCTTACAATAAAACAGTTTAATTGCCACTAGTCTGTACAATCAATGTTGTGGCTCTGCTCGCCCTTACAGCAGCGGTAGCCTTCCAGGTAAGTATGCAAGATGCTTATGAATGTCTAATATGGAGGCAGGATGCAATTACTTTACGCAAACAAGAGAAATTTTGGGGGCACGTGCCTGTAGCGACCGAGGGAGCACCCGCGATACCGTAGGAGACTACGACGGCACATCTGTTTTTGGCGGTGTCCTGCCGCCATGTTGACGCTTCGAAAGCGCCCTTGTCATTTTAAAACGTATTTAACTTTCTAAGCAGTTATAAATTATAGAACCAAAATTTACAGTTCTAAAAGATGAATTGCGAGCATAAGTAGCCAGAACTGCTCAAAGCGTTAGCAAAAAACATTTTTATTTCTTAGTGCGAGTGCCTTCAATGGCCAGGCGGTGCCACAATCATATCAAAAATTGTCCGCATTGGTTCTATCGAATTGTCCTTACCCTGGTGGTGGCGCACTCACTGAAGCGTCGCGAGCATCGCCCGGAAGCAGGCTAACGCGGCAGGAGGAGACGGTTTTCGACAAGGGTGGTCCTAAAACGCCACGCGCTTTAAAGACAAAGATAGCCGGAAGGCTTCCATCGAGAAGTATTGAATATTGCACCCTACGGGCTGGTGAAAATACGATGAGAAAAAAATTTCGCCATATCCAAGAAGTGAATGATGATGAGTGGGCAAAGCTCCGCAGGTAGTGTGTTGAACCGTGAATCCTCCGTAGATTTTGCCCAGTCGATCATCACACAAAGACGTGACACCGAAACACGGGGGTGTGATGTCATTATATAGGCAGTATATACACTATGTTTTATTTCCATATTGATACACCAGATACACAATGTTTCATTATCTATACATGGGGTAGAGGATGATTTTGTTCAAGTACTCTACGGGCCATAAGGAGGGGGTTTCCCTGATTTTGCTTTAGTCATATATGATGCTAAGCTCAGGGGAACGTTTCCCTTTGAGTATAAGGGCCTTGTGGTCTGTATAGTACAAAGCCAAGGGATCGTGAATTGGATTTAGTCTAAAGTATGAGAAGGCGATATCTGTACAAGTTCCCTGATGGTGGTGGGATGTTTGTATTCATATGAAATGCACCAGAGATCGCAACGGGACATCATGTTTTGGACTAGCCAGTCGTCGTTCAAGATATCGACATTAAGGTCTTCGGCGAGCACGAGGAGGCTGTGTTTGTATTCAATTTCATAATGCATCATTGCCTTGTCGATGTACATGACGATGTTTACCTTGGACAGGTTAGGCGCCAGGTACATAGTCAACGACGACCGCGTTGGAGAGCTTCACGGCGGCGTGCTCCCCTTTGCTGCTCTGGTTGGTGAGCGGTATGTGGAGATCTTCCGCTGTATCTGGCCGCTTGACGTAGATTCCAACACCGCCCGCCGGGCGCTCTGCTTCTTCGGTGCAGACGATTGGAACGAATCCGTTGATGCACGTTTCCAGAGTTCCACTTCTCCGTGAAGCAGAGTACGTCCGCCGCACTCAGTACGGGATCTGTCTCGATGTCTTTTGCATGGGCACGGAGAGATCGGGTGTTGAGTAAGCCGAGGGTAAACTCGGTCAAGTGGTCAACGTCTTCTTGCAAGGCTCGAAGGTACCGTTGCCCATGGGTGGGTAACTTGTGCTGTTCGAGACGTCGAAACTCGCTGAACATGCCCTTGTCTGTGTTGCTGTCCTTGTGATGGAAGCGGTGGTCTCCCTTAGCGTTGGTCAGGTATAGGTTGTTAACGTTGGTGCAACGGCTGAGCGCAACGTACACGTGCTTTTGCGGATGCGCCTTTCTATACTTGTGCACGATTGACGAGTACGTTCCTCCCTACACGCGGAGAAACTGTCTTCATTTGCATGCAACACCCGTCTTGCGGTCGATGGTGAGTGTGGTCGCGCGAGGTTCAATGGGTATCCCCGAGGTTGCCACATCCTATCCGTCACCGCCTGAGAAAAACGAAGACGAGTGAGCTTCGCCGTCGTGGGCACATCGAACTCCAGCCACAGCCGTTTCGGGAAGAACGCGTCTTCATATTCTTTATGCAGCACTCCTCGTTCGCACATCTTGAGAGTTCCCACCGCCCTGATGACTAGTCCGTCGATGACGTCGATATTGGTGGTGATCATGTACGGCTTGTTAAGGACAATGAGAATCCATTTGTGAAGGTTGGCAAATTCGATGTGCGACATCTTGGCCACCTTCTCATTTGCGTTTCATATGGCTTCTTGCGTCGTGCAACCGAGGTTGGCGACTACTAGCGTGGCTACAACGGCGCGCCGGTGCACAAGCCTCGGCGGCGGACAAGCCTCAACGGCGGACAAGCTTACTAGTTAGGGCTCGTTTGAAGAGAAGCTGACCGACGTTTTTATCAACGCGACCGATCGACAGCTCGCCGCCAAGCAGCAACGCGCCCACTCACCGACCTCTTGAAGAAATATGCGCCATTCTCTTGGGGAACATCTCAGGCTGCTGCCTTCTTTCATCTCACGACTATTCTCACCACCCTTCCTATCCTCGGACACTTTGATGCTTAAGCTCCTACACAGATGCGCAGTGATGGTAGTGGCCACGGAATAAGTGCTGTCTTGGCACAAATTCAACACGGCCATAACTGTGTCATTGCCTACACCAGGCCGTCTTTTGCCACTAGCGGAGCGAAACTACTCTATTACAGAACAGGAATATCTCGCTCTTCTGTGGGCGGTTGTAGAATTCCAACCTTATTTATGTGGCAGGTCTTTTTTGTTGTTACCGACCACCACGCCCTGTGTTGGCTTTCGTCCTTAAAAGATCCCGGAGGGATGTTTGGGCGATCGGCTATGCGTCTGCGGGATTATTCCTATGCTATGGTCCATAAATGACGGCAGCCTACATACAGACATTGACTGCTTGTGCCGTTGCCCAGTTGACAAGACCGACAACGCCGATACTGGCCCTTCAGCCTCTGTCCTCCTTGTCTCCGAATGGATGGACATCGCCAACAAGCAACGTCATGACACTACCTTCCGGACCCTGATTCACAAACTGGAACTCCCTCCCACTGACCCGTCGTTACTAGGGATGAGATCTTCTACCTCTGTGATTTTCATCTTGACGGCTCACCCCTTCTCTTTGCTGTTCTCCGTCACAATCGGTCCACCGTTCTTCATCAGCTTCACGACGCACCAACTGCGGGACACCTTGGCGTTACTCGTACCTACGACCTCGTACGTCGTCGCTTTTATAGGCCTGGCCTCGCACACCTCCCTATGACGATACGTTGCTCCTTGCAAGCCTTGCCAACTTCGGAAGAAGCCAGCGACGCTCCCGGTCGGGTGGCTACAGTCCCTCGACATTCCCGCCTAGCCATTTCTTCACGTCGGCTTAGATCTTCTCTGGCCTTTTCCCGAGTCCAGCTCTGGTAGCAGTTGAATCGCTGTCGATACTGATTACGCGACGCGTTACGTCGACACCCAAGCACTCCCGACTAGTGCGCCGGACGTCGCAGACTTCTTACTATCCGATTTCATATTATTCGCAGAGTTCCTTCTACGCGATATCATATAAGTGCATGGTGCCTCCCGGCAGCTCCTCACCGATCGCGTTCGCACCTTTCTCACGTGATCGCCGACATCCTTCGCTCCTGACCAACGAAGCACAAACTGACTATCTCCTACCATCCCTCGACGAACGGCCTCACTCAGTGACCAAACCACACCATTACCGACATGCTATCAAAGTACGTTTCACCCGACAACCGCGCTAGCTTAGGTCACCTTCGCCTATCATATATACCGACACGACACTACTGGATGCTCTTTCTGTTGCCTGTTGTTCGGTCGCAATCCTGTGCTACCGTTATACGCCTCGCTCACCTTTCTGCGTGATTTGAGGAGCGAATGTGCCCCCGATGCCATTGCCCGCACTGACCATGCACTAGAACTGGCTCGCATCCGTCTCTTGGCATCCCAGGAAAATCAAAAACGCTGTTTACAATCGTGGCCACCAGGACGCATAATTTGCACCGGGCTCCCTCATGCTACTTTGGTTCCCTTGCCAGCGAGCAGGGCTCTCCGAGAAGCTCCTTCCGTGTTACAAAGGACCTTTACCGCGTGCTACGTCAAGTTGCCAATGTCACTTACGAGACTATCACCGTCAGATCCACCACGCCATCCGGTGCGACATCCCCTGCCATTGTTCACGTCTGTCGCCTCAAACCCTACTATGCACTAGTTGATGACTCCATACATCCCCTTGCCACTTTCGCCTAGGTTAGTGTTACAGATAAGCAAGGAAGACAACGTTGACGACTAAGACGATGACGGAGGAACAACAGGTTTGCTGGCTTCGCTGCACCTGTACACTTTGGAAATACACAGTATACATAATTCTCTGCAACTGTAATAGCTTTGGGTCAAGCAGATGAAACGCGTCCAAGCGTACAACTCCGATTTGTACGAGTCCAAGTCTTCAGATGAGGAGATATAATCTCATACATTTGCCAGGATATCGAACAGAACTACGATGGAAGTAGCTTTCATCGCGTCTTTAAAGAAGCTTCGAAAGGATGTTGCCGAGGAGCTAGTGTACCTATCTGTTGTCACTAGGACAGTATCGCCATACTGATGGGTTCCGATCAGACGTGGAAAGTATTGACAGGCGAAGTTCACGACGCGGAGGCAATGACCTGTTGACTGTCATGAATTCCGAGCTTAGGTGGACGTTTCAAGGAGGCACAGTGCACCTAAGCTGGCACCGCCACACATGATGGCGTTCCTACTGGAGGTTCAAGTCGCTGAGTCAGACAAGTTTCAGCGCTCTTTTTGGGAACTTGAGAATCTAGGAATCACAGATGCTCTGGCAAACCAACGGAAAGAGTCCCACCATGCCACATTTAGAAAACATTATTACCTTTCACAATGGAAGGTATGAAGTGGTCCTTCGTGAGAAAAATGGATTCAAACTTGCAAATAGCAGCAAGTCGTATTTACAAAACTTGAAATGTTTCTCAGTCGCCTCAAGGCTAAGATGGGCTGCTGGAAACGTAAGAGGGCATACTTGGAGGCAGGGCATACCGAGATTGTCCTTACCGCACCTTCTGACGTGGCCAAGTTATAGACCATACATATGCTATGATATAGGCCAGGGCATATTAGGACCAAGATGTTAGTTTCACCGGGCCATGCTGTTGCACCGTACCATGCTGTATCGCGCTCTCGCGCAACACCTGATGGCTACACCAGTGTGGAATATTGCTTTGATGCCCATATCCTCGCACTCTTTCCGGAGCTGTTCACAAGGGCGTCTCTCATATCATATCCTAGTTTTGGTACGTTGAACCTCAGAAACCAATCAATAAATGTCCTTGCAGTCGTGCGATACCGGGATAAGTTCACTGTGATGGGTCACCGGCTCGTCCAGAGAAACGCGCCCCGTTAAGCTGACGTGTTTAACACCCGGATCTTTTGAGGTTCGCAATTTCCCTCGTGTCGAACAATCATAATTTTCGTGCTTGCTAGCTCCGAACATGTAGCAGCTCCTAGAGGTCGACTTTACGTCCGCGCCTATGCTTTTTGCAGGGCCACGATTGCCTTGTTGCGAGTACTATTTCAAACTGCTCGAGCTTTGCGATTCCGTCGTTTTACGACTCACCTGTCCCGCTGGGCTATACGAATCATGCGCCGTCTTAACGCTTACCAGTCCGAGCGATATCTCTGGTTCGTCTAGCCACTTGCTACCCTCTTGCAGCGCTGTAAATTGCCGCGTCACTTCTGGCAAACTGCTCTATAACTTTTCAGCGACCGGTAGCTTCACGAACCTCAGACGTGTACATTTCTCTTGCTTCCAAGTAAAATGGCAAGCAGATCAGGCGTCGTGTTACCAAGGGCCTCCAGCCGTCGTTTCTATGCTTTGCTGACACCAAGGGGCTCTTCCGATTTTCGCCCTATAAGAGGTCGATTTCGCCAAGCGCCGTTTTTTTATTTGGTTGTAATCTCATGCTGTGCTGGAGAAGTCACGTGGAGAAGAACGGGACTTCTTCCGCCATTAACGGGAAAAGCCACCGTCGCCACAACTCCCGTGGCACCTCGCTTGTTTCCAGGGAACTCTCCACGGAATTGAACTGCACTAGGGCTTCAATTTCTCTAGGGATCTCTAGGGAAGGCAGCGCAAAGCAGAGCGAGGACACAAGAGCTAGACAAAACGAGCACTTACCTGAAACTAAATTTTATTGGAGAACACTGCGCCTATATTATTCAAAGAAAATGACGTAAAATACACATCACACAAGAATGCGTCCCCTTCCATCGTACAGGCCAACAATTTCGACACATGCATAGATAAACAGCTAAGAAGGGAAGACACAGTTAAATCTAGAACCTCTATCACTACAAAAAAGAGCCAGGCCTGCGCGGAACCGCAGGACAGTGACAGCGTAAGCTCGAGGAGCCACCTTCTTAGAGGCCATTTTAAACGCTTGAGGAAACTAGTGCAAGTAGAGGTGGCAAGTATCCCCTGCGCCATAACTCTTATCATTCCGCCAATTAGGGAAATACCCACTACGCCATAATTACTGCGGCATTATAACGTGCAAATCTGTAAGTTTAACTGCCCATCTCAGACAGTCTCTTGGCGTCGTGAGACCGAACCGAACTCTCTGTCCGGAGTCGACGGCGAGCTGCGGTTTGGGCTTCTCTCTGCCCGGCTGTCTGTTTTGCCCGACGTTGCCTTGCTGCAGCCGCGTGCGTAGCTCTTCGATTCGCTTCTTCAGCAGCGGTCCGCACCTTACGAGGAGGCGCCATCGTGTATATCGAAGAGCCAAGGCAGGTTGCTCTCGGGGCTGCGCACGTCGCCTGCCACGTGACGCGTGGTACGATACGACACCATAAAGGCAACGCTTCGTAATAATGGTGACGGAAAAGTTGAAAATTATTTCATAATGATGATCTTGATGAAGCCTCTGTAATGGCTTCAGAGGTACAAAGCATGCAGTCCTGTATTCTTTGAAGTGATTCCTGGAAATCGTTATGTAATCCACTTTCTGAGATGTGTAGTGGCGTATTATTATTCTTCCTAGTTACAGTTGCATTTGTTAATGCGATTCCTCGGCAGACGTTATACCTGCTTAGGTCTTTTAGCGAAGATTTTTTAAGCACAGGTGTAGCTCAGCCCCTATGACATGTTCATAGTGCTCGGTTTATACAGCCTATGAATATCAAGACTGTGTGATCGCCATGCGGAAAACCCACGTTCGACAAGATCATTCTACTGAGAAACTGCAGCCTACGTAAGAAGTGTGCATGCGGCTCAGGAGTCGCCGCCTGAATGGATGCACTTGTTAGACGCATGTGTGTGTTTGCCTGATTTTTGAGTGTGGAGTCGTTCTCATCCTGATCTTTAACTTCAGTTGTCATTTCCATGTAATAAAGAAAAAAACACAGGTGTAGCTCAGTGGTAGAATGCGCGACTGCCGCGCAAAGGGTGTGGGTTTTAATCAGTGTAGAGGACGTGGGTTTGAATCCTCCTCGGTCGTGGTTATTTTTTCTAAAACTTGCGCGATAGCGGTTACGGACACCGGCGGCGCGGGCAGGGGCGGACAACTACGGCGCCAAAAACGGCTTTTGTTGTTGTTTTGTGGGGTTTTACGTCCCAAAACCAGTTCTTATTATGAGACGCCGTAGTGGAGGTCTCCGGAAATTTCGACCACCTGGGGTTCTTTAACGTGCACTTACATCGCACAGCACACGGGCCTCAACATTTCTCCTCCATCTAAATGCAGCCGCCGCGGCCTGGATTCGATCCTGCTACCCGCGGATCAGCAGCCGAGCACCTTAGCCAGTAGACCACCGTCGCGGGGCCGGCTTTTGTTGTGATCTCATAACAGCTTACGCTGTAAAACGCGCGCTTGCTCGAAGTCATACCTTTAACAACAGGACGCCAAAGGCATTGAGTTTGTTTTAAGGAATTCGGTCTCACGGTGATGGAGGAATAAGGGTGAGTGGCTTACACGCGTGGAACAGTTCGTAGTAATATAGAACACCTCAACAATTTCTCTGACTGTCTCCTCCGGGCTCCGACAAAGAACAGTAATATTACACTTTTTAGTTCACGTTCGCAACTCCATAGAATACAATGAAAGGCCGAAAGTGTACCGGTGGATCATTTCGGATAACTAAGATGTTCTCCGATTCTCGTGTTCGGTCGGCCGTAAATCTGGCCGATGTAATTATACTCATATGAAAAGGGAATGCTGTAGGTCGTGTTACGCGTCCAAGAAAAACGAACTGGGTGATTAATGGAACATTGTTCCACTTCTTTCTGTTCCTTTGAGCACGAATGCTTCTGCAGAGACGGTCAAGTGAAGCACAATTTGTTTTCGTTTTCTGCAGTAAAAACAACATCTACGTCGTGGCTCAATGCAAGCTTTTTAGGCGATGCGAGAGCCCTTGCATATAAGGAATGACCGCAAGCCAGGTAGAGTCTTTTTCACCTTCTTTTGTTGCCCGCTCGACTGCAGTCCTGAGAACCTTAGCTCATTTGAAACAAGCGAATGCCAGACCAGCTTCCAGATACCCAACTCTGCGGATTTTCGCGACATCTCCTGCCACAATTTGAGCTACAGGATGCCCCCAATACTCTGCTAGCGCCGAGCGGATGCATGAAAAAGCAATGCCGTTCTTTACAAGTTTTGAGTGGTAAGAATTGCAGCTAACCAGGCCTTTCCCCGAAGGAGACATATACCGAGTGCCAGCACGCGTGAGCACACCCCCCTCCCTCCCCGCCTCCGCAGAATTCTCAATTCTAGGAAGTGGCTGTTGTCATATTTAATTGTTTAAAAGGAAAACATCAGGCCTTAACCTTCCTCCTTGAACACATTAAGGACGTCAGCTACCTTGTGTCTGAAAAATATGCTACTGACAAATAATAGATAATAATACACATATTTCATGACCCTGTGATCCAAACCACGAAGCTGTATTCAGTGGCTCTGTCCACGTCAGCCAAGGAAATGCCGCTTAAGACAGGCGTCACTTGGGAACATATGCACGCCTCCGAACTCTGTGTAGCAACACCGTTCTCCCAGGAAATCAGCTTGGACCGCATGTAAAAACATTTCTATCTAAAGAAACTATCCGGCGAAACACCAAACCTGTTCATAAAAGCAAAGTAATCGTTTTCATAAGATGATGCACTCTCCTTCGCTCAGGATCAAAGTATCATGAGGCATGAAATAATACATATGTTTGACGTTGATGCTAAACATACTACAGTCTTCCGGATTCTCTTTCATAGTGACCGGAAAAATTCGGGGTGCATTTCAAGAAGATTTTCTTTAGGCGAACTACTAGCCTTTCCTTTTTCTTTTTTTGGCGAACAGTGTCGATCATTAATGAGGCAATGAAGTCATCGGTGCTTTCTACGTGCCAAAACCACGATTGCATGATCAGGCGCGCCCCGTAGTGGGGCCATCCAGAGCATTTTTAAGGAGCTGCGCTTGTTTAATGTGCAAGAAATTTCAGTATAGGGTTCCTTTCGCATTTAGTCCCCAATGGAATCTGGCCACCATGGCCGGAATCCGATCCCGCACCTTGAGGTTTGCAACACAGCACACTTTTCCAGCTACCACGGCACATTACCGATAAAAAATAGAACACTGCAATACTTACCCCTCGTTTTCTATCAAAACGATTTCTGTAAAGTTGTATTCCTTATCTGACAATCCTGTCAGCATACGTTGTTTACATGTGAGTGGCACCTCGACTATGTTTCCTTTGTCGATTACCTCGAATTTATTACTATAGGTCTGGCGGTAAAGCCACAATATTTCGGTTGTGTTGACCACCTGTCGTTTTGAAATATTAACGAAAGGTGAAATTGAGGGCCACACCGGCATTCGCACATATGTATTATTGTTTGTCGTTAGACTTGTCTCCCATGAATAACGAGCAGTGCAATTTTTTTCGTACAGCATTTGATTTTTGAAAAAGAAAGCGGCAGTTGTATATATATATATATATATATATATATATATATACCTATCCAGCAAGTATTGACGCGCTAGCGTTAAAGAGCTGCCCTCCTAGAAATTCCAATGTCAGCGCCGGCGTGGACTTCGTTCTTTGTGAGAGGAAAATAAGCGTCGTGCGTGAGCGCAGACTCGAGGTAGATGCAAAGAAAGAAATAGGAAAGAAAACTTGGGGTACAGTGGGAATCGAACCTGCAACCCCTTGCTCCGGGGCGCGATAGCACGCGCTCGGTCACCCTGGATATCTTCTTTTTAACACACAGTCAAGCAACGTACAGTCGAATGCAAAAGGAAGCGAAAAAAATGAAAGAAAAATGGAGTCTCAATTCCGGCGATTGCTATCGCATTGTACAGAAGATGAATTCGTCAAGCGCGCTTTCATTCAAACTCCTTTAAAGCTGCAAGTGTTTCGATCTTGGTCAGCCACTCAGGCGCACACACTTGCTACTTCAATTGTTAAACCTCTCGTACCATGCACGGTCGAAAATAGATAGGTGGTCGCTGGGCATCCAAGTCGCAGTGGTACCCAGCCATTCTGGAGTGTCATAAGTAGTGGAGGTCCGTAAGCATTATTACGTCAAAGGGGAAAGCATCAGAGCTTTTTATCATCAAACACCTCATACCATAGGGATCAATTGGAAATTGAATTTTGATTGTTCATTGAAGGACGTCCCAAGTACATGCGCCTTCCCAGCGGTGAATGCCAATGTATTCTATACGTCCCGGCTGTTTACAGATTACACAGACAGTGCCTGACGATAAATCCCCGCTCTTCCATAAAAGCGTTAACAGACAACGTGCTTGTATTGAGCTTGAAGAATGAAGTTTTTGTTGCAGGTTGGGTTGGCATTTTCTTTGGACGCTTTAACACGTCAGCACTTCGGCCTCCACTGAAAACGCCACGTATGTTGGAACAGGCAATGTTATGTCACGTACATCATTATAGTTCTTTGCTCCAAACACTCCATATGCACTCATTCGAGAAACGAACGCTGTCTCATGGGAACGTTTAGTGACACTCGCTGCAAGGCGCACTTGCAGGCGTGTGCGTTCGCGGAACTCACTTCGCGGCGACGGAGTGTACAGCATCGGTAGCGGTGGCTTGCAAAGAAATTGATGCATACCGCAGCGCCAGTAGTATTTAAAGCATTGTTTTCGTTATTAGAAATACCGCTATGCATTGAAACAACTCATACTTCAACAAAAAATCTCGCTATTCTTGACCTCGTGCAGTTTGCGGCCACGTCCCCTAGGGGAATGCACACTTCCAAAGCACACTTGTGTTTCTCGTGTACCAGCGCGTGAGCGTAAGTGCACTCGCTCAGTGCCTCGTGTGAGAGGGGTATAAGTATGGCAGACGGCCGGAACTTCCTAGGCATCAGAGGCCCATTTCAGTTGTCGAGGAGGGCTTTCAAATTATCTTGCGCAACCGTGTGCCAAGTGCGCCAAAACTTCAACTTCAGTGTCGAGACGAGAAATATTTTATAATGTCATGCGTACTTACGTCGATCAGGTTCAGTGTTCCGTCGAAATTGTCGTTTCCATCATTACCTCGACTGGAAGCGTAAAGACTGTGAAGCAAAAGCAAAATAGTGCCAAGTCCCCGCAGTGTGTTTTGATGCATAGTAGTAACACACTTGCTGTCTTGAAAAAGTATAGTTCAACCGATGCCCGTACACGAAGTCAACGTCCGTGCGGCTGCGTCTGTTTACTGTGCGCTCTCACTCGACATTGCCTTTTTATAGAGCGAAACACAGACCACGTCAACGAATTGTCATTCCCAGCAAGTTTCGCAAATATAACTTTAGGCGAGCAGCCGAACAGAGAAGATTCAAGCTTGCAGGCTTGACTCCTCGGAAGTCTCTTGAGAACGTTCGCTAATATATGCTAGACATGACGCTGCGGAGACGTGCATGTAGGCCTTTACGCCGAAACATCCTTTTGATTCACTCTGTTACTAAAATGCCAGGCAATGCTTCACACGTCACTGACGCAGAGTAGATGTGCGACAAGAATGGTGAGGCAAACGGACATCGTTAAGACACCATGTGCTGGAAACCTCCCATACTAGAGGTCTTCTTAAGTCGACATTTCAGGCATTCGTGGTGGACGGCAAATAAGCACAAACTGCCATGACAAACTAGAAAAGGCCCTTAGAAAAAGAATCAACACGGATACAGGCGTATTAGTGTCGAGTAAAATGAGCTTAATTTCAGACTTTTATGCTGCCCCTGTGTCAGATATTACCCCGATTAATAAGGAAATTTTTAAATTGTTCCTTCTAAAAGTTACTACATCCCGAAGTCTCTCCGGCCATACTTACTTACGTCAATTAGTTAACATTACATACTGATTTCTTTTTCTCTGCGAGTGTACAGGCACACAGTGCACCGAACTTTCCACTGTAGGTTGTCGGCCCGGGTCGAAGCCCCCGCATCGGCGAACAATCTGGCTTCATTTTTAACAAATTCAGTATTACTCTTTCATTTACTTCTTTATTCTGTAAAAAATCTAAGGCATGATTTTCCGGGTGCCATTTTAACTTCTCTTGTCGAATTCCAAGAAGCATTTGTCCGTCACTGTACCTTTGACGTATGGCTGATGAACAATAGGCGAAGCATTCCAACTAAATCGTTTAAGAGCAGCTGCTGCTGTGAGCGTCGGCACATGGAGAAATTTGTATGAGACTTCGCCGAGGGAAATTCGACGTTTTACCGATTCCTCTACCCCTGAAATAAAATCATTAGAATCAGAAAACATACTGCAGTTATCATAAGAAATGTGATATCGGTCACTAGGGAAGCATTTGTGTTTGCTTATCGGGTGGGTGTGCGCGGCTCATAAATCCTCCATTGAAGGCAGTGAAAGAGGAAAGCAAACTCGCATACCACAAACGGGTTGATAAAGCACGTAGAACGCCAAACACAAATTCCTGGGAACAATCCCCTTATATTTATTTATTTATTTATTTATTTATTTATTTATTTCCACATCACAAAGTGGAGGGGCATGTTGCATATCAATATGGGAAAGAACAGTTCATGTGAAAATACAAAAAGATAGTACAAAACCTAAACAATCTACAGAAATATACCCATGTAAAACGCTTCAAAGATGCTACCATGAAAAAAAGGAAAACAAAAAGAATGTAACGATTGGGACGATGCGTGTAATTGATGGTCAAGAACTAAAACACGACAAACATCACGGGAGAAGAAACTAGAGGATAAAAAGACACAGCATACAAATAAACAAATATAAAAGCAGGACCAAACAAAGTCAAAACATATTTTGCAAAAGTAACATTAAAGCTTGATGTGTTGATGATAGAGGTGGCTGATTGTGGCAGTCGATTCCAATCGGATGTTGTTCTTGGTAAGAATACGTGCAAGTAGGTTGCTGTTCTGCAACAGGGAACATGAACTTCCTGTAGGGGATCATTTCTGTTTGATAATGAGGGGCGTTGTAGACACTGCTCACGAAATTAGTGTTTTGACAATAAAGTTTATGCAACCGGCTGAGTCGGGCTATTTTTCGCCGAATGGCGGGTTAGGGAATGTTAAGCTGGTACTTCATTAGGGTAACACTGTCCAGGCGGTTATAATTAGATGCAACGAAGCCAACTGAACGGTTTTGGACTGCTTCGAGCACGTGTGTTGGTCCAGCGCCAGCAGGATCCGAGATGGATGATGCATATTCAAGTGATGGTCGAATGTAGGTAGTGTGGAGGAGCTTTTTAAGGGATGAGAGTGCCATGTAAAAGTTCCTTCGAAAATACGCGACTTAACGGTTAGCTTTCGCGAGGATGTACTCCACATGATGATTCCATGAGAGGTTATTGGAAAGATGAACACCTGGATATTTATTAGATGAAACAGCCTCGAAGAGAATATTGTCAAGTTGATTGTGTGGATATGCGAGTGAGGTGCGGCACACACACATTGCCTTTTGAAATGTATAACTTCATGTTCCACAAATGACACCAGGTGAATATGTTATCCAAATCAGTCTGAAGCGAGGTAACGTCGTCCTCGTCAGCCTATTCTCTGATGAATTACACAGTCATCTGCGAATAGGCATACCTTTGATGAGACATGAGTTGTTAAGACGTTCATGATGATTAAGGACAGTAAGCGTCCAAACACATATCCCTGGACAACACGGGAGAACACTGGATGGACAGTCGAGTTAATCTTGTTAGCAGAAACAAACTAAGTTCGATTAGAGGGAGAGGCTTGAATCCACATAAGCACGTTGGAACTAGATTTATCTTTTTCAGCTTAAGAAGTAGTAATTGAAGACTAGCCTTGTGACATGCCTCAGAATATTCTAAAAAATACAATCTCTGGTAAATCCACAGATTATCATAGATTGTAGGTCGTTAGTAAAGACTGAACGCTACGTTTCGCAAGAAAAATTCTTGCGGATACCATGTTGGCAGGGTGTGAGATACTGGTTTGGCTCAAGAAAACGAACAAAGTGAGCAAATATAATATGTTGAAGTACCTTGTACGGGACAGATGTTAGTGAAATCGGACGTAAATTTGATGGAATGTGTGTTACCCCCGACTTGTGAACTGGGACTATCTTCCTCATCAGCCAATCTTCTGGAGGACTAGAATGCTGCAGATACTGAAAAAATACATGTCAGGATAATAGAAGAGCCTTCAACAGTGTTTTTTTAAGAATTTGGCAGTAATACCAACATTTTCCCATGATGGTGAGTGTTTAAGTTTTTTAATGACCATTCGAATACCTTGCGAGGGAAAGATAATGGCATCGATGGGTAAGCAAGGTGAGCTGTCTGTTCGCGGTTACGGGGCGAGAGAAAGCTTTTGTGGACTTTTCTATCAGCATAGACGCGCACTCTAGGTCGGGAACGGGATGTCTTTCGGCCGTCAGTAAGGCTATTCGTGGAGCTTGTTACCACGCACGAAATTTCAAAACTGTTTAGAGTTATTCTTTAGCGTGTACGCTAAAGAATGATTTGGCTCGCTTCATTTTAGATACGTAGGTTGCAGCGGCAGATTTGTAGGTCGACCAAAGCCTATCAGACGGGGATTTCACAGGAGCACGATAAAACCATGTCTTGTGGTTTCAAACACGGTTTACGTATCTATTGTACCATGGAGCACGTGTATTAGAAAATGACTGTTTTCATGGGGATATGTTTAGCAGTTAGCTCTAAGACTTTAGCTTTAAATAAGTTCCAGTTATTCTGCACCTACCCTTCAAGGTAGTGAGGTAAGAACGTATCTACGAAGGAGCCTAAATCATTGTTTACCGAGTCAAAGTCTGCTTTTCTGTAAAAGCGTTTTGTTTTAAAATCCTTACGCATGTGTCAGAAAGGTAGTGATATATTAGTTTGAATAAGATCATGACCGCTGATACCAGGTGGAGTGGTCACAGATGATATAATATCCGGCGCTGACGTTAAGACAAGGTCAAGAATGGATGGTGTAGTTTTGGTAACACGTGTAGAAAAATTAACGAGCTCTGTCAGACCGAAGTCGGTACAGATGGGAATGTAATGCTCCGCTTGAGCTCAGCTAGGCTAAGGATGTGAAAGCGAGTTCGGCCACGTAGTGCAAGGAAAATTGAAATCTCCTAGTAGAACTCCTGCTACGCGGGGGAACAAGACTTTCACGTGGTCATCACAAAAGTTAGCATATCCGGGAGGCGGGCGATAACATGCGCCAATGACAAATTTTCGTATAATTTTGGCATTCACTGAACATAACGTGGCCCCACCCTGAGCCTCATCCCGTATGTTTCCAGGTAAAAGGCTTCTACGACTGTACACCGGCGTTTAATCCTAAGATATATGGGCGGCCTTATTTCATATGGTTGCGTAGGCTGTCGAGCAACAACCCCAAACTGTATGGTTGCTTGCTAGTCACGGAAAATTTTCGACACCAGCGGCGTAAACGGAAATATCAGCTACTGTTACAAGTTTCTTACGGCTTACCTTCCACAGGTTGACGGTTCCATCAAAAATTCTCTTTCTTCTCTGTATCTTCGCTTCGACTTGTTGCGTAAGGACTGTCCAGCAGAAACATTACATATCAAAATGAACTGAGCGCCTTTTGCTGCATAGCGGCAGCACCTCTTCAGAAGCATTGAAGTAGATAGGACTAGCATTGCTGCTGGCGAAATATGTCTCTTTTCTGTCAAAGGTGTCACCGTGCACTATCTTTTTACATCACATGCGTCACGGTTTTTCTACTGTGGCAGTTTCAGGGACCGTACATGTCAGCAAAAAAAAAATCTAAGGCAATATCACTTATGACAAGCATTTGTTACAACATAGAGAATCTGAAATCCTCTCCCAGAATTGTTTTCGCTTTGGCATGTCTGTTTATTCGGCGAGGTAGAAACATATTCGACATGCTCTCCGTACTTCAACGTCTTGCTGTGCCAAGCACCTACGACTCATGAAAGATGCGTCAATGTGTCCAATGTAATTACAACGCGAGTGTTTTGTCAGCGCGCAAGATTCCGACCACGGTATGGTTCTTGCACGTCTCTATTCCAAAAAAAAAGTACTTACGTGAGTGGTCATGTCAGTAATGCTGGCAAAGCAGAACTCCCATCATTGATGGAACTTTTGATGGTAATGATTGATTCCGTCGTCTGAATCTCATACTGTTTCCCATAAGGAAATTGTTCAGTGGCCACGGTGGGGGCAGGTGGGAACTCGGCGTCTGTCGACTTGGCGCGCCTTCCGTGTGCAAGTTTGGGTATAGAGAAACAGAAAATCAAAACATGACCTACATCCAGGGAACAGTCCCGAAATTAGTTGTTATCCATTGCAATATATCCAAATATGGGGTGATCGGAGCAAGTCACAAACTATTGAAAAACGCGCGCGCGCGAGAGAGAGAATATTTTATTCATGGCCTGGCTTGCTACTCCAGGTGTTTAGCTGTGATTACGCTATTTATAATGATCACGTTTGACACAACACCTATACGCAGTCACGTAGTACTCACACACTCATATATACATATATACACTACACGCAGTTTACAGCGTTTCGTTGAGGCATGTTGCCCGTAGAAACGTTATCAATGCTTTAGTGCTGTGTAGTTCGCCGGTGCTGTCTCGCCACGGGCCTAGGAGATACCGCAGCTACAGGTCGAACCGTGTTGCAGACGAAGCGCTGCCTTCGTCTGCAACACGGTTCGACCTTGGAGCTGCGGCATGAAGAATCAATAAAAGTATGCTACAATAGCATTTCTGATATATTACCTAAAAATGATCTGTAAACCTAAGGTAGAGGCTGCGATCCATAAACACAAAGGGTTCCATTGCTTAATATATATGCTGGTAATATTCGTCAGAACTTATGATAATAACGAATTAGCCAGTGTATTCAAATATAAATGTCGGATAAGCAAAATGGCAAAACAAGCGTCCTAAAGCCATGCAGAACATCAGAGAAAGCCTCCTGGTAGAGCTCATAAATGTACTGCTCGCCAACATCGGCAGAAATCCCGCACGGAAAAGGAACAACGCGACAGGAACGTGCCTTTTTATTCGTGTGTGGACGCGATTGTGCTGGTTTCCTACTTGGTACTGCTGCTCCTGCTGCAGTACCTGCTGTGCTCTGCGCGGCAGGCATTTTTCCGAAGCCTGGAAAGTGACAAAGTGCAACCATTTTACTATCATTCGAGTGGATCGAACACCACCCAGCAGTACACCTCTTAGGGTTAGTCTTGTCGATGCTTTAAGGAGTCGCATACTTAAATCCTCCTAACGTGCGCACTAAATGCAGAAAGTTGTTATTTATCTGCTAGTGATCAGGGTGCGAAGTAAGGTTAGATGCTTAGACGCATTTATAGAAAATTTGGAAAACCTTTCCAGGGTGCCTTTAAAGTGCAGCTTAGCTGCAGGGTCAGGCTTTTAAGATAGCGGTAGGAACAGAGACCACCCTTAAGAATTAAAATAATGGAGTCTGGATCTTTCGTGCAGAGCTTAGGTGTTCTGGTGGCAGTGCACCTTCATCAAGTAGGCACCGCCTTTTTCTCAAGCTAGCGAAGACTGGTTTAGCGAAGCAGAGTCATAGCTAAGCAATCTTCAAGCATTATTTGGCGTGCGTTTCGCTTGGCTGTCACTATTGCTTGGTCAATGCTCGGCTTTAGACAAGCTTAATTTTTCTTGGTCTATACACAGCGCTTAAGTTACCATGCACGCTGCTCCTAGCCACAACATGGGCAACAATCGTTAGGCCTCGTTAGCCGTCTATACCTGGTGCTCCAAGGAGAGACAATTAAACCAATGCTAATGAGCCGCTTCTCTAATGGCGTTTTTCACTGGTGGATCCGGAGCAGTCACCGAAATCCCGGAGGGAGCACTCGGATTTCACGAATCCGAATCGGCCAGCGGAATGCGAGAATGCTCCGCGAGCGAGTATACAGGAAGTCAGTTGAGCACGTCATACAAACCCAACTTCCGCTCCGTGCGTTTCCGTGGCAACCAAAGACGCCTTCCCGGGGCACATTTTGACTGCAGCAGTCTCCGAGTTGTTTACATTCAATTCACGCATTCTGTGCTCAAGCTTTATTACTCAGAGAGGGCACTAAGCGCTAAATACAAGGTACGATTCTGCGTTCGGTGCCGTAAGCTCCGGCATGAAGCGTACGATGGGTGGGGAGAGGAACGATGAGCACGCAGGGACGCAGGCTCGGCCGCATTTTGCACCTTGGCATCCGCGCTCGTAAGAGTTCGTGCCTTCATCAACAAGTAGAAAATAAAGAGTTTTGCACATCTCCGCTCTATAACACCATTGAAGAACACTCTCGATAAAGCTGTGCCTTCGCGAGCGACAAGCACATCCAAACAGTCCTACTACAATGACGACCCCGAGGGTAGGCTTAGCCATAGAACGACGCCGCTTCTATCCCGTCGTCGTCCGCGACGAACGGCGAACTCGCAATCAAGCGCTTACTTTTGCCAACACGATAAACATTTGTACTCACATCTCATGCGTTAACACATCCAATCGGTTTTGAAACATCGGTGTGGAGCGCAGCGGTGGAAACGAAGCAAGCCACATCGGTGAAACGGCCAATGCCACTCTTTACCTTTCGTACCGCGGCTTCAGATCTATCGAATGTTTTGAAAGCAGGTGCTGCTTTCCACTTTAAACATACTTACACTCATTTGTAAGCTATTTCATTCCACAACGCAATCACAGTCAATATATTACACGCCATACCGGCAAATACAGCCTACATCACACCTATTCGAGCGTCGGGGAGAACCAAACGGTGGCCAGCGGCGCGACGCCACACGTACAGCGCACGAAGTTACGTACAGCACGTCGTAGTCACATGTCTTCTGAGCTGGAAAAGCTTCTGCTTGTCCTGCTGTCGTCGCTAAACGGAAGCTACATTTTCTTGTTCACTTCAGCTCCACACCCGCAGCGAACGCAGCCATTTTGACAGGCAAGACGGAAGTGACGCGAGGACGCGGCCCGCTTCCGCCCGAAGCTGTCCGAATCCGTGCCTCGGCGCTGGAGCAAGTCGGAGCGCTCTGGCGCGGTTTGAGTTGCTCCGAATCTGCCAGTGAAACGCACCAACGCGCTCCCGCTCGACCAGTGAAATACGGATTCGTCGCGGCGGAGCAAAAAAAACCTGCTCCGAATCTGCCAGTGAAAAACGCCTTAAGGCGTTTAAACCGAGCGGTTTATTCTTGGGAGTTTTAGGGATTGTCTTCGCCCTCGCGCTACGTCGAGAAAGTCCAGGGCACGAAGACTGCCTGTGTGAGAGCACGCCTTCCAGTTAGGCAGTGCAGACATTATTACGATTGTGATCCTTCTGTATGCATTCGTTGACAACGTAGGCTCTGTTAGTTCCTTCTCTGCGCAACTCCGCCCTATCCGCGCCGCCGGTCCTCCTCTTCAATTCCCTCTGCGCTACTCAATGCTTTTGTTGCGTTCTTTATTTCTTGCCTTCGTTCGCTATAACTTCATTTCTTTCTTTCTTACTTTATTTCTCTCTTTCTATATTGTCCTTCGCATAATCATCGTCATGTAATTGTCTGCAAGAGCGGGTCCCCTGCTGTCTTCGGCGTGACAGTTTCTTGCTTATGGTGCTAATCTCATTGCGCACGCACTAAGGTCGACCATAAGAACTCCGCTGTAAAATCACGACGCTGTGTCAAGGCTATAAATAGAACAAAAACGCTACTCTAAGCCTCCTGAGACCCTCTAGAAGAAGTCCCTATTGGCTTTTCAGAACGCAGTTCTTGTGTGCCCGGTCCTGATGTTATACGGCGTCGTTGGCCACGATCTAATAATGCATCGTAGCGCATGTATGGATACCGTAGCAATAGGGTCGCGCACAGGACAAAAGCGTTATAAAGACAGAAGAAAGTACAAGCGGCAACGCATTACAGCTGCACAGCCTAATAAATACAAAGACGTCATGCCAAGATGTTAAACAGCGCAGACTGTGCCAGTCCTTTGTATGCAATGAGTAACGCGCAGGAATAATTCTCGTCAAGCAAAACTCAAAAAGGACTATAACCCCCCCCCCCCCCCCCCGCAGCTTCCGACACCAGAGCCCTGAGGTGCGTGCCGCTGAACCAATACGGTCGGTAACTGTACATAGCCTACGTTTGTCTGAAATTCTATTCATCTGCCTACAGGCAGTCCAAAGAGCTAAGCAGACGATGTCAACTTTGTTGTTGTTGTTATGTGGGGTTTAACGCCCCAAAACCAGCTCTGATTATGAGAGACGCCGTAGTGGAGGGCTCCGGAAATTTCGACCACCTGGGGTTCTTTAACGTGCACTGACATCGCACAGCACACGGGCCTCAACATTTCGCCTCCATCGAAATGCAGCCGCCGCGGCCGGGATTCGATCCCGCGACATTCGGATCTGCAGCCGAGTGCCATAACCACTAGACCACCGCGGCGGGGATGTCAACTTCTCTTTAAGTTGACGTTTTCTTAGGCTGCATAGAACGCCTTCAGTCAATGACAAAGAATGACATTTCAATTCCGTAGCACACGTGTCTTCTTCAAAGAAGCTGTAAAGCAGCGTATTTGACGTCAGTACAGGGCTGCAGAAGAACGTTTTTGCATAGAACTTGCGGATTGTACTACAGCCCAGAAAATCTTAGAAACTGCGACAGATAGGAAGCACTGCTAAGGGCGCCAAACCATAGCTTAGATCAACGAATTCAAGTCTATAAAAAACAGAAATGTCATTGTTCATGATGTTCGCTAGCATTTTACTAAGGGAACAATGTCCTCGTATGTTAAGTTCATGCATCTGCATCGTTTAAAGACATACCATGTGGACAGAAAAGGACTTAATGACAAAATAGCTGGAGTTTTGTCACATAGGAGGTGACTAGCAGAATATTTCGTAGAACAGAACATTACAATTTCCGGAGCCCTACAGTTTGACTTTTCGAGGAGTACGAATATCGTGCAGCTCAGCGCTGCAGCGAAGCAGCGGCGGAAAATAAGATAGAGAGCGAGCCAACTTTTTGCAAAGATTCCTATAAACATCGTGGTCATGTGGCTATGACGATGACGCGTGCAGATTCTGAAACGTTGAATATTTGTCTTTTACATAGGGCGAACCTGTGCGCGAAGAAGCAAGCAAAGCAAACTGGGCTGAGATAGCGGCGGGCCAATCGTCGACCGTCGATAAAACTGACGGCTTCCTACGCATGCCCCAGGACACTGAAGCTTTCCACCTATGGTCGTGAAAGCTTTGGAATGCGCTCTCACACACACGTCGAACGTGCTAAATATCTAGTAAAATGTATACCTCGCAAGTAGCTTGCTTGAAGGCACCGTCACGGTGGTCTAGTGGCTATGGGACTCGGCTGCCGATCCGAAGGTTGCGGGATCGAATCCCGGCCGCTGCGGCTGCATTTCGATGGAGGCGAAATGTTGGGGCCCGTGGGCTGTGCGACGTCAGTGCACGTTAAAGAACCCCAGGTGGTCGAAATTTCCGAAGCCCTCCACTACGGCGCCTCTCCTAATCAGAGCTGGTTATGGGACGTTAAAATCCACAAATCAATCAGCTCGCGTGATGATGGTAAGCATAGCACACAGCAAAAAGGCGGCCGCCCCGAAAGAAAGAAATAGCATGTGCGGGCTTTACAATGAAGACTCTCCATGCAGAAGCTCTGTCACTCCATAACACTGTGAATAATGTTCTCAAAAGTATCTGTTGCACAAGCTCACCACAACGTGATTGTGAGAAAGGCGGAAAGAGGATGCCCAGGCTGCACGTTATGGTGTCGGGGAGAGGAGACGAAAGAGCAGGGTTAAGTTGTTGGATTACAAGAAGTAAAAAGAAGAGGAGGAGATCACAAAAAACAGGGTGATAACGTAAGAGGACGACGGCACCAGATTGACCAGCTGACGACAGTACCGGAGAGAGAGAAACACTTTATTCATGAATCCGGAGATGTTAGCCTGGTTAATGGCCTGGCTTGCTACTCCAGGTACTTAGCGGTGATCATGATATATAGTGATCACGTCTAGCACAACACGTACATACGGTCACACTTACTCACACACTCATATATACATATATACACTATAACTCAGTTTACAGCGTTTCGTTGAGGCATGTTGCCCATAGAAACACTATCAACGCCTTAGTGCTGCGTAGTGCGCAGGCGCTGTCTTGCCACGGGCCTAGGAGATGCCGCAGCTCCAAGGTCGAACCGTGTGGCAAGTGAAGCGCTGCCTTCAGAGTCTTTCTATCCGACTCGTAGCGCTGGCAGTTGCACAGGACGTGTTCAATGTCCTCTCATGTGTTGCATGTGGAGCAGCAATGGCGAATCAGACTGTTGTATTTTGTGCTTATCAATCTCTCGTGTATGCTACACTAAGTCTTAATCGGTGAAGGCACGCCTCATCTCGCCTGGCTAAACCTTGTGGTACGTGGAAGCTGCAGGCTGGGTCAATGGCGTGTTGTGGCCCGTACTGATGTCCTGAATCACACCAGAAGTGTCGCTGCTGATTCCGGGCAAATGTCGATACCATAGTCGCCGCAACTTTTCTTGAAAGGGGTATGGCTGTTAGTGGTGTTTTAGTTCCGTGGGCTGTTCTGGCAGCACTGTCGGCCCGAACGTTTCCTTGTATTCCAGTGGGCTGGTAACCACTGGAATACAACGCGGTGATTAAGTTCATGAGCATTATTGCCTAGCCGCTTGATGTCCAAAACTAGTTGTTCTTGGGCTCGTGGTGACTTCAGGGACTGCAGCGCCACTCGCGAATCAGAGAAGATTACCCAGGAATCAGGTGTCTCAGCTACGATGTAAATAAGCGCTCTCCGCAGCGCAGCCAGCTCTGTAGCTGTGGCAGATGTGCGGTGACCCAAGGTGGCAGAAATTGACATGTTTGCCGACGGGATCCACAGACCTATTGCCGATGATGTAGCCGTAACAGAGCCATCAGTTTAAATGTGGCGGCAGGATCTGTAGTTGGCGCTAATATGCTCCAGGGCGAAATATTTCAGTGCTGGAGCTGGCGTGCTACTTTTACTCTTGATGCCCGGTACAGTCGTGACAGTACCGCAATTTTCTTTGCAGCCTAAGCTCTTGTAGCCTCGTTACAGCCGCCGAAATTCGTGGCGATGATGCCTGCCTCCGCGGTCGCCGCCCATGAAAGGAAGCGCTATCAGCTTGAATCTTATATACTTCCAGCTTTGTGGACAGGATGCAGAACAGCTCCTGCCTAAGCGTGATTTTGCTGCATGCTCACCCATTCTTTACCGCCCCGCAACTGTGGTGTAGTCCAGCCTCTATGGAAGTATTTGATGAATTGGTGAAAATGAAATGTTTTTAGTCCATCACAATGGTCGAGCAGACCAATGTGATCTTTATGTATATGTATTGCTTTATTTATGAATAAAAAGGTTATTAAAAAAAAAGCAACTGTGGTGTAGTGGCTATGGTACTCGGCTGCTGATCCGAGGGTCGCGGGATCGAATCCAGGCCGCGGCGGCTGCATTTAGATGGAGGCGAATTGTCGAGGCCCGTGTGCTGTGCGCTGTCAGTGCACATTAAAGAACCCGCCAGAGGTCTAAATTTCGGGAGTGCCCCACTACGGTGTGTCTCATAATCAGAGCTGGTTTTGGGACGTTGAACCCTACAAAACAACAACACATTCTTTACTCTCAGTTTGTGTTTTCCGTTCATCCCCCCTGTCTCGTTGCTATTCCATGTCTTGCCTTTTATGCTTGCCTTTATTTTTAATTCATCGTCGCTAGCTTCACTGCCTTTTTTCTTCGTGACGTCGCTTTATTTTTCTATAGAGTTTTTTCTGCGTTACCGAATTCTTTGTCTTATTCAGAGTGTTCGCCTTTTTCCTGGTCGTTATTCATCAAAGCAGCCAGCTGCTGTGAAAACATAATGATTGTAAGACACACTGCGCTCCAGAGGCGTGGCTGATCAGTGTCTCTCAGGCTGTTACATGTTGTCGCCAGCTGGCTGTGCTTTCATGAAAGAGGACCAGGAAATAAACATCACAACTGCACTAAGGTGAAACGTGGGAAGGCGCGAAGCATGAGGTTGATGCGCCTGTGCTTTATTTTTGTATTTTTATTTGCTTCTTTGACAATACATGATTGTCGTGGCACGAGGAACGTTCGCTCACATAGAGAGATATGACGCTGACATCATTCGAGCAACGCACTATTAAAAACTGACAAGACTGACGGATTGCGAAACCAAGCCTACAGCGAACAATCAGCTGCGCAGTTACGTGCGCAAAATGCACAAGAATGTACAAAATGTACATCGCACGCTTGGGGAACTCCTCGGCAGAACTAACGTGTGATGCTGCATATACAGCGACTGCACGGCGCAGGTGGCCGTCAGCAAGCTTCATATATATAGCCGCAATTGCATTGAGAGTACTCCTACTGGAATAAAATGATGATAACGCCATTTTCGCCTGCATTTAGGATGATGTAAAGTTTACCGCGTGCTTCTCAGGTAAGTGGGCCTAACTGCGGTGACGATTTATCGCTCAATTAATGCGGCATATGTCGTAGATGGAGCAGTGCAGATAATAAATTAAAAAAATATTTCCTGCGCTTAAAGCTAATAGCGCTTCATAATGTTGCGAATACTTAGTGGATGCGTTCAGCTCTTCAGTGATGCATCGCGTGTATTTTTAGCCCGAACAACAAGACGACCTTTTTTAGCTTGACTGCTGGGCTTTTCGTAAAGGAAGTGAAATTCGCGATTTTTTTTCCAGGCCGCAGGCTAAGACTGCATCTTCCCAAATATTTTTCTCTTCTTGTGCGTTTACCAGGCTATCATGGTATAAATAACCTTTGCTGCGAGGCTGTCGTACATATCCATGTGTTCATTATCTGCAAATTTTCGCGTAATCGTTACGTCGAGGTATATCAGCTGTTGTGCATTCACTAAAAAGTGTCCACCAGTGCTGTACGGTAAGGAATGAATAATTTTCATTTTGCTGATGTTGGTATATGTACATTTATAACAGCTTTTTTTTCCATTTTTTGCACTTCTGCACCGATTGCCTAACTTTAACAAGATTGCTGAATCTTATGTTGGTTGTCGGGATAAGTAATTGTGGGGTAGATTAAACAGTCATCGGCGAATAGTTTAACCTGCACTCCGTCTTCTGGAATGTTCGTTTATACAAAGGAGAAACAGTAGTAGTCCCAATAGCCCCAATACCGAGGATTGGGACCCACCAGAAGGTACAGCTCGGATATACGTCCATCTAGTTTAACTACCGGTGTGCAGTTTAGTATGTTTAAATCCATTTTATGAGGGGCTATTTTGGTACTGCATTTCGTGATTTGATGATTACGTTGACATGTGGGACTTTATCGAATGTTTTTCGCGAAATGCACGCAAGCCACATCATCCTGCTGTATCACGGCCACTGCACCTGCAAATCATGAATGTTTCTATTTACTGCGCCGAGGCTGATAACCAGTCGTATGGTAGCAACTGCGTCTGTAGTGTGTGTGGGCTGCTCTGATGACAGTGCAATAGAAACGCATAAGTGGTAATACCACTCATGTCTAGCTTGCAGTGATCTACTCTGAAAGCACCAAGATGAAAGCTTATGGCGTATGCATTATAGGGACACCAATGTCCACTATTAACTCGACGTGCACTGTTGAAGTAATACTCATGAAACGTTGTAGTGCTTGTTTTATTTGAAGAAAACAAGGAGTTCCAAGCAAAATTGTATTGTGGTGGTCAGGATGCCGTCACACTATTCAACGCACCAGCCTGAACGGTCCGCTTACGTAGAGTTGCCATTTTTTTTTCCTTTACTAGGTGACAGTCGCAGCCAGCTGCACGAAATGCAGGAGCATACAGCAGAAAATTATGGTTTAGATACGGTTAGCGCCACGTATTCGAGAAGCCCTCGCGCTGTGATAGCGAGCACACAATCGACGTGAATTCAGTGTGAAGCATGCGCGCATCTGCAAAATCACACTTTATGCTCGCCGCTTCCTTCGCACTTTAGACTGTCACTGACCAACGTCCGGCGCACTTTAGAAGTGCGCCGGACGTTGGTCAGTGACAAAGCTTAACCTTTTCCTTTCTAATATTCGTTCGCATTTCTCGCATGTTGCCTCGCTAAAGCAACGCAGTTGACGTCAGTACAAGGCTGACAATCAACCACTTTGATCTTGAGACGCATCTGGAATGCTTGCCTCATAAAAACGAGCAGGCGTTTCACTAGAGCTCTCCACAGAGAGTTCGTAAAGAAATATAAATAGCAAGAAGGGTTCATGCGTTCGTCAAGGGCAATGTGCGTTTTCTAACAAGCAAACAGAATTCTTCTATAATGACACTTTTTTTCTAAGTAGCAGCAAGATTTCTGAAGTAGGAATTCAAAGTTCAAATTTCGCCTTATGATTCCCTCTATGGCGAAAGATACTACCCGCCGAACAAGAGAGAGAACGAAACGTTTATTGCCATATACGCAGCAAGGTCCGCTCTCCACGAGGGGGGGGGGGGGTCCAACCTTAGATTACAGAAAATGCCCTGTGGGTCCTGGGGGTGCCTCCGACCTCCTCTATAATATGCGATTGAGTTTTCTTGTTGGAGCTCAGGAGCTCGACCCCCCAGCGTGTTCCGCCCAGCTGTTGGGCCCTGAATGCTGCCTTTGCCAATGCCCATAGTACTCATTTGATTATCTTTTAGAAATTGTTTTCCGGCCCATGAAGGGCAATGTCTAAGGGGACATCCGTATTTACAACACCAACAAAAAATGCACGAAAATATATCACATGTCCAAAAATCGTAATAGAAGAAAGAAACGAAAGAAATATTATAAACGGTAACGTAAACAATATTACAATGCCAAAGTTCAAGGAAAAAATAAGTTAGTGACCATAAGTCTGGTGATCACGCGCCGCCATATCACACAAAGGTGGGTGACCTCGTGAGCGTGCAGTACCTTCGTTCCTTCAGCCGAGACCAGGCTGGAAGCGCGCTTGTCCCTATTATACGGTAGGTACCCGGCGGAACTGGCGGATGCCTCCCTGCCTTCCACTGCAGCAGCGGACGCTCAACTATTTCACCAAGGCCATGGTGGTTAAGCTGTGCCCAGCGGAACTGCTAACTCCTCATATGGCCACCTTTCGAGACAAAAAACCGATCGCCAGGAGTGCACTCATCCTACCCGTTGTTAAACCGGCGGATGAACGGCTGGCACTGGGATTTGAAAACGGTACGCATCGGACGCGAATGCTCAGGAAATTGAGTCTGCTTTCAGGTCATACGGTCCCGTGCCGTCCATTTACGACAAGGTGGGCGACCTCCCAAGCAATACAGTACCTTCTTCCTCCCGAGCACCAGGCCGGAAGTGCGCTTCTCACTATTTTACTTGTAGGCGCCCGGCGGCAGTGGCCCAGGCAGCACAACAACATTGGACCGACCTTCGCGCAACGTTGGAAAACATTGGATACAATATTGGAACTACATTGGATTTCGGGTCCCATGCTACACTTTTGACTAGATTAGTCCAATGTTGGATACCAGTCGTATAACGTTGGAAAAATTGGGAAAGAATGACTTTGGCCAACATTGTCCATCGTTTGTATTTTCAATATTGGTAAGCTTGTATAAACAATGGAAGCTCTAACCGTTCTTTCCAGCCTTTATTGATGGCTGTCCATCATTTTTTGCCAGCATTCATCGTTGATGAGGCAGCATTCTTGCCAGCCTCCTTTATTGGCTGATTCTATATTTTCCCCATCTTTTTTATTGGCTATCATGCATGCGCTTAAATTTGTTTTGCCGAGACTTCTGGCTCTAGGCAAAAAGCAAGAATATCCAGTAAAATATGGGAGTAACAATAGCTTTATTTTGTACTTAGTATGCATGTATGTATTGCCAGCTTGTGAAATGAATTGGTTATGTTCACCATTCGTGGTTATGACGATAGCATAAAACAGACATAAATGGTCTATGCACTCATATGTTAATGGCGAAACGTATCTTTCGAACACATACACACATACAAATAAGCAAAATGTTTTATTTGTGACACATTTTATTCGTGAGTATAGAGACATAAGAAGGGATTGAAAAGAAGCTCCGATAAAATCAACAAATCAATATTCACTCTAAGTTTGAAGTCCGTTGTATATAATCAGCGTCGAGAAAACTAAACGCATAAGCACCATAAGCAAAAAGAAGAGGCACAAGAAACATAACGCCTAAACCTATGCGACACGTTTTGGGTTACGTGTTTACGTGGAGCAGCTGAAGCTTGAAAGGTTCCTGAAATGATTCCACGAACAGCTGAATTGTAGAAATTTAACACTTCCTCAAGTAACACAGCATAAGTGAATGTTAGGATATGGTGATATGTTTCTGCATGCAGAATCCGGAACGGAGGGTATGTGGGGACAAACCGACGACTTCGAAAGAACCGAAAACCAGGAAACAAGAAATGACCGTTAAGAGCACAGGGAAAACACGCGTTTCACGCAAGACAAAAACGCAAACATGAAAGTCACACGAACCAAAACAGCTTTGCTAGAACCGATTACTTCATCTGCCGCGACGTATACAACAAAGCCCACAACGTGTGTATTTACAAATAGACAAATATAAAGAAAATACGCAGTAATACATGCTATAATAAAGCCGGCACACGCCAAAATGAGGGTGCGAGCACAACAGTATACGCAATGAGTAAAAAAACGAATGGCTAAAATCGGTACGAAGCTTTCAGGAAAACCTTTAGAACGGTCGCAACACGTCGAGGCTCATCTGTTCAGTTCACTTAAAATGTCCGGTCCAAAGAAGCGCAGGGCTGCCACTTTGTCACTATGCAGAAGTTTGCAGCCGCAAGTTCCGTGTCCGTAGATTACTCAGGTGTTCTGACTTCGTAAACTCGCCAGTTTCAGCAGATACACCGTGCCCGTGCGACACAACCTGTGCGTCCGAAAAACCTCTGCAGAGTGAAAGCCGCTTCGCCTGCCTCACCCCCAGCTCGCTGCAAGAAAACATGTCAAACAGGTATGCGAAGCAAAACGGATTAGTGCCGCCCACGCAGCTCCCCCTGTCGCCCCCCCCCCCCCCCTGCCTTGGTACGCTTCCATGTTCGGCGGGCTCCTGTGCCCCTGCTCGAGGTAGAAAGATAACAAAGGCTTTTCTTTACCTTCCAACGTTTTGCATATGCCGTATTTGCTCATGCATAACTTATACCGTGCTTACTCGCAAATACCACGTAACTCGTTTTTTTTTCTCCATGCATCTAGGAGTTCCAAAAGGTGCGTCAATTACATTCGAATTTCGCAAATACTTTCGGAATATCGCGTAAGGAATCTTTACGCGTGCTGATCTGAGATGCGTGAAATGAAATGTATCACAAAAACGAATGCAGCTTTCACTCAACACAACGCGTACCTTAACAGCCAAATGCATTCGTGGGCTACATTCAAGCATTAGCGGATGTGCGACTCGGAATCGTCGTCACTGGTGCTGTCAGCAGCATCTCTAAACTCCAGTATCAAGAGCGACTCGTGTTCACGTGGCAAAATTATCGTGGCGGAACGGTTCTCAGTTAATCGGCAAACACTATGTTGAATGTTTATAGGAATCGCCAATATGTCGCTATTAAACAATCAAAATGCGACCGGCTATGGCGAAGCCTGGGCTACCGAACACTCAGTACCGAAAAAGGACAACACTAGCCTGCGCCACGTGGCACTGGGTGTCATGGGGAGAGCATGCAAGTAATATTTTTGCGTAAACCGTACATAAAGTTGGGAGTGCAGAAATTACGCGTGGGCGCTAATTATGCGAGTGCACATGGTACGCACATATATATTAACGTTGTTTCAAATGAAAAAGAGATCATTGCTTTAATATGTCATGTACTTCCCAATGTGAACAACATAGGCACGACAGTATTTACGTCTGGACAATATTGTCTCGCAAGCAGCATTGGCTGTCCTGTATTGAGAAACCAGACAGAATGTCTGGACAGTATACACAGCCTACTTCTATTATTTGGAAATATTGCAATGACAACAGATAAAGTGACCTGTTAGGCCATGCACGTGGGCTCGGAAGCCACTAACATGCTGCTGGGCATTTTGGACCATATGATGGCGTTGTAGATGTAGTTTGCTCAACTTCCAATGTGCAAGTTCTAGTCTACTTCACACACACTTAGCTAGAACTTGCGCAAATAAACAATTACGTAAATTATAGAGATATTTTTTCCTGGCACTGAATACATACACAATGATTTTTCTGAACTCATTTGCGGCACCGAGTCGAGCTAGTGGTCCCTTCATATTGGTAAAACAGGAAAACAATCATGTGTACTTGCCACCATGTGTACCTGCCTCCCGATATATCATGTGTACTTGCAAATGTTACCAACATTGATGCTACAACTTGTGTGCGGACAATATTGTCCGACACAGAACATTGGAAGTCCAGCATTGGCTATGCAGTGAGATTGATTGGACAATATATACAGCCTGCCACCATTACATAACCAATATTGATAGGACTATGGAAACTGACCCATCATTACCATCCTTGTGCACTGGACGCACGAATAATATATGCTGAGTGGCAACTAGGTCCACATTTGCCTTCTTTACAGGATGGAAGAACCAATATGGCAAATTGAATGGTTACGATGGGCCATTGTTGGAGGCCTTAATAGATGGAATTTTCAAAGCTGGCTTATGAGTGGTATCACAGGGCCTTCATTGGACCTCCGTAAGCCAACAAGAAAACAATATTGGCCCGAGCATCTGTGCTGCCTGGGGGTGATGCCTCCTGCCTACCACAGCAGCCGCGGACGCTGAACTATTCACCAAGGCCGTGGTGAGTTGGGCCGTGGGTACATACCATGCCCTTACAGGGTGCCTTTCGAGATAAGTACATGTAGCAAGCCAAGCGCCAGTTGCGTACTCCTTTACCCGCTGTTGAAACGGTGGTTGTCAGGCCAGCACTGGGATTTGAACCCGGTACCTACTGCATCGGAAGCTGATGCTCAATGATTTCGCCCCCGCTGGGGTAAAAATGAGTCACTTTATGTGCCCAGGCGATCCGCCAGGTCCTTATGGATCGACCTTTCGATATAAGCACGTGTGTACAACCGAGGGCAGTTCCACCGCCTAGCTTCCAGAGAGAGAGGTGTGAGCTGGCACCTTTATTAACAGGAAGCTTATGTGGTATAACATGTACATCATTTTTAAAGAGGCAACGCGCCGGCGGTTTTGAAGTGCCTGTATTGCAGCGCGATTACGCAGTAGCGTCACACTCTTTCCTAGAGTATCTAAAATAAATGAAACGGAGCGCCTTGTTTGGAATGGCCTCTAACTTGTTGATAAGATACCCTTGGTAGGGATCCCATACAACACTGCCGTATTTGAGAATGGGGCGTACCAGAGATTTGTAGCATGATAGCTTAACATTTGGGGGTGCTGTGGCAAGCTTTCTGCGCATAAACCCTCGTTGTCTGGAAGCTTTTCGACACGTATTACTGATGTTCGGGACCCATTTCAGAGTACTCGTTAGTGTCACCCCTAAGTACTTGTACGATTGTGCCTGCGCAACGTTGTAAGGTTGTAAGTAAATTGGCTTTTTCTTCGGGCGTTATTGACATGCGTGCTGTCTTAGTTACGTTTATTTGCATTCCCCATTTGTCGCGCCACTTGGCAATACTGAACAAGGATGAGTTTAATTTAACCCGAGCCGCCTCTGGTTCGTATTGTTTTGGATATGACGCAGTCATCTGCAAATAACTTTAGTGTGACGCCTGCTTCAACTTCAAGGTGCATGTCATTCACGTATATTAAGAATAAGATGGGACCTAAGACAGATAATTGGGGTACACCCGAGAAAACTTGCAAACATTCTGATTCCGCAATGTCTAACGAAATGTGTTCGGTTCTAAAGGTACGCGCGTATCCAGGATGCTACTTTGTCGCCTATTCCAATGTTCCTAAGTTTACTTATTATATTCCAGTGGATTACTCTGTCAAACGGCTTTGAAAAGTCTATGAATAGAGCGTATACTTGTAGTCTAGAATTAATTACTGTAGCAAACTCGTGAGCGGTTTCCAGAAGCTGTGTTGTTGTCGAAAGACGTTTGCGGAAGCCGTGCTGTTTATTGTGTAGCAACTTGTTTTCGTCTAGATATGTCGTAATTGCTTTCTTAATGATGTGCTGCATGTGCTTGCAACAACAGCTGGTTAGGGATACGGGTCTGTAGCTTGCTCCCTCCTTTGTGTATGGGGATGATCTTTGCACGAAGCCATTCCGCTGGAGCGCTAGCAGTTTTAAAGGAAAATTTCGTGAATAAACAGTCACTTGCTCTGCATAGCGTCTGGGAAACATAGTATGATCAAGTCCCCAAGGATACGTCTGCCAGGTTCGCTTAATGCTGTTCCCTATTGCGCTATCTTTTGTTCTTCAATTAGTTCAATCGTGTTATGCACTCGAAGTTCCATGAGCTTCTCATTCGGAGTGGTCATTGTTATCCCGATAGCGTGTTTTGTAACCCTTCGAATGATTCGGCCGATCTTTTCCCTCTCGGCAACCTGGAGCTGAAAATTCGACACGTGATGCGAATATTTTGCTTTCTCATCCCGTGATGCGTATTTGAGAATTGTTTTATTAAGCGCATGATTTCCTGAGTGACTTTCTACAGTGTTCTCACTTTTCTCTATTGTGCCCGTTTGAAGATATCCTTAATTCTAGAATGCACAGTGGGTATTTCTTTGTCACCAACATAAGTTTGTCTACTGGGGATGTCTATGTTCCTTTGTCTGCCTCCAATCCCTGGCTTTTAGGGTTGTGAATTTGCGGGAAGCATTCCAGGCCCTTGTCCGCCAAGTACTCAAATGCGGTGTGCGCAGCTCTTTGTATGGTCTCTTCAATGTGCCCACCGTTACCTCCTCCCACACACTGTGCGAAGTTTGGTATTATCGGCACATATACTCATTATGTGCGCGAGTTGTTTCAGCATGAAGGGGAGTCGTGTATTTGCGAAGTCAAACAGAAAAGGGGACAGGACTGATGAGCCCTGAGGTGTGCGTCTGTTGCCTGGTTTTATAACTGGGGAGTGTGTGCCGTTAACAATATTTTTGCGGCTCAATCAGTGAGAAGTGAGGGCGGTATCAAACGTTTTCCTTCAAGCCATTGCCCTGAAGGTTGCTTAAGATGGCTGTGTGCTTAGTATTATCAAATGATTTAAGTCTACACCTATAAATACATTGGCTTCCTTTGATGTCTGGTTGATTTCTATAATTTCATGGTGTATTTGTAACATGATGTTCAGCATAGAAAGCCTTTTTTCGAAACCATTCATAGTGTGCGCAAAAAGATCATGTTCCTCCATAGAACTGGTTAGCCGCGTGACGATTACGTGCTGAAAAACTTTCCAGGCCCATAGAGGACGTGAGCGAAATCGGCGAAAGGTAAATAACGCTAAGCTTTTCAGCGTGATTTGGCGACATTATGCTCAAGGATCCCTTTCAAGTTTTCGGTATTTTGGCCCTCTCCCAGCATTTGTTCCCAAAATTTTGCAAATCCCGTGAGGAATTTGCCATCTAAGTTTCATGAGTGTTTCGTTTGTAATTCAATTTGGACGTGGTGTAGACTTGGTGTTAAGGTTCATTAACTCAGCCGTTACCTCCGCTTCCTGTATTGGTCTGTCCAGGACTTCTCTCGTTATCTATATTCTCCGAGTTTTTATGTACAAGTATCAGCTATGTAAGTTTCTGCATTTTTTTAAAGCTTTTCCTACTTTTCTTTATACTAGCGACTGAACATTTCCAGATTCTTTGTTTTCGTTGCCTAACTTTTTTGTTCCAGTCTATCCGTCGTTGCAGTAGATTTCGTGTTTTGGCGAACGCTAATTGCATATTCGCTGCATCGCATGTTCCATTCCAGCTGTCCCTGCATGGTTATTCTGAGTAATCCTTGATTGCTTTGTCGAGACAACTTGTGCTATTTTTAAGCTTTTTTATTTCTTGGTTTTCTCTTCGTTTTTGGAGGGATTTTTTGCTTCCGAAATATGGAGTAGTGTACTAGGAACTTTTTTCGATTCCTCCATACGCGGGTGCGTTCTTATTTGGCCTGTGAACATGATATTTTGTTCATACAGCCATTGACCTCCATTCTTAATATTTTTCCTCACGACGCGCTTTCGCGTTTCTCTAAATTTGTACCCTTCTAAAACTTGCAGTAGTTTGTCCTCTCCGTTTTGCGGCCCTGCCACTATTCCTGTTTTTATAATATAGCGGTGACTTCCAGACTATTTATGCCAGACTGTATAGGGGAGCAGAGGCCTTCGTCAGGCATTCCAGCCTTTATCCCAGGCTTCCTCTTTTTGTACGAAGGGAAATAAAGATGACTTCCTTTGTTTTCTTGCGCATTTATCTATTGCATTTCCTCTATGTTCTTAGAGAGTGTTACGTCTGTTGAGGTGTCTCTGTACACGCTGTTACCTATTCTGGTTGTGAGGACGTGGTCCCCTATCAAGGAAAGCACTTCCTGCTGCGCATCTGTCCAGAGGTTCCGGCCTTTTACAAGACGCATGTGCTGTGCAAAATCACCAACTATAATTAGGGGTCTTTTGTTAGCAATCACAGTAGTTTTCCTAAAAAGCTTTCTAAATTTCTTGTTTTAGCCTTCGACTGCTATATACGTTTAATACAAAGATACTCTCCAAATTTTTGCTTGGCGGGGGGATTTCAATTCAAATGTGATCTATGTTATGGACTCCTGTATAACGTGAGTCTGATTGTCGTGACGCTTCTCCGCGTGACTCCAGTGGGGGCTCATAGTGCATAGCTTGCAAATTTGGTAATACCTCAAGTTTCCTGAGTGACCATGAAGTCACGCTCCTCCGCTATTCTAGTCACAAAATTTCATAGGTTCCCTGTTTTTCGACGCTATGCCTACAATTCCACTGGAACATTTTGTAGCTAGTAGCTTTGGCTGTGTCTGCCATGTCCGGTGGTCTCATGGGCAGTTCTGCTTCTAGAGTTCTGTAATGTTTGTTTTCTACCATTATCAACCTGCATTCTCCACTGTCGATTTTCTGCGTATTTCGCCGGGCTGCATTTGCATACCAGCAAGTTCTTGGTTCATCCCAAGGTTGATGCTTCGAGCATGTTCTCCACTCGTTTGCCTAAAGTTTCTTGTGCGTCATTATTGACGTCATCAGTCACTTTTCATTTTGCTGCTTGCCCTCCAGATGTTTGTGATATCACAGGCGTTGACATTTGCTAGGCATTGGCGTAATGTGTTTGGAATGCTTTTGTTGACATTTCCTTAGTCTAGCATTCTCTTCTCTTAATTGCTTGATTTGTTCATCTTGTTTTTCGTTTTCTTTGCTGATTTGCTTAAGCCGTTTGGTAATTTCAGCTAACACTAACGCCAGGACGGCTCCCTCTACAGCTACACCGAGTGCTTTCGTGGTCCCGAGGGCAATCCCGCACACAGCATTCGGCCCGCCACGGCTACGGTACTCGGCTGCTGATCCGAGGGTCGCGGGATCGAATCCCGCCTGCGGTAGCTGCATTTCGATGGAGGCAAAATGTTGAGGCCCGTGTGCTGTGCGATGTCACTGCACATTAAAGAACCCCAGACGGTCGATATTTCAGGAGCCCTCAACTACGGCTTCTCTCATAATTAGATCGTGGTTTCAGGACATACAGCCCCAGATATCAATCAAATGACAGTGTTCGCCCCGCTCCCCTGTGCTCGGTTTACCACTCCGCCGCCAGGTTTCATTGGGTGTCTGCACCATTTGGAGTCCTGCGTCTTGATCTAGGACGGGCCCTTCATCTGGATCCTTCACTTGAGTTAAGCCGGTTTAGGACCCTAAACTGCATCTGGACCTGGTACTGCGTGAAGCCTCTTTCCTTCTACGTGTTGTAATCTGAAAGAGTGCAGGTCGATCCAGCTAATGGATTCCGTGTTTTGTTCGGAGAGGGTTTCCGTCGCTGGCTTGAACCCTCAACGTTATGCTGCTTACGCATATCTTTGTTGTCCTGGTATCAAGGCATTTTCAAGCGAGAAGGATGCTTCTATAATAAGCGTATTGTAGGTAGCAGCAAGGTCTCCGAAGTAGGCAGTGAAACATAAAAATAATGCCGTATGATTCTCCCTATGGCCAAAGCAAATGTTCGTCGTAACTCCAGTGAGACAACGTCCAGTGTGCGTTTGCGCATTTATTGCCATGAACGTATGACGAGCATCACACGAGGAAAGCAAACGTCCACACACTTCCTGCCATGTTGTGGGTTTCTCAATTTGCGCAATATTCCAGCGGTCATCTCTATCCTTCTCGTTCAATGGGCGGGAACAATCACTCCCGCCTCGGACGGATATCCCTGCCGTACATTAGCGTCTGATTAGATGTCATATAGCTCTGAACTTTTGCGCACTTGTTCCTCGCTGAGGAACACGACCGCCCAATGCGCGAAAACATTGCACAGCTTTTGTAGTTAGAGGCTCCCACAAAAATATTTGAAACATTTGGTGTTTTTCGTTGCATTTTGCGCCACAGTATTGGGTAGAACACGGGTCTGCATATTTGCCCAGTCTGCCCGGCTTGAATATATGAATTTTCAAATTGATTTTGTAGTCCTTGACAGCTTCTATGTGAGTTTACATGGTAGTGTCTGTATGACAGCACCTACATTTTCTAACGCACCATTGAAATAACGAAAGCTCCTGACTATGCACACAATGTGCAGGCTCAGAAAAAATCACCACGGTTGCAAACCTCTGAACCCACTGCTTTTTTTCAGACAGCACATTCTAAATGTGCATATACAATCGACATTCTCTCTTTCTCTCTTTTGGTCATTAAACTAGATTTTAGAGCGAGATCTTTGCCTCACATATGCTGTCGTACCTCGTAGGAGCAGTATTAGAAGTAAATGTCGGCTCCTGAACTTTGCGAATGAAAAGTAGCGGTCATTCCATATATGCATGCAGTCCTCCACCGAATAATGAAGGCTGCTGGGCATGCTGGTATAGACCTTGTCTTTTCCGCCCCCCGGAAAAGCTCGAGTTCTTGCGCAAACAAGTGACTGGGCGCTGGTGCGACTATAAATGGTGCAGTGACTACATTTAGCACGACTTGTTTGGAAAGCTGGGGTTGTGTATGAAATTCCTACCTCTTGCGGTACTATGTACTACATAGGCCAAACCGATCGCTGCCTTATGAATGTCTGTAGAAGCTGCGAATAACATGAGCAACACGCATGACAGTAATATGACCATCCGCCATGCTAAGTGCGCGGATCTTACTCGCCTCCATGAAATCAAGGTTGCGCGTAAGTACAAAGACAAATTCTCGCAGAAGCTGTCATCTATGTTCTCGTCTTTTTCGCCTAAGTATCTTGCTGACTTGAACACTGCAACCTACTTTTAGTGATGTGTTCGCTACGTTTTTATGGCATCTGCTTTGTCTAGTATTAATTATTTGTCATATGCTGCGAGCCTATTGTGCAGCAGCTAAGATTTCAACATGCAAACACAGCAACAACTTATGCAGGTAAAAATGAACTTTCTTGTTGTAAAGTTGTAAGGCACATGCACGGAGCCACATGGAAAATACAGAAAAATTTTCATTCAGGAGAACAGGCAGGGAGACGGTTTATTTCAAAAATAAATGGTTGTGCGGTGTGGCACCCACTTGGTTGATGAGTCCCAATAAAGCGCAGGTGGCCACGATTGGCCCAGGGTGCCGAGCTATGTTTAATATGTGCCCTGTCTACGGAACTCAGTTGACCAGCAAGGCTGTCGTTCACCACGATCTCCTTCCGCCCTTGGACGAACCTCTCGGCGTACGTGAACCACGGCGAAACTACTTGGCGTGGGCGAAATGAACACGTGTGGTCGATCGTTGGCGGTAGCAGTAGTATACAAGTTTATTTCAAGAAACCACCAGTTTCCTGCAGGATAGAGACCAGGCGGGGCCTGGTCGCCAGCTGTTCTACGCGGAGCTGTGCGAGTTGATGGCCTCCTAGAGATGGGCGCCCAAGTTGACCGTGGACGGTACAACTGGAGCACCCTCTCTAGTCTGCTATTTATTCTCTGCTCCACCGAACATTCTAAAACGTGAAATTCAATGCAGGACACGCAAATAAGGGATTTATTTCTCGCTATCACTGCAGGCTATTGGTGGGTCATTTATTTTCCTTATGAGGCGCGCTTTCGAGTACGTTGTTGCGAGTGCTACTGGTTGGTTGGACTGTTTTAATTTACCATATAATTATTACCTATTTCCTGTTCAATTACATGCCTTGTTGCATTGCTTAGGGCGTCGTGCGGATAATTTCCTTATGAAAATGCAATCAGGCTTCTCAAGCTTTGGATACGATCCACTTCGTTGCTTTATATTTCTGTTTTTCTGATTGCATGCCCCACATATGATTTTGCTCACAGTGTCACGTGTGGCGGCTATTATGGTATATAATCGACGTGTGCTGGTTAAGTTGTTCGCTTTGCGTAGAGCGCTATTTTTAGTTTTCCTTTTTCAATGGGCGATGGTGCACCGGGAAGGCACATTTTACCAGATGAAGGGTGTCCTATTATTTCCGGCAGATTCTCAGCAAAATCGTTCTGATCGGGTGTTACAAATAAAGAAGATGAAGGGGCGACTCACGCGACAGCCGTCCACGGGCGGGCTCGCGCTACATTTCATCCATTCCTTCGATCAGGCCAGACGGTCGGGTACGGTTCTTCGCATTTTGGCTACATTCATTCTGGTGCCGAAACCCGCCGGGTCGTCTGGTCCCTCGACTTTCGGCAATGGAACAACTTCGGACAAAGGGGCCTTCGTCCGCACGGTGATTACCAAGGCCATTTCGACAATCATCACCCTGTTCGAGGATCCACCAACGCCGTTTGGGACGCTCGAGAACCACCTCGCCTTCATCGAGTACAAGCACTGGGAACTCATGGCCTTCGACAACGAGATGCAGGCCGCACTCTTTCACACTGACCGGGAAGCAGACATGGCCACAGCCTTCAAATATGACAGGATGGTGAGCTTCGCCAAATCCGATGTTCGCCGCGCCATCCAGTCGCGTCTGCCAACTCTACCCGTCTTCTTCGCCTGCACCGCGAGACCATTCGTCGCGCCGCTCGCATTGACACAGAAACACGGCCCTATTTACGCACCACCGTGCCTTTCCACCCCGACACCGACCTTCTCCTGCGTCGTCCAAACCGCAGTGCCTCGGCATGCACACGTGACCTCTCACGTGTCCGCCGCACTCCTAGAGAAGTAGAAGCCCGTGGAACTCTGTGCAGTGCCACTCTATAGTACCACGGTCACACAGCCTGCTATTCTGGCCAGGAACGATGATGAAGCGCTCCTGTACACTTGTGGGACGTCGACAGTGCAACTACCAATGCCTTCCATTCGGTCGTCGTGACCTACCATGCCTGACGCAAGGGCGTCCGCCGCGACACTATCGCCTGCGCCTTTGCCACGTTAGGCCCGTTTCTTCACTTCCTCCGCGCTGTGCTTGCAAAGTTCGGAGCCGACTTTCGCCGCTGTGGCCCCTGAGATCAAGAAGGACGGCGAGAAGCGGCCGCACACATCCTCTGGCTCTTCGAAGTACAGCTGAAGATCTCACTTTCACAACGGTAAGGGGCCGACACCAGCGGCGTCCGTAAACAGCAGAATGATGTCCGTGACTTCGTGCCACAAGAACAGGCTCAACGTCCGCAAACGCTACAAGGACGGCAAGTTGCACGGTTGTAAGCCGCACAAGGGAAGGCAGAAGGGAAGGCTCCAAGGGAAGGCAGAAGTATAGGTGACCTTCGGAGTAGCTGAAGCTTTTGAGCAGCGTGACCGCCGCTTCCTCCAGCCTGCAGGTAGAAGGACCGCTGGAAGATAAGGCTCCTCCCGCGGTTACACCGCCAGTGGCAACCCCTTCCACCGCGCCTCACAAGGTTTCGGCTCGCACAAGCACATCTTGCATCTCAATTCACTCATAAGACGGCAGCAGGCTTCACGACGACTTCGAGTTAAAGACTCTTGTGATTTGAAGTTGAGTTTTGTGACGGAACTCGTCACTGGTCACCACGAACGCGGCACTTCGTAAACTCGTCAGCCGCGGGAGTGATTGATTGATTGATTGTGGTTTGGTTAGGAAAGGACGCTAATTTCTGCAGCCCATGTAGGGAGCACGGCTAAGCGTCCGTGGGGGTGTGGGAAAGGGAGTGAAAGAGATAGAGAGGAGAGAAAGGCCGTAGTGGAGGGCTCCGGAAATTTAGACCACCTGGGGTTCTTTAACGTGTACTGACAACGCACAGTACACGGGCCTCTGGGATTTTCGCCTCCATCGAAAATGCGACCGCCGCGGCCGGGATCGAACCCGCGTTTTTTTGGGTGGCAGCCGAGTACCGTAACCACTACACCACCGAGGCGGACCCGCGGGAGTGTGTTACAAATAAAGACGAAGGGGCGGCTAACGCGAGCGGCGGCCACGGGCGGGGAAGAGTGAGCCGGTAAGGAGCCGGTTTCACAGTTCTTTCATTGACCAGAGCGGCTTCACTTTGAGAAACGTTGGCTCGAATTGCGTAATCCCGTTGTTATAGTTTTTAGGATGTTCTCATTTATTTCCACAGGAACGATTTGCGCAGTAGCTATTCCGGTCAGGTAATACACTACATTAACTACTACATTATCTCTCGTATGTGCGCAGGGATTGCAGTGCGAGAACCGAACCTGCTTGAAGTGGTTGTTCAGGGTGTTCGCCGGTTCCCCTAGTGAATTTGATAATTTTTTGCGTCAAGTTTCTGCCTTCCTTGTAGACGCATATCCTAGTATGAAAGAAAAAGCATCCGTGGTTCACCAAGTAAACGCTGATTTGCGCGTGTTACAAAAAGCATGGCTTAATATAACTGGAGTCTCTGAAGAATAGGAATGCAGATAACGATCGCACATGTAAGCACGAAGGGCTGGAATTTTTCGTCCGGCAGGAACGTCCTACCAACCGGTGTCCGTTCGACATCTAAGTATGTCATCTTGGCTTATACAAGTTATATTGGTAATAAATGCCACTCGTTTCTTGGCAAAACGTGGCGTCTGAGTACACCATAAAAAATCGCGCTGCTGCCGTAACAACGGAATAACTTCGTAATTTATTTAGGTCTCATTCTACTCTATCTGAAAGTGAAAGAGCTTTTCGCTCCTTCTAGGTCAAGAGTCAAGAACTGTTTCACTCAACATCATGAGAGAGTTAGAGATTGTTTAACTTTGCCCTCGTAGGACCGCCCGAGCAGCGTGCCGCGTCCGATCATACCATGCACGCAACAGAACGCAATTTTCAGGTACAAGCAGCAGTAAAGCTCATTGTTATTCATCGCTTGCGGGTACCGTGATGTCCTGCGATTTAAGAAAGGTGCGCGCTCTACGCGTTTCCATATCGCAGCGATAATAATTTCATACGCCCTACTTTTTTGTTCGGAACTTTGGCGTGCGACGCGCCGCGGGGCGAATGCGCTCTCAAGAACAATGCCGGTGTTCACATGCATTCGTTAGTTACCCATGGTTTCCGTTCTAAGTACAGTCGGTTCACCAGCCGCTTTGTCTTTTATCACTTCCCTCGACGTCTTTCTGCAAATAACTGCTCTGCAGCGTTGTGGACGAGACGGTAAGTCTGCAAGAATTTTACGGCAAGTGCGAATAATCTTGAATATTTAGGTTGTGTGAATTGTACGAATCGTCGATGCTACCGTGTGCCCGTGCGTTTCGGATTCGTTAGCCGTTGGTGCATCGTAGTGAAACGAGGTATTTTCAAGGTGCTGCCTCACCGTCCGTCGGTGCTTTATCGTCGCTTCGTTCAGATAATTATGGAGACTATACGATTAACGGGTAACTCCAGTTGTGGTGAGCGTCGTGCTGGGTATGCGAAATAATGGGGTCATTGTTGTTGTGATTCGCGTCGTGCATGGCGTGTTGTGCAAATTTTTAACGGTGTGGACGGTATGCTAAAGAATCTGATTTTTCACCACGCACCTGAGAAATGTAGCGAAAGTGCGAGCATCGATCCTATCCGCACGTTGCGCTCGGAAATCCAGGTAGTTTGGATACGCCAGACCGAGAATATTGTACCCTGCGTGGGCACATTTTCTCAGGCCTTCTAACAATATTTTTGAGGCAAGTTGACCACTTGTTGTCTGTTTCAGAACCTGCTAATTACTTACATTGCTGACGCGATGTCGCTCTGAAGTCGTTTTATTGTAACACCACGCCCATCGTCACGCACACTGTCTATGATGTGTGCGACAAGTATTGACTCGCTACAAGTGTCGACTCATACGAAAGGTCAACTCGCGCTGCTTGCGCAGTCGAACTTCCAAAGGCTGACATGGTGAGCCGCCGATACGTTGGCGAGATTATTTTTCAAGGGGCATAGTAGATGGTTTCTAAAGCAAGCGTAGTCGAGGCACTGGGGCTGGGCGCTACTTAGGCTATAGCAACATTGATAGCAGCACGAAAGCCGGCCCGGATGAGATATCTTGATCGCCATTACGGAAATGGCCCGGCAAATTCTTTTCGAGCGCACATTGAAGACGCCTTAACCTTGGTTTGAGAAAAATGTTTCGTTTGGGATCGAAATTCGTAGACACTCATTATGTGAAAGTTTTTTACTGAGTTCCACCAGCAGCATGTCCTAATGAGTGCGCGTTGATACCAATATTTTCGTTTTGACTCAAAGCCTAAGAGGGGGTATGCCTACCAGACAATTCTTTGTGTCAGTGAGCAAGGGCACATGCGACAAAAAAGACGGCCTTAAGCGCGATAGCGGATATAAATTGGATTTTAATTAAGAAAATTAGGTACAACATAACGTTCTGACAACTGAGAGGACATGCACCTTCATTCGTTACACATAACACTTGAGAGTTTTCCTTTGTGAAGTGTTGGTGTCACGAACTGTTCTGCATGTCGACCGCGCGAAGGTGATAGATCTCAATGAAATAACCAGATCATACCGAACGGCGAAGCTGTGCGAATACTCATTGGGTGGTAAATCGATGGCTGTGGGTGTATACTACACTTTTTTTGTCATTTTGTAACCCTCTATACAACCATACACAACAATATTTACAACACAGCCATTCACAACAATCTTTAGCAAGCGGAAAAAAATTTCGTCCTAACACAAATACCGTTAGTGACAAAAACGCTGATAGGGGTGTAGAACAGTTCTTTTCCTCGTAAGTGCCAAATTAATGCTTCCTACAAAGCCTTGTTTAGGCGATTGTTTTATTTTGTTGTTAGATAATCGCTTTAAATGTAGAAATAAAATTCTTACGGCTTCGTGACATGATGAATGCGAAATCTCTCATGCGCATTAGTTTAGCGGTCGTATGTCGTGAATATTTACTTCAAATAATAATTACTTGTTCCATGCCATTATGAGAGGCACGGCTGATACTGAGTTATAGCTCATTTTTTGATGAATATTGCTCGCAACCTGGAGAACGGCATTCCTCAACATTACTCCCTCCAAGCCACATTTGGCACTAGGAAATATCTAGAAAGAAAAATGTACGCATCTCCACGAAGTGAATCAGGACGATTGGGTGAAGCACTGGGGTCGTTCTTACTGTGAATCACCCGTGACACTTCCCACTCGCGCACGTGACGGTATCTATAATGTTTTATTTTTCATGACTCGTATGTCGTGTTCAGTTCTGCATTCCATTTTCCTTCTGTTATCACAGTTTTTCTTGTTCCACGTTTCGGTAAAGCAAAGGACGTCTGCTTTACCACAGCGCACTGTCGTGTATTTTTGCTGCGGCGTACATTGTGCTGCCATGTCGCCTAAATGTCGGTATCGATTTTACACGTTGCTGTACCTAGGTATCGTACCGGTACCGGACACCGGGTTTCTCTATACATACGCTACGTATGCACTGTATGGGTGGGCAGCCTCCAGGATCGGCCCACACATGGTCCCACAGCCGCACGCTCATGTTCTCCTGTAGTGCTGTATTGCTAAGGGCCCAGGTACCGTGACGGACGGACAACGTGGATGGACGCACTAGCTTCGCCTCGAATACATCTGCGTTCAGTGTTGTGGCGTGCAGCTTCTTTTTGATTTTTTTTTAATTTCCTAGTCATTTGTCTTTTGATTCTCTTCTCGCTATGCCCACTGCAGGACGGATGCCTCCACGACCAATACCAAGTCCTTTACTGGGCCAACTAATTTGAATTTGTGCCTGCAAATATTACGTTGAAAGACGCAAAATCCGGGCTGGTAACGATCAAACTCTTATATCTGACGATGATATGAACAAGGCCAACAAACGTGATCGTCGATGATAAGAACAGAGTGGCGGTGAGGCGCGTCGGCTTTTTGACATGCATCAGATAGCGTTTCGGTATTATCACTGGCACTCGCTTGCAATCTGTAACGTATGTACTTACATACGCGTTTGGCATGCGAAGTTTGTATCGTCGAAGGTCGTTTGATCGGGTCCGTGCTGAGGCGGCTGCACTTCGATGGATGCAAAATGTTGAGGCCTGTTTACTATACTATGCCAGAGCACGTTTTAAAAGTATCCCAAGCGGCCCAAATTTCCGGAGGCCTCCGCTACGGCGCCTGTCGTAACGAAATCGTGGTTTTGGGATGTAAAACTCCCAACATGAAGCAAAGTCATCAAAGTTAGTAGGATATTCTACACATTTCGAGAAGCAGCCTGCATGTTAGGTGCGGGCTGTGGCGAGCGACAATGTGCGTCACAAGAAAGTAAAAGCCAATCCCTGCGAAAGACAGGAAAAGTGCGTGTGTCAAATTATGAGATGAATGCTCCCCATCCTTCTCATTCTTCCCCAGGGCCGCGCAGCTCGTCTCTTGGTATGCATGCCTTTAGTTTATTCGATTAGTTAAGCGAGGCTTTGCATGTTTCAATGATTCGTCCGTTGTGTCCGAGTTCCAGGCTGTGTGTAACAAAAAGATGAGCCCTTAATCCATGTAGTTTTCGTTAATACAGAACCGTCTACGACAAGGAGACATGATTCCTCTAGTGTTATGTTAAAACGGCGTAAAACGAAGGCATCACCCTAAATGTGATGACTTACACATAAATGACAGGAAGGGGGTCTCATGAAACACAGGAAACAAAAAGTCGTAGGCTCTGCTGTGGGCGCAGCGCGGTTCCGTCTAGTTGCACTTTGCTGGGTGCTCTCCCATACTTGTCATTCCTTCTCGTTCTGTTGTGCTCACCCTCTCCCGCTCCTTCCTCTTTGACTTAATCTTTCGTTCGCTTCCTATTTGTTTTCACCTTCCCACACTCTTCTTCATCACTGTTGTACCTTTGTTTTATCGCCATCCTCTCATCTACTAAACTCTTCCTCTTCATAATCGGCCAGTTCCTCCACGTCGACTTCCTCATTTTCTTCCTTCTCTTTTCTTGGTCACTGTCCTCCCGTTGTTTCACATCTTCGTTGTCACTGTCTCCCTCCCACACTTTTTCCTTGCCTGTTAGTTTTAGCCGACAACTGACCACATATAATGTCCAGAAACATCACCCTACCATAGTCGAACATCAGCGCGCCTATTTACAACTGTCGCTCCAAGGCGTATAGCTCGTGAAACCAATGACGAGCACGTTGGTAGTTAACTCGTGTTGCATGAAAACGTTGCTGGAATCGTCTTCGTGGGAATTATACCGCCTCTAGCAGCGCTGTTGGGAAAATGTATCGTGGAAACATTGCTACACGGTCACGTGTCACTTGGTCGAGTTCTGTTTCATATCCACTGTTTTTATCGTACGGTTCTAACGTTGCTCCGAAGACGTTTGAGTGGCTCGGCGTGTTGGCAATTTCACAGCTGCAACCGTCGTTGCAGGCATACACGGAATTATGCCGTCAGACGACCATGGTATACAGGCTGGACATGTGACCGAAAAGGATCCGGCGACTCACTGTCCTATAGGAAAACGATGCCATGGACGAGCAAGAACGATGGGAGCACATGGGCGCTGCACGAGAGCGCAGGCTCTTCACCTTTTGTTCGCGGCGGCCTCGGCTTTCCCATTCGCAGGGAACACTGCCCTATAAAATGATATCAGCTTTTTGTGCTTCCTCCAGGAATATATAACATCAAACGGTCAGAAAGAAATCTCCCATCAGATACGTCGCATTAAGTACCAATTGCGTGCGCAATGCTCTAGGTGATATCACACCCACATGCATGAGAGCACGAGAGGCACAACATAGTAGTTAGACGTAGAATTGACCACTCTGTGAGGTGGTAACACATTACGACAAAAAAATGCGCGATAAAACGGAGTAAAAAAAAGCAGGCAATATTAGCAAGACTAGCAACGGGAGGTTCATTGGGAGATGCTCACATATAGGCAATGTAATACAATGAAAACTCCTAGGCCTACTCAGAGGATGCAACCCAATTGCATCGTGAGCTAGATTCTGCTGCGTGTTCTGTCAACCTTTTCTTTCAGTGTGACGTCGTTCCTGTTTCCCAGTCAATATTTTCCGTTGTCTTTGTTCCTCCCTTGTCTTCCTTTTTGTCAGTATCGGTTTCTTCTGTTTCTTCACTGTCGACGCCTTTCTCTTCTTTCTGTCATGACCGTCTTATTAGCAGTTTTCTCTCTCTTCATGGTCGTCGTATTTTTCATATCTTCGCTGATGAAACCACAGCCGGTGGTTACTAATGTGTACTATCGAAACAGGGTTCAGAATCAGGGTCGTGGCCTAAAAGTCAACCATGTAGTGCTCAGCCATGCCAGTGCCTTTCTACGATGTGAGAGCCCTGACTGAGAATGCACGATACCCAATCAGCGGTCAGAATATAATATTTTAGTGGTACCGCTCCTATTGAACTGCTTTGAATACGCACATGGGTGGAGACTTTTTTCCACACTCAAGGTGATGTCGGTTAGGGACGCGGGCGACGACGGGGCTGTACACAGTAGCCACCTATTTCGGTCACTGGAATGGTTCCGTAACAACTTACGCTGTAAAACACGTGAAAACACTGAGCTCGCGTTCAGTATCTTAACTATAGTCCTGTTCGGTGCAGTTCTCGTCTTAATAGCGGTGAGGCAGTGGTGGAATTCCCTGTCCTGTTGATTATAACGAGTCCATAATAGCTTCCGTTGTTAAATTTCCATGAGCAGAGGACGCAGCGCAGTGACATACCAGGCTAGACTTTTCTGCGTTTTCTCGCATTCTTCTCTTTTTGTCAAATCTTGTCATTCTTCTTCCTAATAACCTTCTGTGGATGTCTTCTGTTTATGGTTCCCCTTTCTCTTCCTAGCTACCGTCTTCGGCACTACTTTCTCGTCGTCACCATCTTGCTGTTTGTCTTGGTCGGTGTATACATTCTCACTTTGGTCTTTTTTTTCGCACGACTTTTATCGTCTTCATTATGAAATCACAACTGACGGCTGAAGACACACATCTGGAATACAAATATGCGAAATAAAAGGGCTAGCTGGAACACGAAAACCTCCTCCGTGCCGTGAGATTCGCGGATGGATCGTACTGCTGCTATTAGGTTACCTTGGAGTGTACGCTAGAGGTGATTTCCATTTTTGCCATTTTGAGCTATAGGGGTTGCGAGCAGCTGTGACGACGGCGGGAGTCATTTCCCCAATACGGCCACTGTGACGAATCCTCAACAGCTTGTGTATATGTATCAAATACATTCCACTACCGTTCATTATATCCTATTTGCATAAAGAAGGAAATATATGCAACTATATCATCTAAAATCAGCAACTGGCCGTCTCTCAACGAAACGTTTTGGGTACTCTGCTATTTTAATCTACATATAGATGGTGTTGTGCCGACTTCCATTATTGTTAGCTGCACCGTATATGCAAACGACACGGGAGCATTGATTTCATCGTCATGCTATATGCATTAAAGAATAGCATCAATTACATTCTCCGAGACTCTGTATGTGTCCACACAAATCATCTCAAGATAAACTGCAATAAATCTAAAGGACTTACATTTTTATGAAACAGGACAAAATGCTACAAAAACAGGCTTTGTCTGATCATAAAATACAAATACAAATATTATATAAAGAATTAGAACATAGTTTGCCGTCACGTTACAGTGGAAACAACACGTCGATTTTGCGTCGAAATGTTAGTACGAAGAGATGCCGTGTACTCAGAAGTGCTAAACTT
>CM023488.1:81838808-81875722 GCA_013339685.2 Hyalomma asiaticum | reverse complement strand
TCAAGCCGACGCCTTCGCGCACCTTGTCAGTGTGCTCACAATAATTAAGCCCTTCAATTCTCGCACACTACGACCTATCTGCCCCAACAGAGATCCGAACGGATGCTAGTGGGTATGGAGTTGGCGCTGTTCTAGCCCATTATCAAAGCGGACACGACAGAGTTATTGCGCACGCAAGCCGCTTGCTTTCACACGCGGAACGCAATTACATCACAACAGAGTGCGAGTGCCTCGCACTTGTGTCGGTGGTCACCAAATTCCGGCCATACCTATATGGCCGACCTTTCACTACTACCGCAAGCCGCCATGCTCTCTGCTGGCTCTCGACGCTCAAAGGTTCAACGGGTCGTGAAGGTCGTTTGGCCCTACGTTTCCAAGAATTCGACTACACAATGGTGTACAAGTCCGGTAGGCTGCACCAGGACGCCGACTGCTTGTCTCTTCACCGTGTCGACGCTCCAGATCCCAATAAAAAGCTTCTGGGATCCTCACACTCGATGTTTTTTTTCAACGTCGGGGAAGAGCACGAATGTGATGCATCGTTGCGCGACGTCATCCACCACCTTTGCTCTCATCCAGCAGACCCTTCCCTTCGCATGTTTCTCCTTGTGGATGGCGACATATACCGCCTAAATATGCGCCCTGATGGACATGAACTATTCATAGTTTTTCCCTCCCATCTGCAGGCGACTGTACTCACGCAGCTCCATGACGTACCCATAGCGGGCACCTCGCTACTTCCCGGACGCACGACCGTCTGCAGAGACGACCGTCTGCAGAGACGTCTGCAGAGACGAGACGTCTGCAGAGACGTCGGCGAAAAATGCCAATGTCGTAAAAGCCCAGCTCTCCTTCCGGCCGGATTTCTCTAGCCAATTGATACACCACCCGAACCGTTTTATTGTATGAGCCTGGATTTCTCGGGACCGCTCCCTACTTCACGATGAGGAAATAATTTGATTGCTGCTGCAACGGATTATTCAACCCGCTATCACATCACACGGGCCGTTCAGACCACCTGCGCAACCGACGGCGTCGATTTCCTCCTGGAAGACCTTATCTTGCACCATGTGCTCCTCCCCACCTTCTTACATACAGGGGCCGTAGATTTTTATATAAGGTTGTTGGATGCCTCCTTCGCTCATGTGCCACGAAACACAAACAAAAGACAGCGTATCGCCTTCAAACGAACGCGCTCACGGAACGCCTGAACCGAACACTTAAGGATATGCCGTCTATGTATGTTTCTTCAAATCATCCTGACTGGGACGCCGACCGCCCCACACTCCCCGTTCTAACTCCTCTATGGACGTCAACCGACATTGCTGTTCGACACGCTTCTGCCAACTGATCTAGCGTCCCCCTCTGTGTGCTCGCGACACTATCGCTACAGCTGCCAAGGCACGCGAAATCGCAGAATGAGAAAATCTTAGGTTACTGAAGTTACGAACTCAAGTTACGAACTTTGTCTCTCGCGTTTCAGAACCTGAATGCGTCGCAAGCAGCTGGCTACGAGCTGGCCAATGTGCAAGTTCATCTCCATGTGCAATAAACAATGCACTGCTTCTGCGCCAACGCATTTCACTTTTGTGTCATACCGATTCCTATAACAGGGGGACCAGCCACATTTTTTTGCAATAAGTGTAATGTTATCGCCAGTTTTTCTAGTCCAAACAAGGGCTGCGTAATTGATGTAAGCGTGAAATAAGAAATGGTGAATTAAAGTTTAGCACTTCTGAGTACACGGCATCTCTTCGTACTAAACATTTCGACGCAAAATCGACGTGTTGTTTCCACTGTAACGTGACGGCAAACTATGTTCCTAATTCTTTATTAAATATTTGTATTTGTATTTTATTGATCAGAAAAGCCTGTTTTTGTAGCATTTTTTGTCCTGTTTCATAAAAATGTAAGTCCTTTAGATTTATTGCAGTTTATCTTGAGATGATTTGTGTGGACACATACAGATGTCTCGGAGAATGTAATTGATGCTATTCTTTAATGCAATATAGCATGACGATGAAATCAATGCTCCCGTGTCGTTTGCATATACGGTGCAGCTAACAATAATGGAAGTCGGCACAACACCATCTATATGTAGATTAAATAGCAGAGTACCCAAAACGTTTCGTTGAGAGACGGCCAGTTGCTGATTTTAGATGATATAGTTGCATATATTTCCTTCTTTATGCAAATAGGATATAATGAACGGTAGTGGAATGTATTTGAATACATATACACAAGCTGTTGAGGATTCGTCACAGTGGCCGTATTGGGGAAATGACTCCCGCCGTCGTCACAGCTGCTCGCAACCCCTATAGCTCAAAATGGCAAAAATGGAAATCACCTCTAGCGTACACTCCAAGGTAACCTAATAGCAGCAGTACGATCCATCCGCGAATCTCACGGCACGGAGGAGGTTTTCGTGTTCCCAGCTAGCCCTTTTATTTCGCATATTTGTATTCCAGATGTGTGTCTTCAGCCGTCAGTTGTGATTTCATTAATGAAGACGATAAAAATGTCGTGCGAAAAAAAAGACCAAAGTGAGAATGTATACAACGACCAAGACAAACAGCAAGATGGTGACGACGAGAAAGTAGTGCCGAAGACGGTAGCTAGGAAGAGAAAGGGGAACCATAACAAGAAGACAATCCAACAGAAGGTTATTAGGAGAAGAAGAATGAACAAGATTTGACAAAAAGAGAAGAATGCGAGAAAGCGCAGCAAAGTCTAGCCTGGTATGTCACTGCGCTGCGTCCTCTGCTCATGGAAATTTAACAACGGAAGCTATTATGGACTCGTTAGAATCAATAGGAGCAGAGAATTCCACCACTGCCTCACCGCTATTACGGCGAGAACTGCACCGAACGGGGATAGTTAACGTACTGAACGCGAGCTCAGTGTTTTCACGTGTTTTGCAGCGTAAATTGTTACGGAACCATTCCAGTGACCGAAATTGATGGCTACTGTGTACAGCCCCGTCGTCGCCCGCGTCCCTAACCGACATCACCTTGAGTGTGGAAAAAAAGTCTCCACCCATGTGCGTATTCAACGCAGTTCAATAGGAGCGGTACCACTAAAATAATATTATATACTGACCGCTGATTGGGTATCGTGCATTCTCAGTCAGGGCTCTCACATCGTAGAAGGCACTGGCATGGCTGAGCACCACATGGTTGACTTTTCGGCCACGACCCTGATTCTGAACCCTGTTTCGATAGTACACATTAGTAACCACCGGCTGTGGTTTCATCAGCGAAGATATGAAAAATACGACGACCATGAAGAGAGAGAAAACTGCTAATAAGACGGTCATGACAGAAAGAAGAGAAAGACGTCGACAGTGAAGAAACAGAAGAAACGGATACTGACAAAAAGGAAGACAAGGGAGGAACAAAGGCAACGGAAAATATTGACTGGGAAACAGGAACAATGTCACACTGAAAGAAAAGGTTGACAGAGCACGCAGCAGAATCTAGCTCACGATGCAATTGGGTTGCATCCTCTGAGTAGGCCTAGGAGTTTTCATTGTATTACATTGCCTATATGTGAGCATCTCCCAATGAACCTCCCGTTACTAGTCTTGCTAATATTGCCTGCTTTTTTTTTTACTCCGTTTTACCGCGCATTTTTTTGTCGTAATGTGTCACCACCTCACGGAGTGGTCAATTCTACGTCTAACTACAATGTTGTGCCTCTCGTGCTCTCATCCATGTGGGAGTGATATCACCTAGAGCATTGCGCACGCAATTGGTATTTAATGCGACATATCTGCTGGGAAATTTCTTTCTGACCGCTTGATGTTATATATTCCTGGAGGGAGCACAAAAAGCTTATATCATTTTATAGGGCAGTGTTATCTGCGAATGGGGAAGCCGAGGCCGCCGTGAACAAAAGGTGAAAAGTCTGCGCTCTCGCGCAGCGCCCATGTGCTCCCATCGTTCTTGCTCGCTCATGGCATCGTTTTCCTATAGGACAGTGAGTCGCCGGGTCCTTTTCGGTCACATGTCCAGCCTGTATACCGTGGTCGTCTGACGGCATAATTCCGTGTGTAGGCAACGACCGTTCAGCTGTTAAATTGCCGACACGCCGAGCCAGTCAAACGTCTTCGGAGCAGCGCAACAACCGTACGATAAAAGCAGTGGATATGAAACAGAAGTCGACCAAGTGACACGTGACCGTGTAGGAATGTTTCACGACACATTTTCGCAACAGCGCTGCTAGGGTCGGTATAATTCCCACGAAGACGATTCCAGCAACGTTTTCATGCAACACGAGTTAACTGCCAACGTGCTCGTCATTGGTTTCACGAGCTATACGCCTTGGAGCGACAGTTATAAATAGGCGCGCTGATGTTCGACTAGGGTAGGGTGATGTTTCTAGACATTATATGTGGTCAGTTGTCGGCTAGAACTAACAGGCAAGGAAAAAAATGTGGGAGGGAGACAATGACAACGAAGATGTGAAACAAGGGAGGGTGACCAAGAAAAGAAAGGAAGCAAAAGGAGGAAGTTGGCGTGGAGGAACTAGCCGATTATGAAGAGGAAGAGTTCAGCAGATGAGAGGATGGCGATAAAACAAAGGTACTACAGTGATGAAGAAGAGTGGGAAGGTGACGTCAACAAATAGGAAGCAAACGAAAGATTAAGTCAAAGAGGAAGGAGCGGGGGAGCATGAGCACAACAGAACGAGAAGGAATGACAAATATGACAGAGCACACAGCAAAGTGCAAGTAGACGCAACCGTGCTGCGCCCACCGCAGAGCCTACGACTTTTTGTTCCCTGTGTTTCACGAGGCCCCCTTCCTGTCATTTGTGTGTAAGTCATCACATTTACGGCGATGCTTTCCTTTTACGCCGTTTTAAGATAACACTAGAGGAATCATGTCTCGTTGTCGTAGACGGTTCTGTATTAACGGAAACTGCGTGGATTAAGGGCTCATCTTTTTGCTACACAAAGCCTGGAACTCGGGCACAACGGACGAATCATTGAGGAATGCAAATCCTCGCTTCAAAGCGCTCGAATAAACTAAGGGCATGCATACCAAGAGAGAAGCTGTGCGGCCGTGGGGAACAATGAGAAGGGTGGGGAGCATTCATCTCATACACTGACAAACGCACGTTTCCTGTCTTTCGCAGGGATTGCCTTTGTGACTTTCTTGCGCTCGCCAGAGCCCGCACCTAACTTGCAGGCTGCTTCTCAAAATGTGTAGAATATCCTGCAAACATTGATGACCTTTTGTTTCATGTTTGGAGTTTTACGTCCCAAAGCCACGATTTTGTTGCGACAGGCGCCGTAGCGGAGGGCTCCGGAAATTTCGGCCTCTTGGGATACTTTTAAAACATGCGCTGATATGGTATAGTAAACAGGCCTCAACATTTTGGATCCATCGAAGAACAGCCGCCTCAGCGCGGATCCGATCAAACGACCTTCCACGATACAAACTTCGCATGCCCAACGCTTATGTAAGTACGTTACAGATTGCAAGCGAGTGCCAGTGATAATACCGGAACGCTGTCTGATGCATGTCAAAAAGCCGACGCACCTCACCGCCACTCAGTTCTTCTTAATCAGTGACGATCACGTTTGTCTGCCTTGTTCATATAATCGTCAGATATAAGAGTTTGGATCGTTACCAGCCCGGATTTTGCGTCTTTCAACGTAATATTTGCAGGCACAAATTCAAATTAGTTGGCCCAGTAAAGGACTTGGTATTGGTCGTGGAGGCATCCGTCCTGCAGTGGGCATAGCGAGAAGAGAATCAAAAGACAAATGACTAGGAAATTAAAAAAAAATCAAAAAGAAGCTGCACGCCACAACACTGAACGCAGATGTATTCGAGGCGAAGCTAGTGCGTCGATCCACGTTGTCCGTCCGTCACGGTACCTGGGCCCTTAGCAATACTGAACTACAGGAGAATATGAGCATGCGGCTGTGGGCCAATGTGTGGGCCGATCCTGGAGGTAGCACACCCAGACAGTGCATACGTAGCGTATGTATAGAGAAACCCAGTGTCCGGTACCGGTACGATACCTAGGTACAGCAACGTGTAAAATCGATACCGACATTTAGGCGACATGGCAGCACAATGTACGCCGCAGCAAAAATACACGACAGTGCGTGGTGGTAAAGCAGACGTCCTTTGCTTTACCGAAACGTGGAACAAGAAAAACTGTGATAATAGAAGGAAAATGGAATCCAGAACTGAACACGACATACCAGTCATGAAAAATAAAACATTATATATACCGTCACGTGCGCGAGTGGGAGGTGTCACGGGTGATTCACAGTAAGAACGACCCCAGTTCTTCACCCAATCGTCGTGATTCACTTCGTGCAGATGCGTGCATTTTTCTTTCTAGATATTTCCTAGTGCCAAATGTGGCTTGGAGGGAGTAATGTTGAGCAATGCCGTTCTCCAGGTTGCGAGCAATATTCAGCAAAAAATGAGCTGTAACTCAGTATCATCCGTGCCTCTCACAATGGCATGGAACAAGTAATTATTATTTGAAGTAATATTCACGACATACGACCGCTAAACTAATGCGCATGAGAGATTTCGCATTCATCACGTCACGAAGCCGTAAGAATTTTATTTCTATATTTAAAGCGATTATCTAACAAATAAAACAATCGCCTAAACAAGGCTGTGTAGGAAACATTGATTTGGCACTTACGAGGAAAAGAACTGTTCTACTCCCCTACCAGCGTTTTTGTCACTAACAATATTTGTGTTAGGACGAAAACTTTTTCCGCTTGCTAAAGATTGTTGTGAATGGTTGTGTTGTAAATATTGTTGTGTATGGTTGTATAGAGGGTTACAAAATGACAAAAAAGTGTATTATACACCCACAGCCATCGATGTACCACCCAATGAGTATTCGCACAGCTTCGCCGTTCGGTATGATCTGGTTATTTCATTGACATCTATCACCTTCACGCGGTCGACACGCAGAACAGTTCGTGACACCAACACTTCTCAAAGGAAAAACTCTCAAGTGTTGTGTGTAACGAATGAAGGTGCATGTCCTCTCAGTTGTCAGAACGTTATGTTGTACCTAATTTTCTTAATTAAAATCCAATTTAATATCCGCCTATCGCGCTTAAGGCCGTCTTTTTTGTCGCATGTGCCCTTGCTCACTGACACAAAGAATTGTCTGGTAGGCATACCCCCTCTTAGGCTTTGAGTCAAAACGAAAATATTGGCATCGACGCGCACTCATTAGGACATGCTGCCGGTGGAATTCAGTAAAAAACTTTCACATAATGAGTGTCTACGAATTTCGATCCCAAACGAAACATTTTTCTCAAACCAAGGTTAAGGCGTCTTCAATGTGCGCTCGAAAAGAATTTGCCGGGCCATCTCCGTAATGGCGATCAAGATATCTTATCCGGGCCGGCTTTCGTGCTGCTATCAATGTTGCTATAGCCTAAGTAGCGCCCAGCCCCAGTGCCTCGACTACGCTTGCTTTAGAAACCATCTACTATGCCCCTTGAAAAATAATCTCGCCAACGTATCGGCGGCTCACCATGTCAGCCTTTGGAAGTTCGACTGCGCAAGCAGCGCGAGTTGACCTTTCGTATGAGTCGAGACTTGTAGCGAGTCAATACTTGTCGCACACATCAGAGACACAGTGTGCGTGACGATGGGCGTGGTGTTACAATAAAACGACTTCAGAGCGACATCGCGTCAGCAATGTAAGTAATTAGCAGGTTCTGAAACAGACAACAAGTGGTCAACTTGCCTCAAAAATATTGTTAGAAGGCCTGAGAAAATGTGCCCACGCAGGGTACAATATTCTCGGTCTGGCGTATCCAAACTACCTGGATTTCCGAGCGCAACGTGCGGATAGGATCGATGCTCGCACTTTCGCTACATTTCTCAGGTGCGTGGTGAAAAATCAGATTCTTTAGCATACCGTCCACACCGTTAAAAATTTGCACAACACGCCATGCACGACGCGAATCACAACAACAATGACCCCATTATTTCGCATACCCAGCACAACGCTCACCACAACTGGAGTTACCCGTTAATCGTATAGTCTCCATAATTATCTGAACGAAGCGACGATGAAGCACCGACGGACGGTGAGGCAGCACCATGAAAATACCTCGTTTCACTACGATGCACCAACGGCTAACGAATCCGAAACGCACGGGCACACGGTAGCATCGATGATTCGTACAATTCACACAACCTAAATATTCAAGATTATTCGCACTTGCCGTAAAATTCTTGCAGACTTACCGTCTCGTCCACAACGCTGCAGAGCAGGTATTTGCAGAAAGACGTCGAGGGAAGTGATAAAAGACGAAGCGGCTGGTGAACCGACTGTATCTTAGAACGGAAACCGTGGGTAACTAACGAATGCATGTGAACACCGGCATTGTTCTTGAGAGCGCATTCGCCCCGCGGCGCGTCGCACGCCAAAGTTCCGAACAAAAAAGTAGGGCGTTTGAAATTATTATCGCTGCGATATGGAAACGCGTAGAGCGCGCGCCTTTCTTAAATCGCAGGACATCACGGTACCCGCAAGCGATGAATAACAATGAGCTTTACTGCTTCTTGTACCTGAAAATTGCATTCTGTTGCGTGCATGGTATGATTACGACCTTTGAACAGACGCGGCACGCTGCTCGGGCGGTCCTACGAGGGCAAAGTTAAACAATCTCTAACTCTCTCATGATGTTGAGTGAAACAGTTCTTCACTCTTGACCCAGAAGAAGCGAAAAGCCCTTTCACTATCAGATAGAGTAGAATGAGACCTAAATAAGTTACGAAGTTATTCCGTTGTTACGGCAGCAGCGCGATTTTTATGGTGTACTCAGACGCCACGTTTTGCCAAGAAACGAGTGGCATTTATTACCAATATAACTTGTATAAGCCAAGATGACATACTTAGATGTCGAACGGACACCGGTTGGTAGGACGTTCCTTCCGGACTAAAAATTCCAGCCCTTCGTGCTTACATGTGCGATCGTTATCTGCATTCCTATTCTTCAGAGACTCCAGTTATATTAAGCCATGCTTTTTGTAACACGCGCAAATCAGCGTTTACTTGGTGAACACGGATGCTTTTTCTTTCATACTAGGATATGCGTCTACAAGGAAGGACAGAAACTTGACGCAAAAAATTATCAATTCACTAGGGGAACCGGCGAACACCCTGAACAACCACTTCAAGCAGGTTCGGTTCTCGCACTGCAATCCCTGCGCACATACGAGAGATAATGTAGTAGTTAATGTAGTGTATTACCTGACCGGAATAGCTACTGCGCAAATCGTTCCTGTGGAAATAAATGAGAACATCCTAAAAACTATAACAACCGGATGGCGCAATTTGAGCCAACGTTTCTCAAGGTGAAGCCGCTTTGGTCAATGAAAGAACTGTGTTCCTTACCGGCTCACTCTTCCCCGCCCGTGGCCGCCGCTCGCGTTAGCCGCCCCTTCGTCTTTATTTGTAACATACTCCCGCGGGTTCGCCGCGGTGGTGTAGTGGCTACGGTACTCGGCTGCCACTAAAAAACGCGGGTTCGATCCCGGCCGCGGCGGTCGCATTTTCGATGGAGGCGAAAATGCCAGAGGCCCGTGTACTGTGCGTTGTCAGTACACGTTAAAGAACCCCAGGTGGTCTAAATTTCCGGAGCCCTCCACTACGGCCTTTCTCTCCTCTCTATCTCTTTCACTCCCTTTCCCACACCCCCACGGACGCTTAGCCGTGCTCCCTACATGGGCTGCAGAAATTATCGTCCTTTCCTAACCAAACCACAATCAATGAATCAATCACTCCCGCGGCTGACCAGTTTACGAAGTGCCGCGTCCTTCAAGAACGAGATCCTTGGGATGGGACGCTATCCCGTCCCAAGGTTCGCGTTCGTGGTGACGAGTGACGAGTTCCGTCACAAAACTCAACTTCAAATCACAAGAGTCTTTAACTCGAAGTTGTCGTGAAGCCTGCTGCCGTCTTATGAGTGAATTGAAGATGCAAGATCTGCTTGTGCGAGCCGAAACCTTTGTGAGGCGCGGTGGAAGGGGTTGCCAGTGGCGGTGTAACCGCGGGAGGAGCCTTATCTTCCCGCGGTCCTTCTACCTGCAGGCTGGAGGAAGTGGCGGTCACGCTGCTTAAAAGCTTCAGCTGCTCCGAAGGTCACCTATACTTCTGCCTTCCCTTGGAGCCTTTCCTTCTGCCTTCCCATGTGCGGCTTACAACCGTAGAACTTGCCATCCTTGTGGCGTTTGCGGACTTTGAGCCTGTTCTTGTGGCACGAAGTCACGGAAATCATTCTGCTGTTTACGGACGCTGCTGGTGTCGGCCCCTTACCGTTGCGAAAGTGAGAACTTCAGCTGTACTTCGAAGAGCCAGACGATGTGTGCGGCCGCTTCTCGCCGTCCTTCTTGATCTCAGAGGCCACAGCGGCGAAAGTCGGCTCCGAACTTTGCAAGCACAGCGCGGAGGAAGTGAAGAAACGAGCCTAACGTGGCAAAGGCGCAGGCGATAGTGTCGTGGCGGACGCCCTTGCGTCAGGCATGGTAGGTCACGACGACCGAATGGAAGGCATTGGTAGTTGCACTGTCGACGTCACACAAGTGTACAGGAGCGCTTCATCATCGTTCCTGGCCAGAATAGCAGGCTGTGTGACCGTGGTACTATAGACATAACGAAAGGGAATGGGTCAAGGGCTCGTTCTTTTATTTCTTAGAAACAACTTAATGAGCAAACAGACAATGAAGCCAAGGAAAGCATAGGGGAAGTTACTTGTGGTATTGTAATTGTGGAGAAACTAGAAAGGAAGTAAAGTGGACGAAAAGACAAACCTGCCTTCGGTGGGACCCGAACCCACGACCTTCGGATGTCGCGTCCGATGCTCTACCAACTGAGCTACAAAGGCGGTCGTCCCCCCGTCCACTTTATAGTGTATTTAGGTACGTGTTATCCTGGGAGTGTTAGGCAGCGCCACTCGTGGCCAAGGCGGCGTGTGTAGAACACACTTTCTCGCCAGGAGGCGTCATGTAGAACGTGAACTTAGATGAGATGGCTGCTGCCCAATAAGCCCTCGCATCCTACCTAAGGCACCAAGTCTGCCGCAACGAGGCCCAAGCTATGAAATAACGAAAGGGAAGGGGTCAAGGGCTCGTTCTTTATTTGTTAGAACAACTTAATGAGCAAACAGCCAATGATGCCTAGGAAAGCATAGGGGTAGTTACTTGTGGTATTGTAATTGTGGAGAAAGTAGAAAGGAATTAAAGTGGACGAAAAGACAAACCTGCCTTCGGTGGGACCCTAACCCACGACCTTCGGATGTCGCGTCCGATGCTCTACCAACTGAGCTACAAAGGCGGTCGTCCCCCCGTCCACTTTATAGTGGACAGGGGGACGACCGCCAGCGCTCGTCCCCCGACGGGGGGACGAGCGCTGGGCCAGATGGTATACCTAATATGTTTTTGAAACGTTATTCTGAATGGACCTCTCGGTATTTATCAGTCATTTTTTCAAAGTCTGTTGAGTCATCTACTGTCCCATTACTCTGGGAGTGCGCCAAGGTCGTTCCCATACATAAGGATGGCAATAAACAGGTGGTGTGCAACTATAGGCCAATTTCATTAATATCAACGTCCTGTAAATTACTGGAACACATCATCTATAATATATCATCGAGTACTTGTCTGAACAGAATATTCTCTCACATGCTCAACATGGCTTTCGTTCTGGCTTTTCAACGGTGACACAATTAGTAGAATTCTCCCACGATATTGCATCCACACTTAATGCAGAGGACAGCTTGATGCCATCGTCATTGACTATAGGAAAGACTTTGATACAGTATGCCATAATAAGCTTCTCATTAAAATCAAGGAACTAATTCATGACACTAAACTTACAGACTGGATACAGGACTATCTGAGCTCAGAACACAATTTGTTGCATTTAATCGTGCTCACTCATCTCAGGTCAGTGTCACATCCGGTGTACCACAAGGATCGGTACTGGGTCCATTACTCTTCATCATCTATATAAACGACGTCGTTAAAGTAACTGCTGGGACTTCTGTGAAATGAGACTTTATGCCGATGGCTGTGTCATATACTCTGATTGTGACTAGCACCCAAGATCAGTTGCAGTTAAATAAAGTTTTCGACCGTTTTTGCGAGTGGAGTAAGACATGGCAGATGTCACTGAACTTTAAAAAGACAGTCTCAATGACTTCTCAAATAAAAGCATCCGTTAACGTTTCATATTTTAGTTGTAACCATAAGCTCGAAAGTGTAGACACTTTGAAATACCTCGGTGTTACTTTCACCCCTGACTTGAAATGGCATGCTCACATTCTGAATATATCAAATAAGGCGTTAAGAAAGCTGGGTTACCTAAAGAGAAACTTCGAGATGCAACTAGGGAGTGTAAACTAGTAGCATACAGATCTCTAATAAGGCCTCTCCTAGAGTATGCGTCTGTCGTATGGGCACGCATCATGCCACATAACTATAACAAACTATGATTGATGCTATTCAGAAAAAAGCCATCAGATTTATATGTAAGCGTTATGATCGCCATTTTTCACCTACAATATATGCTAATGAATTACAGCTAAAACGTTTGGCTCTCCGACGCACTTATGACCGTCTTGTCCTGTTGCATAAGATCGCTCATGGGGAAACATTTATTGATTCACCCATTACCTTCACTAAACCTTCTTCTCGAATCACAAGGAGAAGTCACCACCTTAACATAGCTCCTTTGAAGTCATACATTGATTGCTTCAAGTTTTCTTTTTCCTCGCACTATTGATACTTGGATGGTCCCCGGGCTCCCTGCGCGAGCTGTCAAACGATGAATTCGTTGAACAATTGCCAAACTTTTTTCACTGATCAGCTGTGTATACTTTCCTGATGTTCTGCCCATTCAGTGTGTATACTTCAGTGTGTATACTCAATGTGCATACTTTATTTGTGTTATGTTTAATGCCACTTAATGTGATTTAGTGTGACTTAATGTATTGTATTTTATCTTGTGTTGTACTCACTCCTGCAATATCTTGCTGTGCAAGATGCAGTATTTGTAAATAAATAAATAAATAAATAAATAAATAAAAAATAGTGTATTTAGGTACGTGTTATCCTGGGAGTGTTAGGCAGCGCCACTCGTGGACAAGGCGGCGTGTGGTACTATAGAGTGGCACTGCACAGAGTTCCACGGGCTTCTACTTCTCTAGGAGTGCGGCGGACACGTGAGAGGTCACGTGTGCATGCCGAGGCACTGCGGTTTGGACGACGCAGGCGAAGGTCGGTGCGGGGGTAGAAAGGCACGGTGGTGCGTAAATAGGGCCGTGTTTCTGTGTCAATGCGAGCGGCGGGACGAATGGTCTCGCGGTGCAGGCGAAGGAGACGGGTAGAGTTGGTAGAGGCGACTGGATGGCGCGGCGAACATCGGATTTGGCGAAGCTCACCTTCCTGTCATATTTGAAGGCTGTGGCCATGTCTGCTTCCCGGTCAGTGTGAAAGAGCGTCCCAAACGGTGTTGGTGGATCCTCGAACAGGGTGATGAGTGTCGAAATGGCCTTGGTAATTACGGTGCGGACGAAGGCCCCTTTGTCCGAAGTTGTTCCATTGCCGAAAGTCGAGGGACCAGACGACCCGGCGGGTTTCGGCACCAGAATGAATGTAGCCAAAATGCGAAGAACCGTACCCGACCGTCTGGCCTGATCGAAGGAATGGATGAAATGTAGCGCGAGCCCGCCCGTGGACGGCTGTCGCGTGCGTCGCCCCTTCATCTTCTTTATTTGTAACACCCGATCAGAACGATTTTGATGAGAATCTGCCGGAAATAATACAACACCCTTCATCTGGTAAAATGTGCCTTACCGGTGCACCATCGCCCATTGAAAAAGGTCAACTAAAAATAGCGCTCTACGCAAAGCGAAAAACTTAACCAGCACACGTCGATTATATACCTAATAGCCGGCACACGTGACACTGTGAGCAAAATCATATGTGGGGCATGCAATCAGAAAAACAGAAATATAAAGCAACGAAGTGGATCGTATCCAAAGCTTGAGAAACCTGATTGCATTTTCATAAGGAAATTACCCGCACGACGCCCTAAGCAATGCAACAAGGCATGTAATTGAAGAGAATAAATAGCAGACTAGAGAGGGTGCTCCAGTTGTACCGTCCACGGTCAACTTGGGCGCCCATCTCTAGGAGGCCAGCAACTCGCACAGCTCCGCGTAGAACAGCTGGGGACCAGGCGCCGCCTGGTCTCTATCCTGCAGAAAACATGTGGTTTCTTGAAATAAACTTGGTGTACTACTGCTACCGTCAACGATCGACCACACGTGTTCATTTCGCCCACGCCAAGTAGTTTCGCCGTGGTTCGCATACGCCGAGATGTTCGTCCAAGGGCGGAAGGAGATCGTGCTGAACGACAGCCTTGCTGGTCAACTAAGTTCCATGAGACAGGGCACACATTAAACATAGCTCGCACGCTGGGCCAATCATGGCCACCTGCGCTTTATTGGGACTCATCAACCAAGTGGGTCGCACACAGCACAACCATTTATTTTTGAAATAAACCATCTCCCTGCCTGTTCTCCTGAATGAAATTTTTTCTGTATTTGCCATGTGGCTCCGTGCGTGTGCCTTACAACTTTACAACAAGAAAGTTCATTTTTACCTGCATAAATTGTTGCTGTGTTTGCGTGTTGAAATCTTAGCTGCTGCACAATAGGCTCGCAGCATATGACAAATAATTAATACTAGACAAAACAGACACCATACAAACGTAGCGAACACATCACTAAAAGTAGGTTGCAGTGTTCAAGTCAGCAAGATACTTCGGCGTAAAAGACGAGAACATAGATGACAGCTTCTGCGAGAATTTGTCTTTGTACTTCCGCGCAACCTTGATTTCATGGAGGCGAGTAAGATCCGCGCACTTAGCATGGCGGATGGCCGTATTACTGTCATGCGTGTTGCTCGTGTTATTCGCAGCTCCTACAGACATTCATAAGGCAGCGATCGGTTTGGCCTATGTAGTACATAGTACCGCGAGAGGTAGAAATTTCATACACAACCCCAGCTTTCCAAACAAGTCGTGCTAAATGTAGTCACTGCACCATTTATAGTCGCACCAGCGCCCAGTCACTTGTTTGCGCAAGAACTCCAGCTTTTCCGGGGGGCGGAAAAGACAAGGTCTATACCAGCATGCCCAGCAGCCTTCATTATTCGGTGGAGGAGTGCTTGCATATATGGAATGACCGGTACTTTTCATTCGCAAAGTTCAGGAGCCGACATTTACTTTTAATACTGCTCCTACGAGGTACGACAGCATATGTGAGGCAAAGATCTCCGCTCTAAAATCTAGTTTAATGACCAAAAGAGAGAAAGAGAGAATGTCGATTGTATATGCACATTTAGAATGTGCTGTCTGAAAAAAGCAGTGGGTTCAGAGGTTTGCAACCGTGGTGATTTTTCTGAGCCTGCACATTGTGTGCATAGTCAGGAGCTTTCGTTATTTCAATGGTGCGTTAGAAAATGTAGGTGCTGTCATACAGACACTACCATGTAAACTCACATAGAAGCTGTCAAGGAGTACAAAATCAATTTGAAAATTCATATATTCAAGCCGGGGAGACTGGGAAAATATGCAGACCCGTGTTCTACCCAATACTGTGGCGCGAAATGCAACGAAACACACCAAAATATTGTTTTAAAAATGTTTGTAAGAGCCTGTAACTACAAAAGCTGTGCAATGTTTTCTCGCATTGGGGGCGAAGGAACAAGTGCGCAAAAGTTAACAGCTATTTGACATCTCATTACAAGCCAATATACGCAAGGGATATCCTTCTGAGACGGGAGTGATTGTTCCCGCCCATCGAACGAGAAGGATAGATTTGACTGCTGGAATATTGCGCCAACTGAGAAACCCACAACATGGGAGAGAGTGTGTGGGCGTTTGCTTTCCTCGTGTGATGCTCGTCATACGGTCATGGCAATAAATGCGCGCACACACACTAGACGTTGTCTCACTGTGGTTACGTCGAGCTTTGGCCATAGCGAGAATGGTGAGGTATTCTTTTTATGTTTCACTGACTACTTCCGAGATCTTGCTGCTAGCTACAAAGCGCTCATATAGAACCGTCTTTCTTGCTTGGAAATGCCTGGATACCAAGACAACAAATATACGTGGAAGCAACATAGCATAGAGGGTTCAAGCCAGCGACGGAAACTCCCAAATAAAACAGGGAACCCATTAGCTGGATCGACCTGCACTCTTTCACATTATAACACGTAGAAGGGAAAGAGGCTTCACCCAGGGCCAGGTCCAGATGCAGTTCAGGATCTTAAACCGGCTCAAACTCAAGAGATGGATCCTGATGAAGGCCTCGCCCTGGATCGAGTCCCACGACACCAAATGGTGCAGACGCCCAATAGAACCCGGCGGCGTGGGTAACCGAGCACAGGGGAGGTGGGCGAACACTGTGATTTGATTGATATCTGGGGTTGTATGTGCCGACAACACGATCTAATTCTGAGAGACGTCGTATTTAAGGCTCTGGCAATTTCGACCGCTTGGGGATCTTTAATGTGCACTGACATCTCCACAGTACACGGGCCTCAACATTTTGCCTCCATCGAAATGCAGCTACCGCAGGCGGGATTCGATCCCGCGACCCTCGGATCAGCAGCCGAGTACCGTAGCCGTGGCGGGGCGAATGCTGTGTTTGAGATTGCCCTCGGGACCACGAAAGCAGTCGGAGAAGCTGTAGGGGGAGCCGTCTTGGCGTTAGCGTTAGCCTAAATTACCAAACGGCTGAAGCAAATCACAAAAGAAAACGAAAAATAAGATGAACAAATCAAGCAATTGCGAGAAGAGAATGCTACACTAAGGAAATATCAACAAAAGGATTCCAAACACATTACGCCAATGGCTAGCAAATGTCAATGCCTGTGATATCACAAACATCTGGAGGGCAAGCAGCAAAATGAAAAGTCACTCATGACGTCAATAATGACGCACAAGAAAGTTTAGGCAAACGAGTGGAGAACGTGATAGAGGCATCAACCTTGGGATGAACCAAGAACTTGCTGGTATGCAAATGCAGCTCGGCGAAATACGCAGAAAATCGACAGTGGAGAATGCAGGTTGATAATGGTAGAAACATTACAGAACTCTAGAAGCAGAACTGCCCATGAGACCACCGGACATGGCAGACACAGCCGACGCTACTAGCTACAAAATGTTCCAGTGGAATTGTAGGCATAGCGTCGAAAAACAGGGAACCTATGAAATTTTGTTACTAGAATAGCGGAGAGCGTGACTTCATGGTGACTTAGGAAACTTGAGGTATTCCCAAATTTCCAAGCTATGCACTATAAGCGCCCACTGGAGTCACGCGGGAAAGCGTCACGACAATCAGACTCACGTTATACAGGAGTCCATAACATAGATCACATTTGAATTGAAATCCTTCCGGCAAGAAAAAATTTCGACAGTATCTTTGTGTTAAACGTTTATAGCAGTCGAAGTCTAAAACAAGAAATTCAGAAAGCTTTTTAGGAAAACTACTGTGATTGCTAACAAAAGACCCCTAATTATAGTTGGTGACTTTTGCACAGCACATGCGTCTTGTAAAAGGCCGGAACCTCTGGACAGATGCGCAGCAGGAAGTGCTTTCCTTGATAGGGGACCACGTCCTCACAACCAGAATAGGTAACAGCGTGTACAGAGACACCTCAACAGACGTAACACCCTCTAAGCACATAGAGGAAACGCAATAGATAAATGCGCAAGAAAACAAAGGAAGTCATCTTTATTTCCCTTCGTACAAAAGGAGGAAGCCGGAGATAAAGGCTGGAATGCCTGACGAAGGCCTCGGCTCCCCTATACAGTCTGGCATAAATAGTCTGGAAGTCACCGCTATATTATAAAAACAGTAATAGTGGCAGGGCCGCAAAAGGGAGAGGTAAACTACTGCAAGTTTTAGAATGGTAAAAATTTAGAGAAACGCGAAAGCGCGTCGTGAGGAAAAATATTAAGGGTGGAGGTCAATGGCTGTATGAACAAAAAAAATCATGTTCACAGGCCAAATGAGAACGTACCCGCGAATGGAGGAAGCAAAAAATCCCTGCAAAAACGAAGAGAAAACCAAGAAATAAAGAAGCTTAAAAATATCACAAGTTGTCTCGACAAAGCAATCAAGGATTACTCAGAATAACCATGCAGGAACAGCTGGAATGGAACATGCGATGCAGCGAATATGCAATTAGCGTTCGCCAAAACCCGAAATCTACTGCAACGACGGATAGACTGGAACAAAAAAGTTAGGCAATGAAAACAAAGAATCTGGAAATGTTCAGTCGCTAGTATAAAGAAAAGTAGGAAAAGCTTTTAAAATAAATCCAGAAACTTACATAGGTGATACTTGTACATAAAAACTCGGAGAATATAGATAACGAGAGAAGAAGTCCTGGACAGACCAATACAGGAAGCGGAGGTAACGGCTGAGTTAATGAACCTTAACACCAAGTCTACACCACGTCCAAATTGAATTACAAACGAAACACTCATGAAACTTAGATGGCTAATTTCTCACGGGATTTGCAAAATTTTGGGAACAAATGCTGGGAGAGGGCCAAAATACCGAAAACTTGAAAGGGATCCGTGAGCATAATGTCGCCAAATCACGCTGAAAAGCTTAGCGTTATTCACCTTTCGCCGATTTCGCTCACGTCCTCTATGGGCCTGGAAAGTTTTTCAGCACGTAATCGTCACGCGGCTAACCAGTTCTATGGAGGAACATGATCTTTTTGCGCACACTATGAATGGTTTCGAAAAAAGGCTTTCTATGCAGAACGTCATGTTACAAATACACCATGAAATTATAGAAATCAACCAGATATCAAAGGAAGCCAATGTATTTATAGGTCTAGACTTAAATCATTTGATAATACTAAGCACACAGCCATCTTAAGCAACCTTCAGGGCCATGGCTTGAAGGAAAACGTTTGATACCGCCCTCACTTCTCACTGATTGAGCCGCAAAAATATTGTTAACGGCACACACTCCCCAGTTATAAAACCAGGCAACAGACGCACACCTCAGGGCTCATCAGTCCTGTCCCCTTTTTTGTTTGACTTCGCAAATACAGGACTCCTCTTCATGCTGAAACAACTCGCGCGCAGAATGAGTATATGTGCCGAGAATACCAAACTTCGCACAGTGTGTGGGAGGAGGTAACGGTGGGCACATTGAAGAGACCATACAAAGAGCGGCGGACACCGCAGTTGAGTACTTGGCGGACAAGGGCCTGGAATGCTTCCCGCAAATTCACAACCCTAAAAGCCAGGGATTAGAGGCAGACAAAGGAACATAGGCATCCCCAGTAGACAAACTTATGTTGGTGACAAAGAAATACCCACTGTGCATTCTAGAATTAAGGATATCTTCAAACGGGCACAATAGAGAAAAATGAGAACACTGTAGAAAGTCACGCAGGAAATCATGCGCTTAATAAAACAATTCTCAAATACGCATCACGGGATGAGAAAGCAAAATATGATACGACTAATGCTAATCATCGTTGTCAGTCGTATCACGTGTCGAATTTTCAGCTCCAGGTTGCCGAAAGGGAAAAGATCGGCGGAATCATTCGAAGGGTTACAAAACACGCTATCGGGACAGCAATGACCACTCCAAATGAGAAGCTCATGGAACTTTGAGTTCATAACACGATTAAACTAATTGAAGAACAAAAGATAGCGCAATAGGGTACAGCATTGAGCGAACCTGGCAGACGTATCCTTGGGGACTTGATAATATTATGTGTCTCAGACGCTATGCAGAGCAAGTGACTCCGTTTATTCATGAAATTTTCACCGCATCCTTTGAAACTGATTGCGTTCCAGCGGAATGGCTTCGTGCAAAGATCATCCCCATCCACAAAGGAGGGAGCAAACTACAGACCCGTATCCCTAAGCACCTGTTGTTACAAACACATGCAGAACATTATTAAGAAAGCAATTACGACATATCTGGAAGAAAACAACTTACTATACACTAAGCAGCACTGCTTCCGCAAAGGTCTTTCGACAACAACACAGCTTCTGGAAACCGCTCACGACTTTGCTACACTAATTAATTCTAGACTACGAGTAGACGCTGTATTCATCCACTGGAATACAATAACTTAGGAACATAGGAATAGACGACAATGTAGCATCCTGGATTAGGCGCGTACCTTTATAACCGAAGGCATTTCGTTAAATTAAAGACTGCGGAATCAGAATGTTTGCAAGTTTTCTCGTGAGTACCACAATAGTCTGTGTTAGGTCCAATCTTATTGTTAATATACGTGAATGACATGCACCTTGAAGTTGAGGCAGACGTCACACTAAAGTTATTTGCAGATTACGGCGTCATATACATAACAATGCGAAAAGAGACGGCTCGGGTTAAATTAAGCTCATCCTTGTTCAGTATTGCGAAGTGGTGCGACAAATGGGGAATACAAATAAACGTAACTAAGACAGCATGCATGTCAATAACGCGGAAGAAAAAGCCACTTACAACGTTACAACGTTGCGCGGGCAGAATCGTACACTTACTTAGGGTTGACACTAACAAGTACACTGAAATTGGACACGAACATCAGTAATACGTGTCGAAAAGCCTTCAGACAACTAGGGTTTCTGCGCAGAAAGCTTGCCACAGCACCCCCAAATGTTAAGCTATCATGCTGCTAATCTCTGGTACGCCCCATTGTCAAATACGGCAGTGTTGTATGGCATCCCTACCAAGGGTATCTTATCAACAAGTTAGAGGCCATTCCAAACAAGGCGCTCCGTTTCATTTATTTTAGATACTCTAGGAAAGAGTGTGACGCTACTGCGCAATCGCGCTGCAATACAGACACTTCAAAACCGCCGGCGCGTTGCCTCTTTAAAAATGATGTACTTGTTATACCACATAAGCTTCCTGTTAATAAAGGTGCCAGCTCACACCTCTCTCTCTGGAAGCTAGGCGGCGGAACTGCCCTCGGTTGTACACATGTGCTTATATCGAAAGGTGGCTCCATAAGGACCTGGCCGATCGCCTGGGCACATAAGGTGACTCATTTTTACCCCAGCGGGGGCGAAATCATTGAGCATCAGCTTCCGATGCAGTAGGTACCGGGTTCAAATCCCAGTGCTGGCCTGACAACCACCGTTTCAACAGCGGGTAAAGGAGTACGCAACTGGCGCTTGGCTTGCTACGTGTACTTATCTCGAAAGGCACCCTATAAGGGCATGGTATGTACCCACGGCCCAACTCACCACGGCCTTGGTGAAATAGTTCAGCGTCCGCGGCTGCTGTGGTAGGCAGGGAGGCATCACCCCCCAGGCAGCACAGATGCTCGGGCCAATATTGTTTTCTTGTTGGCTTACGGAGGTCCAATGAAGGCCCTGTGATACCACTCATAAGCCAGCTTTGAAAATTCCATCTATTAAGGCCTCCAACAATGGCCCATCGTAACCATTCAATTTGCCATATTGGTTCTTCCATCCTGTAAAGAAGGCAAATGTGGACCATAGTTGCCACTCAGCATACATTATTGGTGCGTCCAGTGCACAAGGATGGTAATGATGGGTCAGTTTCTACATAGTCCTATCAATATTGGTTATGTAATGGTGGCAGGCTGTATATATTGTCCAATCAATCTCACTGTATAGCCAATGCTGGACTTCCAATGTTCTGTGTCGGACAATATTGTCCGCACACAAGAGTTGTAGCATCAGTGTTGGTAACATTTGCAAGTACACATGATATATCGGGAGGCAGGTACACATGGTGGCAATTACACATGATTGTTTTCCTGTTTTACCAATATGAAGGGACCACTAGCTCGACTCGGTGCCGCAAATGAGTTCAGAAAAATTATTGTGTATGTATTCAGTGCAGCAGGAAAAAATATCTCTATAATTTACGTGATTGTTTATTTGCGCAAGTTCTAGCTAAGTGTGTGTGAAGTAGACTAGAACTTGTACATTGGTAGTTGAGCAAACTACATTCTACCACGCCGTCATATGGCCCAAAATGCCCAGCAGCATGTTAGTGGCTTCCGAGCCCACGTGCATGGCCTAACAGGTCACTTTATCTGTTGTTATTGCAATATTTTTAAAATAATAGAAGTAGGCTGTGTATACTGTCCAGACATTCTGTCTGGTTTCTTCAATACAGGACAGCCAATGCTGCTTGCGAGACAATATTGTCCAGACGTAAATACTGTCGTGCCTATGTTGTTCACATTGGGAAGTACATGACATATTAGAAGCAATGATCTCTTTTTCATTTGAAACAACGTTAATATATATGTACGCACCATGTGTACTCGCATAATTAGCGCCCACGCGTAATTTCTGCACTCCCAACTTTATGTACGGTTTACGCAAAAATATTACTTGCATGCTCTCTCCATGACATCCAGTGCCACGTGGCGCAGGCTAGTGTTGTCCTTTTTCGGTACTGAGTGTTCGGTAGCCCAGGCTTCGCCATAGCCGGTCGCATTTTGATTGTTTAATAGCGACATATTGGCGATTCCTATAAAACAAATTCAACATAGTGTTTGCCGATTAACTGAGAACCGTTCCGCCACGATAATTTTGCCACGTGAACACGAGTCGCTCTTGATACTGGAGTTTAGAGATGCTGCTGACAGCACCAGTGACGACGATTCCGAGTCGCACATCCGCTAATGCTTGAATGTAGCCCACGAATGCATTTGGCTGTTAAGGTACGCGTTGTGTTGAGTGAAAGCTGCATTCGTTTTTGTGATACATTTCATTTCACGCATCTCAGATCAGCACGCGTAAAGATTCCTTACGCGATATTCCGAAAGTATTTGCGAAATTCGAATGTAATTGACGCACCTTTTGGAACTCCTAGATGCATGGAGAAAAAAAAAACGAGTTACGTGGTATTTGCGAGTAAGCACGGTATAAGTTATGCATGAGCAAATACGGCATATGCAAAACGTTGGAAGGTAAAGAAAAGCCTTTGTTATCTTTCTACCTCGAGCAGGGGGCACAGGAGCCCGCCGAACATGGAAGCGTACCAAGGCAGGGGGGGGGGGGGGGGCGACAGGGGGGAGCTGCGTGGGCGGCACTAATCCGTTTTGCTTCGCATACCTGTTTGACATGTTTTCTTGCAGCGAGCTGGGGGTGAGGCAGGCGAAGCGGCTTTCACTCTGCAGAGGTTTTTCGGACGCACAGGTTGTGTCGCACGGGCACGGTGTATCTGCTGAAACTGGCGAGTTTACGAAGTCAGAACACCTGAGTAATCTACGGACACGGAACTTGCGGCTGCAAACTTCTGCATAGTGACAAAGTGGCAGCCCTGCGCTTCTTTGGACCGGACATTTTAAGTGAACTGAACAGATGAGCCTCGACGTGTTTGCGACCGTTCTAAAGGTTTTCCTGAAAGCTTCGTACCGATTTTAGCCATTCGTTTATTTTACTCATTGCGTATACTGTTGTGCTCGCACCCTCATTTTGGCGTGTGCCGGCTTTATTATAGCATGTATTACTGCGTATTTTCTTTATATTTGTCTATTTGTAAATACACACGTTGTGGGCTTTGTTGTATACGTCGCGGCAGATGAAGTAATCGGTTCTAGCAAAGCTGTTTTGGTTCGTGTGACTTTCATGTTTGCGTTTTTGTCTTGCGTGAAACGCGTGTTTTCCCTGTGCTCTTTAACGGTCATTTCTTGTTCCTGGTTTTCGGTTCTTTCGAAGTCGTCGGTTTGTCCCCACATACCCTCCGTTCCGGATTCTGCATGCAGAAACATATCACCATATCCTAACATTCACTTATGCTGTGTTACTTGAGGAAGTGTTAAATTTCTACAATTCAGCTGTTTCGTGGAATCATTTCAGGAACCTTTCAAGCTTCAGCTGCTCCACGTAAACACGTAAACCAAAACGTGTCGCATAGGTTTAGGCGTATGTTTTCTTGTGCCTCTTCTTTTTGCTTATGGTGCTTATGCGTTTAGTTTTCTCGACGCTGATTATATACAACGGACTTCAAACTTAGAGTGAATATTGATTTGTTGATTTTATCGGAGCTTTCTTTTCAATCCCTTCTTATGTCTCTTATACTCACGAATAAAATGTGTCACAAATAAAACATTTTGCTTATTTGTATGTGTGTATGTGTTCGAAAGATACGTTTCGCCATTAACATATGAGTGCATAGACCATTTATGTCTGTTTTATGCTATCGTCATAACCACGAATGGTGAACATAACCAAATTCATTTCACAAGCTGGCAATACATACATGCATACTAAGTACAAAATAAAGCTATTGTTACTCCCATATTTTACTGGATATTCTTGCTTTTTGCCTAGAGCCAGAAGTCTCGGCAAAACAAATTTAAGCGCATGCATGATAGCCAATAAAAAAGATGGGGAAAATATAGAATCAGCCAATAAAGGAGGCTGGCAAGAAATGCTGCCTCATCCAACGATGAATGCTGGCAAAAAATGATGGACAGCCATCAATAAAGGCTGGAAAGAACGGTTAGAGCTTCCATTGTTTATACAAGCTTACCAATATTGAAAATACAAACGATGGACAATGTTGGCCAAAGTCATTCTTTCCCAATTTTTCCAACGTTATACGACTGGTATCCAACATTGGACTAATCTAGTCAAAAGTGTAGCATGGGACCCGAAATCCAATGTAGTTCCAATATTGTATCCAATGTTTTCCAACGTTGCGCGAAGGTCGGTCCAATGTTGTTGTGCTGCCTGGGCCACTGCCGCCGGGCGCCTACAAGTAAAATAGTGAGAAGCGCACTTCCGGCCTGGTGCTCGGGAGGAAGAAGGTACTGTATGCTTGGGAGGTCGCCCACCCTTGTCGTAAATGGACGGCACGGGACCGTATGACCTGAAAGTAGACTCAATTTCCTGAGCATTCGCGTCCGATGCGGTACCGTTTTCAAATCCCAGTGCCAGCCGTTCATCCGCCGGTTTAACAACGGGTAGGATGAGTGCACACTTGGCGATCGGTTTTTTACGTGTACTTGTCTCGAAAGGTGGCCCTATGAGGACTTAGCAGTTCCGCTGGGCACACCTTAACTGCCATGGCCTTGGTGAAATAGTTGAGCGTCCGCTGCTGTAGTGGAAGGCAGGGAGGCATCCGCCAGTTCCGCCGGGTACCTACCCGTATAATAGGGACAAGCGCGCTTCCAGCCTGGTCTCGGCTGAAGGAACGAAGGTACTGCACGCTCACGAGGTCACCCACCTTTGTGTGATATTGGCGGCGCGTGATCACCAGACTTATGGTCACTAACTTATTTTTTCCTTGAACTTTGGCATTGTATAATATTGTTTACGTTACCGTTTATAATATTTCTTTCGTTCTTTCTTCTATTACGATTTTCGGACATGTGATATATTTTCGTGCATTTTTTGTTGGTGTTGTAAATACGGATGTCCCCTTAGACATTGCCCTTCATGGGCCGGAAAACAATTTCTAAAAAATAATCAAATGAGTACTATGGGCATTGGCAAAGGCAGCATTCAGGGCCCAACAGCTGGGCGGAACACGCTGGGGGTCGAGCTCCTGAGCTCCAACAAGAAAACTCAATCGCATATTATAGAGGAGGTCGGAGGCACCCCCAGGACCCACAGGGCATTTTCTGTAATCTAAGGTTGGACCCCCCCCCCCCCTCGTGGAGAGCGGGACCTTGCTGCGTATATGGCAATAAACGTTTCGTTCTCTCTCTTGTTCGGCGGGTAGTATCTTTCGCCATAGAGGGAATCATAAGGCGAAATTTTGAACTTTGAATTCCTACTTCAGAAATCTTGCTGCTACTTAGAAAAAAAGTGTCATTATAGAAGAATTCTGTTTGCTTGTTAGAAAACGCACATTGCCCTTGACGAACGCATGAACCCTTCTTGCTATTTATATTTCTTTACGAACTCTGTGTGGAGAGCTCTAGTGAAACGCCTGCTCGTTTTTATGTGGCAAGCATTCCAGATGTGTGGCAAGATCAAAGTGGTTGATTGTCAGCCTTGTACTGACGTCAACTGCGTTGCTTTAGCGAGGCAACATGCGAGAAATGCGAAGGAATATTAGAAAGGAAAAGGTTAAGCTTTGTCACTGACCAACGTCCGGCGCACTTAGTCTAAAGTGCGAAGGAAGCGGCGAGCATAAAGTGTGATTTTGCAGATGCGCGCATGCTTCACACTGAATTCACGTCGATTGTGTGCTCGCTATCACAGCGCGAGGGCTTCTCGAATACCTGGCGCTAACCGTATCTAAACCATAATTTTCTGCTGTATGCTCCTGCATTTCGTGCAGCTGGCTGCGACTGTCACCTAGTAAAGGAAAAAAAAAATGGCAACTCTACGTAAGCGGACCGTTCAAGGCTGGTGCGTTGAATAGTGTGACGGCATCCTGACCACCACAATACAATTTTGCTTGGAACTCCTTGTTTTCTTCAAATAAAACAAGCACTACAACGTTTCATGAGTATTACTTCAACAGTGCACGTCGAGTTAATAGTGGACATTGGTGTCCCTATAATGCATACGCCATAAGCTTTCATCTTGGTGCTTTCAGAGTAGATCACTGAAAGCTAGACATGAGTGGTATTACCACTTATGCGTTTCTATTGCACTGTCATCAGAGCAGCCCACACACACTACAGACGCAGTTGCTACCATACGACTGGTTATCAGCCTCGGCGCAGTAAATAGAAACAATTCATGATTTTGCAGGTGCAGTGGCCGTGATACAGCAGGATGATGTGGCTTGCGTGCATTTCGCGAAAACATTCGATAAAGTCCCACATGTCAACGTAATCATCAAATCACGAAATGCAGTACCAAAATAGCCCCTCATAAAATGGATTTAAACATACTTAAACTGCACACCGGTAGTTAAACTAGATGGACGTATATCCGAGCTGTACCTTCTGGTGGGTCCCAATCCTCGGTATTGGGGCTATTGGGACTACTACTGTTTCTCCTTTGTATAAACGAACATTCCAGAAGACGGAGTGCAGGTTAAACTATTCGCCGATGACTGTTTAATCTACCCCACAATTACTTATCCCGACAACCAACATAAGATTCAGCAATCTTTGTTAAAGTTAGGCAATCGGTGCAGGAAGTGCAAAAATGGAAAAAAAAGCTGTTATAAATGTACATATACAAACATCAGCAAAATGAAAATTATTCATTCCTTACCGTACAGCACTGGTGGACACTTTTTAGTGAATGCACAACAGCTGATATACCTCGACGTAACGATTACGCGAAAATTTGCAGATAATGAACACATGGATATGTACGACAGCCTCGCAGCAAAGGTTATTTATACCATGATAGCCTGGTAAACGCACAAGAAGAGAAAAATATTTCGGAAGATGCAGTCTTAGCCTGCGGCCTGGAAAAAAAATCGCGAATTTCACTTCCTTTACGAAAAGCCCAGCAGTCAAGCTAAAAAAGGTCGTCTTGTTGTTCGGGCTAAAAATACACGCGATGCATCACTGAAGAGCTGAACGCATCCACTAAGTATTCGCAACATTATGAAGCGCTATTAGCTTTAAGCGCAGGAAATATTTTTTTAATTTATTATCTTCACTGGTGCATCTACGACATATGCCGCATTAATTGAGCGATAAATCGTCGCCTCAGTTAAGGCCCACTTACCTGAGATGCACGCGGTAAACTTGACATCATGCTAAGTGGAGGCGAAAATGGCGTTATTGTCATCATTTTATTCCCAGTAGGAGTACTCTCAATGCAATGCGGCTATATATATGAAGCTTGCTGACGGCCACCTGCGCCGTGCAGTCGCTGTATATGCAGCATCACACGTTAGTTCTGCCGAGGAGTTCCCCAAGCGTGCGATGTACATTTTGTACATTCTTGTGCATTTTGCGCACGTAACTGCGCAGCTGATTGTTCGCTGTGGGCTTGGTTTCGCAATCCGTCAGTCTTGTCAGTTTTTAATAGTGCATTGCTCGAATGATGTCAGCGTCATATCTCTCTATGTGAGCGAACGTTCCTCGTGCCACGACAATCATGTATTGTCAAAGAAGCAAATAAAAATACAAAAATAAAGCACAGGCGCATCAACCTCATGCTTCGCGCCTTCCCACGTTTCACCTTAGTGCAGTTGTGATGTTTATTTTCCTGGTCCTCTTTCATGAAAGCACAGCCAGCTGGCGACAACATGTAACAGCCTGAGAGACACTGATCAGCCACGCCTCTGGAGCGCAGTGTTGTCTTACAATCATTATGTTTTCACAGCAGCTGGCTGCTTTGATGAATAACGACCAGGAAAAAGGCGAACACTCTGAATAAGACAAAGAATTCGGTAACGCAGAAAAAACTCTATAGAAAAAATAAAGCGACGTCACGAAGAAAAAAGGCAGTGAAGCTAGCGACGATGAATTAAAAATAAAGGCAAGCATAAAAGGCAAGACATGGAATAGCAACGAGACAGGGGGGATGAACGGAAAACACAAACTGAGAGTAAAGAATGTGTTGTTGTTTTGTAGGGTTCAACGTCCCAAAACCAGCGCTGATTATGAGACACACCGTAGTGGGGCACTCCCGAAATTTAGACCTCTGGCGGGTTCTTTAATGTGCACTGACAGCGCACAGCACACGGGCCTCGACAATTCGCATCCATCTAAATGCAGCCGCCGCGACCTATATTCGATCCCGCGACCCTCGGATCAGCAGCCGAGTACCATAGCCACTACACCACAGTTGCTTTTTTTAATAACCTTTTTATTCATAAATAAAACAATACATATACACAAAGATCACATTGGTCTGTTCGACCATTGTGATGGATTAAAAACATTTCATTTTCACCAATTCATCAAATACATCCATACAGGCTGGACTACACCACAGTTGCGGGGCGGTAAAGAATGGGTGAGCATGCAGCAAAATCACGCTTAGGCAGGTGCTGTTCTGCATCCTCTCCACAAAGCTGCAAGTATATAAGATTCAAGCTGATAGCGCTTCCTTTCATGGGCGGCGACCGCGGAGGCAGGCATCATCGCCACGAATTTCGGCAGCTGTAACGAGGCAACAAGAGCTTAGGCTGCAAAGAAAATTGCGGTACTGTCACCACTGTACCGGGCATCAAGAGTAAAAGTAACACGCCAGCTCCAGCACTGAAATATTTCGCCCTGGAGCATATTAACGCCAACTACAGATCCTGCCGCCACATTTACACTGATGGCTCTGTTACGGATACATCATCGGCAATAGGTCTGTGGATCCCGTCGGCAAACATGTCAATTTCTGCCACCTTGGGTCACCGCACATCTGCCACAGCTACTGAGCTGGCTGCGCTGCGGAGAGCAATTATTTACATCGTAGCTCAGACACCTGATTCCTGGGTAATCTTATCTGATTCGCGAGCGGCGCTGCAGTCCCTGAAGTCACCACGAGCCCAAGAACAACTAGTTTTGGACATCAAGCGGCTAGGCAATAATGCTCATGAACTTAATCACCGCGTTGTATTCCAGTGGTTACCAGCCCACTGTGGAATACAAGGAAACGGCCGACAGTGCTGCCAGAACAGCCCATGGAACTAAAACACCACTAACAGCCATACCCCTTTCAAGAAAAGATGCGGCGACTATGGTATCGACATTTGCCTGGAATCAGCAGCGACACTTCTGGTGTGATTCAGGACATCAGTACTGGCCACAACACGCCATTGACCCAGCCTGCAGCTTCCACGTACCACAAGGTTTAGCCAGTCGAGATGAGGCGTGCCTTCACCGATTAAGACTTAGTGTAGCATACACGAGAGATGATAAGCACAAAATACAACAGTCTGATTCGCCATTGCGCTCCACATGCAACACATGAGAGGACCTTGAACACGTCCTGTGCAACTGCCAGCGCTACGAGTCGGATAGAAAGACTCTGAAGGCAGCGCTTCACTTGCCACACGGTTCGACCTTGGAGCTGCGGCATCTCCTAGGCCCGTGGCAAGACAGCGCCTACGCACTACGTAGCACTAAGGCGCTGATAGCGTTTCTACGGGCAACATGCCTCAATGAAACGCTGTAAACTGAGTTATAGTGTATATATGTATATATGGGTGTGTAAGTAAGTGTGACCGTATGTATGTGTTGTGTTAGACATGATCACTGTATATATCATAATCACCGCTAAGTACATGGAGTAGCAAGCCAGGCCATTAACCAGGCTAACATCTCCGGATTCATCAATAAAGTGTTCTCTCTCTCTCTCCGGTAATGTCGTCAGCTGGTCAATCTGGTGCCGTCGTACTCTTACGTTTTTACCCTGTTGTTTGTGATTTCCTCCTCTTCTGTTTACTTCTTGTAATCCAACAACTTAACCCTGCTCTTTCGTCTCCTGTCCGCGACACCATAACGTGCAGCCTGGACATCCTCTTTCCGCCTTTCTCACAAGCACACTGTGGTGAGCGTGTGTAACAGATACTTTTGAGAACATTATTCACAGTGTTATGGAGTGACAGAGCTTCTCCAAGGAGATTCTTCATAGTAAAGCCCGCACATGCTATTTCTCTCTTTCGGGGCGGCCGCCTTTTTACTGTGTGCTATGCTTGCCATCATCACGCGAGCCGATTGATTTGTGGATTTTAACGTCCCATAACCAGTTGTGATTAGTAGAGGCGCCGTAGTGGAGGGCTTCGGAAATTTCGACCACCTGGGGTTCTTTAACGTGCACTGACGTCGCACAGCCCACGGGCCCCAACATTTCGCCTCCATCGAAATGCAGCCGCAGCGACCGGGATTCGATCCCGCAACCTTCGGATCGGCAGCCGAGTCCCATAGCCACTAGACCACCGTGACGGGACCTTAAAGCAAGCTACTTGCGAGGTATACATTTTACTAGATATTTGGCACGTTCGACGTATGTGTGAGAGCGCATTCCAAAGCTTTGACGACCATAAGTCGAAAGCTTCAATGTCGTGGAGCATGCGTAGGAAGCCGTCAGCTTTATCGACGGTCGACGATTGGCCCGCCGCTATCTCAGCCCAGTTTGGTTTGCTTGCTTCTTCGCGCACAGGTTCGCCCTATGTAAAAGACAAATATTCAACGTTTCAGAATCTGCATGCGTCATCGTCATAGCCACGTGACCACGAAGTTTATAGGAATCTTCGCGAATAGTTGACTCGCTCTCTATGTTAATTTCCCCGCTGCTGCGCTGCAGCTCTGAGCTGCACAATATTCGTACTCCTCGAAAAGTTTAACAGTAGGGCTCCGGGCATTGTAATGTTCTATTCTACGAAATATTCTGCTATTGACCTCCTATGTGACAAAATTCCAGCTATTTTGTCATTAAGTCCTTTTCTGTCCACATGGTATGTCTTTAAACGACGCAGGTGCATGAACTTAACATACGAGGACATTGTTCGCTTAGTAAAATGCTAGGGAACATCATGAACAATGATATTTCTGTTTTTATAGACTTGAATTCGTTTATCTAAGCTATGGTTTGGCGCCCTTAGCAGTGCTTCCTATCTGTCGCAGTTTCTAAGATTTTCTGGGCTGTAGTACAATCCGCAAGTTCTATACAAGAACGTTCTTCTCCAGCCCTGTACTGAAGTCAAATACGCTGCTTTACAGCTTCTTTGAAGAAGACACGTGTGCGACAGAATTGAAATGTCATTCTTTGTCATTTACGGAAGGCGTTCTATGCAGCCTAAGAAAACGTCAACTTAAAGACAAGTTGACGTCGTCTGCTTAGCTCTTTGGACTGCCTGTAGGCAGATGAATAGAACTTCAGAGAAACGTAGGCTATGTACAGTTACCGACCGTATTGGTTCAGCGGCACGCACCTCGGGGCTCTGGTGTCGGAAGCTGGGGGGGGGGGGGTTATTATAGTCCTTTTTGACTTTTGCTTGACGACAATTATTCTTGCGCGTTGCTCATTGCATACAAAGGACTGGCACAGTCTGCGCTGTTTAACATCTTGGCAATGACATCTTTGTATTTCTATGGCTGTGCAGCTGTAATGCCTTGCCGCTTGTACTTTCTTTCGTCTTTGCACACTTTTGTCCTGTGCGCCACCCTATTGCTACGGAATCCACACATGCGCTACGATGCCTTATTAGATCGAGGCCAACGACGCCGTATAACCTCGGGACCGGGTACACAAGAACTGCATTCTGAAAAGCCACTAGGGACTTCTTCTAGAGGGCCTCAGGAGGCTTACAGACGCGCTTTTGTTCTTCTACTTATAGCCTTGACACAGCGTCGTGATTTTACGGCGGAGTTCTTAAGGTCGACTTAGTGCATGTGCAATGAGATTAGAACCATAAGCAAGAAACTCTCACGCCGAAGACAACAGGGGACCCGCTCTTGCAGACAATTAGATGACGATGATTATGCGAAGGACAATATAGAAAGAGAGAAATAAAGTAAGGAAGAAAGAAATGAAGTTATAGCGAACGAAGGCAAGAAATAAAGAACGCAACAAAAGCATTGAGTAGCGCAGAGGGAAATGAAGAGGAGGACCGGCGGCGCGGATAGGGCGGAGTTGCGCAGAGAAGGAACTAACGGAGCCTACGTTGTCAACGAATGCATACAAGAAGGATCACATTCGTAATAATGTCTGTACTGCCTAACTGGAAGCCGTGCTCTCACATAGGCAGTCTTCGCGCCCGGGACTTTCTCGACGTAGCGCGAGGGCGAAGACAATGCCTAAAACTCCCAAGAATAAACCGCTCGGTTTGAACGCCTTAGAGAAGCGGCTCATTAGCATTGGTTTAATTGTCTCTCCTTGGAGCACCAGGTATAGACGGCTAACGATTGTTGCCCATGTTGTGGCTAGGAGCAGCGTGCATGGTAACTTAAGCGCTGTGTATAGCCCAAGAAAAATTAAGTTTGTCTAAAACCGAGCATTGACCAAGCAATAGTGACAGCCAAGCGAAACGCACGCCAAGTAATGCTTGAAGATTACTTAGCTATGACTCTGCTTCGCTAAACCACGGTCTTCGCTGGCTTGAGAAAAAGGCGGTCCTACTTGATGAAGGTGCACTCCCACCAGAACACCTAAGCTCTGCACGAAAGACCCAGATTATTTTAATTTTTAAGAGTGGTCTCTGTTCCTACCTCTATCTTGAAAGCCTGACCCTGCAACTAAGCTGCACATTAAAGGTACCCTGGAAAGGTTTTCCAAACTTTCTATATGCGTCTAAGCATCTAACCTTTACCTCGCACCCTGATCACTAGCAGATAAATACCAGCTTTCTGCATTTAGTGCGCACGTTAGGAGGATTTAAGTATGCGACTCCTTAAAGCATCGACAAGACTAACCCTAAGAGGTGTACTGCTGGGTGGTGTTCGATCCACTCGAATGATAGTAAAATGGTTGCACTTTGTCACTTTCCAGGCTTCGGCAAAATGCCTGCCGCGCAGAGCACAGCAGGTACTGCAGCAGGAGCAGCAGTACCAAGTAGGAAACCAGCACAATGGCGTCCACACACGAATAAAAAAGGCACGTTCCTGTCGCGTTGTTCCTTTTCCGTGCGGGATTTCTGCCGATGTTGGCGAGCAGTACATTTATGAGCTCTACCAGGAGGCTTTCTCTGATGTTCTGCATGGCTTTAGGACGCTTGTTTTGCCATTTTGCTTATCCGACATTTATATTTGAATACACTGGCTAATTCGTTATTATCATAAGTTCTGAAGAATATTACCAGCATAATATATTAAGCAATGGAACCCTTTGTGTTTATGGATCGCAGCCTCTACCTTAGGTTTACAGATCATTTTTAGGTAATATATCAGAAATGCTCTTGTAGCATACTTTTATTGATTCTTCATGCCGCAGCTCCAAGGTCGAACCGTGTTGCAGACGAAGGCAGCGCTTCGTCTGCAACACGGTTCGACCTGTAGCTGCGGTATCTCCTAGGCCCGTGGCGAGACAGCACCGGCGAACTACACAGCACTAAAGCATTGATAACGTTTCTACGGGCAACATGCCTCAACGAAACGCTGTAAACTGCGTGTAGTGTATATATGTATATATGAGTGTGTGAGTACTACGTGACTGCGTATACGTGTTGTGTCAAACGTGATCATTATAAATAGCGTAATCACAGCTAAACAGCTGGAGTAGCAAGCCAGGCCATGAATAAAATATTCTCTCTCTCTCGCGCGCGCGTTTTTCAATAGTTTGTGACTTGCTCCGATCACCCCATATTTGGATATATTGCAATGGATAACAACTAATTTCGGGACTGTTCCCTGGATGTAGGTCATGTTTTGATTTTCTGTTTCTCTATACCCAAACTTGCACACGGAAGGCGCGCCAAGTCGACAGACGCCGAGTTCCCACCTGCCCCCACCGTGGCCACTGAACAATTTCCTTATGGGAAACAGTATGAGATTCAGACGACGGAATCAATCATTACCATCAAAAGTTCCATCAATGATGGTAGTTCTGCTTTGCCAGCATTACTGACATGACCACTCACGTAAGTACTTTTTTTTGGAATAGAGACGTGCAAGAACCATACCGTGGTCGGAATCTTGCGCGCTGACAAAACACTCGCGTTGTAATTACATTGAACACATTGACGCATCTTTCATGAGTCGTAGGTGCTTGGCACAGCAAGACGTTGAAGTACGGAGAGCATGTCGAATATGTTTCTACCTCGCCGAATAAACAGACATGCCAAAGCGAAAACAATTCTGGGAGAGCATTTCAGATTCTCTATGTTGTAACAAATGCTTGTCATAAGTGATATTGCCTTAGATTTTTTTTTTTGCTGACATGTACGGTCCCTGAAACTGCCACAGTAGAAAAACCGTGACGTATGTGATGTAAAAAGATAGTGCACGGTGACACCTTTGACAGAAAAGAGACATATTTCGCCAGCAGCAATGCTAGTCCTATCTACTTCAATGCTTCTGAAGAGGTGCTGCCGCTATGCAGCAAAAGGCGCTCAGTTCATTTTGATATGTAATGTTTCTGCTGGACAGCCCTTACGCAACAAGTCGAAGCGAAGATACAGAGAAGAAGAGAATTTTTGATGGAACCGTCAACCTGTGGAAGGTAAGCCGTAAGAAACTTGTAACAGTAGCTGATATTTCCGTTTACGCCGCTGGTGTCGAAAATTTTCCGTGACTAGCAAGCAACCATACAGTTTGGGGTTGTTGCTCGACAGCCTACGCAACCATATGAAATAAGGCCGCCCATATATCTTAGGATTAAACGCCGGTGTACAGTCGTAGAAGCCTTTTACCTGGAAACATACGGGATGAGGCTCAGGGTGGGGCCACGTTATGTTCAGTGAATGCCAAAATTGTAAGAAAACTTGTCATTGGCGCATGTTATCGCCCGCCTCCCGGATATGCTAACTTTGTGATGACCACGTGAAAGTCTTGTTCCCCCGCGTAGCAGGAGTTCTACTAGGAGATTTCAATTTTCCTTGCACTACGTGGCCGAACTCGCTTTCACATCCCTTAGCCTATCTGAGCTCAAGCGGAGCATTACATTCCATCTGTACCGACTTCGGTCTGACAGAGCTCGTTAATTTTTCTACACGTGTTACCAAAACTACCCATCCATTCTTGACCTTGTCTAACGTCAGCGCCGGATATTATATCATCTGTGACCACTCCACTGGTATCAGCGGTCATGATCTTATTCAAACTAATATATCACTACCTTTCTGACACATGCGTAAGGATTTTAAAACAAAACGCTTTTACAGAAAAGCAGACTTTGACTCGGTAAACAATGATTAGGGCTCCTTCGTAGATACGTTCTTACCTCACTACCTTGAAGGGTAGGTGCAGAATAACTGGAACTTATTAAAGCTAAAGTCTTAGAGCTAACTGCTAAACATATCCCCATGAAAACAGTCATTTTCTAATACACGTGCTCCATGGTGCAATAGATACGTAAACCGTGTTTGAAACCACAAGACAAGGTTTTATCGTGCTCCTGTGAAATCCCCGTCTGATAGGCTTTGGTCGACCTACAAATCTGCCGCTGCAACCTACGTATCTAAAATGAAGCGAGCCAAATCATTCTTTAGCGTACACGCTAAGAATAACTCTAAACAGTTTTGAAATTTCGTGCGTGGTAACGAGCTCCACGAATAGCCTTACTGACGGCCGAAAGACATCCCGTTCCCGACCTAGAGTGCGCGTGCTATGCTGATAGAAAAGTCCACAAAAGCTTTCTCTCGCCCCGTAACCGCGAACAGACAGCTAACCTTGCTTACCCTCGATGCCATTATCTTTCCCTCGCAAGGTATTCGAATGGTCATTAAAAAATCTAAACCCTCCACCATCATGGGAAAATGTTGGTATTCTGCCAAATTCTTAAAAAAACACTGTTGAAGGCTCTTCTATTATCCTGACATGTATTTTTTCAGTATCTGCAGCATTCTAGTCCTCCAGAAGATTGGCTGATGAGGAAGATAGTCCCAGTTCACAAGTCGGGGGTAACACACATTCCATCAATTTACGTCCGATTTCACTAACCTTGTCCCGTACAAGGTACTTCAACATATTATATTTGCTCACTTTGTTCGTTTTTCTTGAGCCAAACCAGTATCTCACACCCTGCCAACATGGTCTCCGCAAGAATTTTTCTTGGCGAAACGAGCGTTCAGTCTTTACTAACGACCTACAATCTATGGTAATCTGTGGATTTACCAGAGATTGTATTTTTTAGATATTCTGAGGCATGTCACAAGGCTAGTCTTCAATTACTACTTCTTAAGCTGAAAAAGATAAATCTAGTTCCAACGTGCTTATGTGGATTCAAGCCTTTCCCTCTAATCGAACTTAGTTTGTTTCTGCTAACAAGATTAACTCGACTGTCCATCCAGTGTTCTCCCGTGTTGCCCAGGGATATGTGTTTGGACGCTTACTG
>CM023488.1:81793398-81838708 GCA_013339685.2 Hyalomma asiaticum | reverse complement strand
TAATGTCATGTTTCTGAAATTTGCTGGGAATCACAATCGGCTCAGGTGGTGTGTGTTTCGCTCTATAAAAAGGCAACGTGGAGTCAGAGCGCACAGTAAACAGACGCAGCCGCGCGGTCGTTTAGTTTGTGTGGGGGAAACGGTAAAACTATACTTTTTCAAGAGTGCAAGAGTGTTACTACTATGCATCAAAACACACTGCGTGGACTTGGCACTGTTTTGCTTTTGCTTCACAGTCTTTACGTTTCCAGTCAAGGTAATCGTGGAAATGAAAAAAATTTCGACGGAACTCTGAACCTGATCGACGTAAGTACGCATGACATCATAAAACATTTCTCGTCTCGATGCTGAAGTTGAAGTATTGGCCCACTTGGCACACCTTTGCTCAAGATAATTTGAATGCTCTCCTCAGCAGCCGAAGAGAGCCTCTGATGCCTAGGAATTATGGGCCGCCTGCCATCCTTATACCCCTGTCACACGAGGCAACTTAAGTGAACTTTGAGCGATTGCACTTATGCTCACGCGCTGCTACACGAGAAACACAAGTGTGCTTTGGAAATGTGCATTCAGCTAGCGAATGTGGCCACAAAACTGCCCGAGGTCAAGAATAGCGAAATTTTTTGTTGAAGTATGATTTGTTCTACTGCATAGCGATATTTCAAATAACGAAAACTGTGTTTTAAAAATACTACGGGCGCAGCGTTATGCATGAGCGCATGTTTGCAAGCCATTGCTACCAAGGCTACACACTCCGTCGCCGCAAAGTGAGTTCAGCCAACGTGCTCGCCTGCAAGTGCGCTTTGCAGCGAGTGTCACTAAATATTCCCGTGTGACCGCGTGCGAATAACAATAGCGGTGAAGTGCACTCTCTCAAAGTGCAATTAAGTTGCCTAGTGTGACGGGGGTATTAGAATGTCTCTCTCTATCCCTTACGCATAAAGTCGAACACAATATTCTTGCTCCTTATAGCCTTTACATTAATTTAGACCTCTACTATCCGATATATTGCAGAAAGCCTAAGAGCATGGCACGTGTTCAGAGCAAAGTTGCACAACGCAAGGCACAGTATGGCGCAGGTTGCTGCCGTGTTCTCTTTTTAGGGGCGAAGCTCCTTAAGATTTGGGTCGGTCCGTCCGTTGTTCCTAGTAGCGCCTTACCTTCAAAGAAATGAATGATGCTACGTGTGGGAGGCGCGCCCTCGGCGCGTGCCTCCAGGCGCGCGAGGGCTCTCACTCTTCCATCTGCTGTCTTGTGAGAGAGAGAGAGAGAGACAAAGACAGCGAAAGGCGCGCGTTGACTATGGAAACGCTCTTTCTTCGATGAACGTGCTACCAGCTCGCAAAGAAGGAGGACGCGCCCTCACCCGCGAGAGACAAGCTCCACGCAGGCAGCGTCTTCTAGCGAGCTTCTTGATTGAAAAATACCGACTGCTCGCGCTGGAGAACTGTTCACCGGCCACCCATATGTATATATATATATATATATAGGCACTGGGTCTTGACTTGCAATGAAGTGCCGGTGGGAGATTTCACTTGTGCGTAGTTGAACCATAAGGATTCGTAGCGTGCGCGTAAACTAAATTAATCCGGAACTCGGCACGATCTACGATGAACTTCCGGAGCTTCGCCCACTCATCATCATTCACTCTGTGGATATGCTGTGAATTTTTTTCCACATTGCCCCTACGGCATTGTCATGTGATCAACGGGGCCTCTGCAATTTTCAAGTACCACACTCACTTTTGAAGAGGATTTGCGATGTGAAGCATGTGATGTTATAATAATAATTTCTCAAGTTTTGCTTCCTGAAACCACGACATTATTATGAGAGATGTACCCCGTGGTTGAGGGCTCCTCAAATTTCGACCTCCTGGCGTTCTTTAGCGTGCACTGACATCGCATATTACACGGGCCTCAACGTTTCACCTCCTTCGAAATGCAACCGCCACGGACGGTATTTTACCTCGCGGCACCAGGATCTGCAGCCAAATGCAACAGCCGCCAATCCATCATGGTGGGTCATACGTCTGGGACCTGTCAGCGAGAGAAAAAAATTCATGCATCTCTACGACGTGAATCATGACGAGTGGGCGAAGCACTGGCGATTGTTCAGTGTCAGCGTAAATCACACGTGACGTTGCCCACTCATGCACGTAAACGAGTGACAACGCGTGTGTATATTTACAAACGCGTTGTCATTTATGTTCCTGCTCTTTATGAGGTTCCTGCGCTCCCACTTCGTAGATCGTGCCGAGTTCCGGATTACTGTTAGTTAACGCGCACACTGCGAATCCTCATGGTTCAAAAAAATTGGCAGATCCCACGTGCAGCGGGAATCAAGGAAATACGACGCACGCATCAGGAACGTAAAGTGGATTTGCATTGTTCTTGCGTTATACCGAGTTTGGTACATATGAAGTTGACGAAACGGCCGCACCATGGCATGTAAACCATGCCCTTCGTACACGCATGCCATGATTCTAACATTATGACCTGTCATTTACGTTCGTCATGCAGTCGTGCCCCTACTGAAACGTTCCGTATGGTCGTTCCAATAATTCCGTATGTTTCCGTAAGACTTATATGCAAGTGCACGGAAAATATACAGCAAAAATATGGAAAACTTATGGACTCCGTATAGAAAATATGGAATTATTGGAATACCGAAGAGGACGCCTTCAGTAGTGGTTGTGCCATAGCAATTTTGCTATACATCCCGTTAACGAAACGAGTGGCATGTAGATCATGCCGCTCATGACATGCATGTCACGATTTTAATCTTATGACCTGTCATATATGATCGTCATGCAGTCATGTTGTGCCAAATCAATTTTCGTATACATCCCATTAACGAAACGGCAGTAGAGCGCCAGGATATGGCATGTAAATCATGCCGGTCATGATATATAACATGAAAATCATGACATGAATATCATGATTTTCATGTTATGACCTGTCATTTGTGATAGTCATGCAGCCGTGTTGTGCCACGGCAATTTTCGTATATATTCCATTAACAAAACGGCCACAAGAGCACCCATGCTGTGGCATATATAACATGCTCCTCATGACACGCGTGTCGTGATTCTAATGTTATGACCTGTGATTTACGTTTGTCATGCTGTCCTCTTGTGCCATAGCAATTTTGGTACACATCCCATTAACGAAACGCGTGGCATGAAAATCATGCCGCCCACGACATGCATATCATGCTTTTGATGTTATGACCTGTCATTTACGTTCGTCATGCTGTCATGTTGTTGCTTACCAATTTTCCTATATATCCCGCTTACGAAACGGCCAAGAGAGCACCAAGGCAGTGGCATGTAAATTATGTCGCTCATGACATGCATGTCATCGTTTTCATGTTATCACGTGTCATTTACAATCGTGACGTAGTCATATTGTGGCATGCCAGTTTTCGTATACATCCCGTTAACGAAACGCGTGGCATGTAAATCATGTCGCTCATGACAAGCATATCATGATTTTCATGTTGTGACCTGTCAGTCATGCTCGTCATGCACTCATGTTGTGGTTTACGAATTTTCCTATATATCCCATTAACGAAAAGTGCCAGGAGAACACCAAGACCCTCGCATGTAAATCATGTCGCTCATGACATGCATGCCATGATTTTCGTGTTATGACCTGTCATTTATGACTCTCATGCGGTCATGTTGTGGCATGCCAATTTCCATATACGTCCCATTATCGAAACGTGTGGCTTGTAAATCATGTCGCTGATTGCATGCATGTCACGATATTCATGTCATTTATGTTCGCTATGCAGTCATATTGTGGCATACCAAGTTTTGTATACATCCCACTAATGAAACGGCCAGGAGAGCACCAAGACCGTGTCATGCAAATCATGCCGCTCATAACATGCATGTCATGCTTTTCATGTTATGATCTCTCACTTAGACTCGTCATGCAGTCATGTTGTGGCATACGAATTTTCGCATACATCCCATTAGCCAAACGGCGAGGAGAGCACTAAGGTCGTGGCATGTAAATCATGCCACTCATGACATGCATATCATGATTTTCATGTTATGAGCTGTCATTTATGTTCGTCAGGCAGTCATGTTGTGTCATGCCAATTTTCGCAATATTCCGTTAGCGAAGCGGCCAGGAGAGCACCAAGACCGTGGCATGTAAATCATGGCGATCATGGCATGCATGTCATGATTTTCATGTTGTGACCTGTCATTTATATTCGTCATGTAGTCATGTTGTGGCATACCAATTTTCGTAAACATCCCATGAGCGAAAGGGCCAGCAGAGCACGAAATCGTAGGCGGCTAGATAGATAGATAGATAGATAGATAGATAGATAGATAGATAGATAGATAGATAGATAGATAGATAGATAGATAGATAGATAGATACGCTGAACTCGCCGAAGTTCGCTAAGAAATGCTTCGAATTTAATAAGCACAAGAGAAACCTCCCACCTGCACTACATTGCAGGTCAAGATCCAGTGCCTGTATATAAGGGGTGGCCGGTGAGCTGTGTGCGAGCCGTCGGTTTTTTTCAGCCTAGAAACTTGCTAGCAGACGCTAGCGAGTTTCTTTCACCGACGAGGGAGCGTTCTCGTTCCTTGCGAGCTGGTAAAGCGTTCATCACAGAAAGAGCGTTTCCATAGTCAACACACCCTTCTCTCTCTCACGACACCGCAGCGCCACGAGCGATATCCCGTGTAATCACATGGCTACGCCGGAAAAGGGACGACAAGGCTCGACACTAAGGTGCATCGCCCCTGAAACAAAAGCCCGCGAAGCTCGGGCTAAACGAAACGGAAGGAGGTTCGCGAGCCGAACCTCCAGCGCTCCAAGTCGACCTTTCATAGACCCACGGCTACGTAAGTTTATCGCCACGGTGGACAGAACGCCGTCATGTACAATGGTTCGATTGCATTTGCGACCATCACCGTGTGACAAGCAGCCTTCTCGCATCCCCCCTCCGCCCTCACGCCCACTACCGCTTGAAGACAAAATGGGCTAAGCGATAGGGTAACAGTGAGATTCCATGCCGCAGCCATGGCAGAGCTTAAAGCCTTATGCGATGCTGATAAAAAAAACTCAGACGGGTGTCCAACCAGGCGATGGTGCAAAAAAGAAAAGGAAGAAGAAAAGGTCCGTCGCGGGATTTTGTTTTTTTTCTTCGAAAAGAAAACAAAGCCACCTCCGCGCAAAACAAATTCTTCATTCCAAGATTATTGAGCCGCTGTACACCTTTGTGCTTGACATGTTAGCGCTTTTAATTAAGAGTGTGAACCGTTTAAAATGAATTTAATATTTATTGCTCAGTGCTGAAAAAAAATTTGCACCGTCTTCCCAAAGGAAACCCTGATGGGATGCGAAGCCGCAGCGTTGCGCACCGGTGGCGTCACGGGTTGAACGGCGCTAACGCGGGTGCTTCGCATCCCATCAGGTTTCCCTTTGGGAAGATGGTGTTAATTTTCAACGCGCGCGTTAAGCGCGCGTCAGGTTTATTGCGCGTGAACCGACGAGTCGGCGGTGTAGCGAGCGGCGGTCGCGGTAGCGGAGCGAGCAGCGGTAGCGGCAGGTGTTGCGGGCGAACGGACGAGGCGGCAGCTGCGGGCGCTGCGGCGAGCGCGCGCCAGGCGAAGGAGAGAGTGACGTCAGCGCGCACTGCGAGGGGAGCGTGACGTCAACGCGCAGCTGCGGCGTGACCTACTTGGCACCGCTCCAACACCTGCGGCGAGGGGAACTCGTTGTGGCACGTTCGTACGGACGGACGGAGGGACAGCGTTACACAGGATAGTCAAAGAGCTGCTTCGCATCTGAAATACCTTTCTAAGTGCAGGCAACGCCATTATATGGAGTTGGTACGATTTTTTTCGAGGTTTTACTTTTTATTAACATATTTTTCCCAGCCACCTCGGACATACTGTTGCAGAGTCGCGTAGAAAGTAGTTTTAATGAAAAATACCAACGTAGATGTAAAGGATGTTCAGTACGTGGGTTCCTTAAGGAGATTATTGACAGTGTACGCTTTGTGAGAGTTCGTTTTTCGGATGAGTACCTGTGGAGTGTTGGGCGCGAAAAAACTATAATGTTGTACGTGCAAAACATTGCGTGTTGCAACCTACAGGGCCGTTTTCAGTGAAGGCCTGTAGTTTTGACATATTAACGCGTGGAAAGAAAATGCCAGCCCAACCTGCAACACAAACGTTCTTCTCTAAGCTCCATACAGGCACGTTGTCGGTTGAAACTTTTCTGGAACAGCGGAGATTTTTCTTATCGTCGGGCACTGTCAGTGTAATCTGTAAACAGCCGGAGGATATAGAACACATTCTCATTCACCGCTGGACGGCCTATACATTTGGGACTTCCTTTAATGAACAATGAAAAAGGAATTTTCAATTTATCCTTATCGTATGAGGTGTTTGATGATGAAAAGTGATGACGGTTTACCTTTTGACGTAATAATGCTTACGGACATCCACTACTTATGGCGCTCCAAAACGGGTGGGTACCTTAAGAGCTGATGCCCAGCCTGCATATATCTATTTTCGGCCGCGAATCGTATGACAAACAGAACCATTGAAGTAGCAATTCTGTGCCCCTGAGTGGCTTAGCAAGATCCAAACTCTTGCTGCTTTAAAGGGGTCCTGAACCACCCTCAGGGCTTGGTGAAAAAGCATATTCTACGGCTTGCCTACGCTGTAACGAACATCTCAGCCAAATGCTGTAGTCATCCGCGAAGCGTAGCGCTCACAAGCGGAGCGCAAAGCTTCCACTTCTTCAGGAGCCCTCAACTCAAAAAGCGGCTTCTCCTCACGCTCCTTGAATCTGCTCTATTTCGTCATAGAGCATTTACAAGGAGCGTCGCTGCTATTGGCCGATGGCAGACACGCCCGCCTCGGCTGTGTGCGAGCCCTTCGCAGCGCGCCTTTTTTAAAACCGTAAGCGCGTGCGCGCCGTGCGTGCCGTGCGTGCCGTGCGCTCGCTTTTCCTTGCGTTGTGAGCACCTATATAGGCAAAATAGTTGCTGAAAATATGTAAAAATATATTTGTTAATGCGCAAGCCTCATAGATGCCGTTGGAAGGCGTCCGTAAACTACCTCGGCGTGGAAGTGAACGGTGCGGTGCAAAAGTCACCATAAATATAGTTTTCCAAGAAGCCAACAAATGCATGCCTGCAGCCTGTAATACGTCACAAATTAATCCCAAACTTTAATTCATCAGTGATTGTAGATGGGTTTATTCCCTACGGTACTCCAATGCGCCACCGTCTAGTACTCGTACTACATAACATGGCTGGAGTCGAACCCAAAATATTTCTTCTACAAGGTAGATTAAAGGACTAGGTCTGATTAGGGTGTACTTGAGTGGATTAGAGCTCATTAAGGCGCATTAGGGTGGATTAAGACAGACTAGGGTGCATTAAGGTGGACTATGGCATATTATAGAGTGGATTACACTAGACTTAGATTAGGGTGAATTAGGGATTACAGGAGATTAGGGTTGACTAAGGTAAACTAGTTATGAATGAAATCATTACGTCTGTAATGTCTGGCTTAATTTGGCGTAACGTAATAATTTGAGCTTATTGAGACTTGGCTTAGTCTTAACTTAATTAGTCATGACCTAATTAGTGTTACACTAATTAGACTCGGTCTAAATAACTTATACCTGATGATACATTGTCTAATACGCTGGTCTTCATTACTCATGATATAATTATGCTTGGTGTAATTAGTCATATCTTAATTATGCGTGGCCTAATTAGTACAGGCCTAGTTACGCTGTTCTTTGACATATTATCTTAATTAAATATCGCTTGATGAATACTACCTGAAATAGGCTTGATTTTATCAGTGTTAGCCTAATTAGTCCTGAAATGTTTAGTCTGAACTTAATGAGGCTTGACCTTAAAGTCCTAGCGTAATTTACCTTTGATTAATAAGTGCTAGCTTAGGTTAGACTTAACTAGTAATAACGTAGCTATGCGTGATTTAATTAGTACTAATTAATTAAACAATGTATAATTAGAAGCTTTTTTACACTAGATTTGTTCATATCAGCTAAATTAGGCTTCGCATAATTAGATTTATCTTAGTTAGACATGGTCTATTAGTATCGTGGCTTAATTATGAATCATTAGTATCTGCTTAGTTAGGTGTGACTTACTTGCCATAGCTCAATTCAGGTTGAATTAGTTCGGTTTGGCTTGGTTTGGCTTAGTTGGATTAGTCCTGTCTGAATTAGGCGTCAATTAATTATGCCTAATTAGGCGCCTTTGAATTAGACTAAGCCTTACCTCACTATTCCTAGGAATCTTAATCAGGCTCCATTGAATTAGACTTAGCCTTACTTAACTAGTCGTAGGAAGCTTTGTCTTGACCACAGCGTGGCATTGTTATGCTAGCATTACATAGCTTAATTAGCGGAGTTTTCGGCAGATTTCCCAGTTTCACCAATAGCTTAAACAGCTTCACTGTTAAAATTGAACTAGTGTATTCACACATTAAATCAATCCATCCAGCTTACCGCATGTCAACGCACCTTATTCCACATTAACCTGTCGGCAAGGGACCGACTTGTGAAGGTCTTGCTTTCGAGTTATAGTAGTCACGTTCGAGCCCGACAGCATGATTATCCCGTCTACAATCACTAATCAACAATTAACTGACTTGGCGTTATGCAGGACAAGGTGGAGCAGCGTTGGTAGTTGCGCTGCTTGTCCTGACGCCGCGTTATGCGCAATATCGACGACAAACAGCGCACTGACAAAGTAAACGCGCACACCTGCGGGCCTAAACGTGTCTGACGGACGAAAAGAAAGCTTCGGAGGATCGAAAAAAAATGCGGTGATCGCGGGGGCACGCGACCGAGCCCAGGCGCGAAGCGAGCAGGCGGCCACAAGCGCGCGGCGAAGAAACAGTCCCCGGTAGTCGCGCGCTTTTCGTCAGCCACTCTGACCAGCGCCTCCTCCGATACGTCGCTGAAATCTGCTGACGTAAAGCGGTGGGCGGGGCACCTCCTTCGACACCGCCCTAAGGAGCTCTGTACCCTCTATTCCGCAGAGTTGAAACAGGACTGGAAAGGGAAGCGTTCCGGTCGCAGTATCTTCGCTCCTAACAAACCGTTTTAAAAAATTCTTTCGGCTGTAAATTTCTGAGAGGCATTCAATACACGCCCAGCCGTCTTCAAAACAAAGCCCGAGCGGTGGTTCAGGACCCCTTTAAAGGAGTTTGAATGGAAGCTCGTTTGACGAATTCACCTTTTGTACAATGCAATAGTGATCGCTTGAAGTGAGACTCCATTTTTATTTACCTTTTCGCATCCTTTTGCACTCAACTGGCCGTTGCTTTACTGTGTCTGTGAAAAAGAAAATATGCAGCGTGGCCGAGCGCGTGCGATCGCGCCGCGGAGCGAGGGGTCGCAAGTTCGATTCCCATTGTAACCGAAGCTTTTTTTCCTATTTCTTTCTTTGGATCTACCTGGACTTCGCGCTAACGCTTATTTTCCGCTCACAAAGAACGAAGCGGACACCGGCGCGGCGCTAACACTCGAATTCCTGGGAAACGAGTTCTTAAAGCAGGCGCGTCAATACGCAGGCGGTAGGGATACTTGCTGGATAGACGTACACATATATATTTTTTTTCACTGCCTATATCTTACCCAGAATGAAATGATATACGGAAAGAACTTTCACTGTTTGTTCTTCACGGGAGACAACTCTAACAACAAATAATAATACATATATCCCTGTGCTGGCTTGGGCCTGAATTTGACCTTTCGTTAATATTTCAAAACGACAGGTGGTCAACACAACAGAAACACTGTGGCTTTACCGTGAGACCCATAGTAATACATTCGAGGTAACCCAAAGAAACAACACATTCGTGGTGGCACTTATGTGTAGACAACGTAGGATGATAGGCTTGTCCGAGCAGGAATACAACTTTACAGAGATCGTCATCATGGAAGGTGATGGGTAAGTATTGCAATATTCTATTTTGTATCGGCAACCTGCCGTGGTAGCCGAACGAGTGTGCTGTGTTGCAAAACTCGAGCTCTGGGATCGATTTCCGGCCATGGTGGCCACATACCAATGGGGAAGAAATGCGTAAGGAACCGTATACTGATATTTGTTGCATTTTAAAGAAGAGCAGCTTGTCAAAATAACTCTAGATGGTCCCCCTAAAGGGCGTGCCTGATAATACAAACGTTGTTTTGACACGTAAAGACGCACGCATTTTTTCATTGCTGGTAGAAGATTCACACTGTTTGCAAAAAAAGGACAAGAACAGAGGGACTAGTAGAACACCAAAGAAAATCTTGTTGAGGGTCACGACTATGTTTTCTGGCCGCTATTAAAGAGAATTCGGGAGAATGTATAATATTGTTACGTGGCGATTAAGGACGCTGACCTGCAGTGGGGTGTACGGTTACAGGGATCTGAAAGACACCCAAGAAAACGATGATGTACCTTTGATGAGCGTGGTGTGACTCCCAGCTTGGTCAGTGTGAAATACAAGTGCTGTAAATAATTCCACCGTTTGTTCTGTTCCATTTTAATATTCAGCATCAACGTGGAATATTTGTGTTATTTCATGGCTCATCACGATTTGAGGATGAGCGAATGAAAGTGGACATCTTCTGAATACGATTACTTAGCTTTCATGAAGAAGTTTGGTGTTTCGCTGGATAGTTTCTCGGGTTGGAGAAGATTTTACATGCAGTCCAAGCTCATTTCCCGAGAGAAGGGTGTCTCCGCACAGCGTTCGGAGGCGTGCATATGAACCCGAGTGAGGCCTGTTTTAAGCAGCACTTCTTTGGCTAAGCTAGACAGAGCCACTGAAAACAGCTTTGCGGCTTGGCTCACCGTGTTATGAGACATGTGTATTATTACCTATTATATGTCAGTAGTATAGGCTACAGCGAGAAAGTAGTTCACGTCCTTCAGGTGATCAAGGAGCATGGCCAAGGACTGAAGTTTCCCTTGCACACGACTAAATGTAAGAACATCCAGTTCCTAGAAGTGAGAATGATGCTGGGGGGTTTGCACGTGTGCTGGCAGTGTATGCCTCGTTCTGTGAAATCCCTTCTTAGCTTCAATTCTAGCCACATAAAACTTGTAAGGAACGGCACTGCTGTTTCCTCCATCCCCTCAGCGTTAAGAAAGAATTGCGGACATCTTTTAGCTCAAAATGTGGGAGGAGAAGTCGTGAAAATCCGCAGTGCTGGGTATCCGTAAGCCCTTCTGACAACCGCTCGTTTCGAGTGCCTTACGGTTCACAGGACTGGAGTCCAGCGGGCGTCAAAAGAACATGAAAAAGACTCTACCTGGTTAGCGGTGATCAAGTACAGTCAACAGCAAAACTTTGCGGGATCGGACACTTGGGAAATACCGATATTACTGCTTAGCCTCTAAACATAGCCCCGAATTAAATGTTACAGACTGTACATCGTAAAAACTTCTACCCACTGAAACGTTTAATTCAAGGTTATGTTGCAATGCTAAGCAGTAATATAGGTTCTTCCGAAGTTTCGATCCCGCAGACTTTTGCTGTTGACTGTACATTCAAGGGTTCTCGCATTGCCTGAAAAGGTTGCAATGAGCTATGACGTAGGCGTTGTTTTTACTCCAAAAAGAAAACAAACAAACAGGGATCCATTTGTCGATCTCTGCGGAAACGTTCCTCCACGAAGGAGCAGAAAGAAGTGGAGCAATGTTCCATTAATCACCAAATTGATTTCAGGTTCGTTTCTTGGACGTGTAACATGACTTATAGCATTCCTTTTTCATGTGAGTGTAATTACATCGGTGACACGTACAGCCGACCGAACACCGGAATCAGGGAATCTCTTGGTTATCCGAAATGTTCAGCCGCTACGGATTCGGCCTTTCATTGCAGGCCATGCGGCTGTGAACGTGAACCAAGAAGTTTAACATTACTGTTCTCTGTCGGAGCCGGGACGAGAGACTCCGAGAATTTGTTGAGGCATTTTATATTGATATGGACGTTTCCCTGCGTGTAAGCCAGTAATCCTTAATTCACCATCCTTCTGAGACTGAAATTCTAAATGCGAATTCAGTGCCTTTCGCTTCCCGGCGTTAAAGGTTTAATTTTGAGCAAGCGTGCGTTTTTTGTAGTGACCAAGTTTCTAGATTTAACTGTTTCTTCCCTTCTTACCTCTTTATCTATGCATTTGTGAAAAGTGTTCGCCTGTACGATTGAAGGGGAGGCGTTCTTGTGTGATGTGTATTTTCTGTGACTAATATAAGAGCAGTGTTTTCCAATAAAATGTCGTTATAATTCAGTGCTCACTTCGTATAGCTCTTCCTTGTGTCCTCGTTCTGCTTTGCGCTGCCTTCCCTCGAGATCCCTAAGGAGACTGAGGCCCTAGTGTGGTTCATTTCCCTGGAGAGTGCCCTATAAGCATAAGAGGTACCTAGGGAGTTGTGGCGACACTCGATTTTCCCGTTAATAGCGGAAGAAGTCCCATTCTTGTCCATGTGGCTTAGCCCAGCGCATCATAAAGGTTGCAGTCAGGTAAAACAAACCGCGCTTGACGAAATCTACCCCTTATCGGGCGAAAATCGCAAGAGCCCCTTGGGGTCAGCAAAGCATCCCAACGACAGCTGGAGCCCCTTGGCAACACGACGCCTCAGGTACTTGAGATTTTACGTGGACGGAAGTGAAATGTATACGTTTGATGGGCTCGTTAAGCTACCGGTCTCTGGAAAGTTATTAGACATTTTTAGTTTATCGGGCTTAGCGCATTAGCGTAGTTATCGGAATAGCGGGATGGAAACGCGCATGTGCAGTACCGTAAACGGCCGATACCGTTAGCGTGCCCATGGTATTTCGCAGATTTAACGTCCAGGGCCAGTTCATCACCTACTCCAACAGTCTCGGCATTGATGACCGCTGGCCTTGCGGAAGACCGCTCTGCAATAATGTTAGAGATCAAGCAGTTTGTACGCGAGGAGGTTGCGCGCCAGCTGTCGCTCATGCCCTGCACTGAACCTGCTCCATCGACGCTGCCGCCACCGATACAGCGTGTCGTCCAGCAGCAAGTTTCCGAAGCGCTTCCCGCAGCCGTTTCTACGTTGCCTGTGACTGCTCCGCTCACCTACGCCGAGGCGCTGGTGACACCTCAACGTTTCCCTGTTGCGAACACCTACGTGCCCGCGCGCACCTTTGTGTCATCGCCTCCAAGAGTACGACATCCAAGTCGTCTATCGATCTGGACGGAAGCATTCTGATGCCGACGCTCTGTCACGGTCACCGCTACCTTCTTGCTCCACGTCCCAGCCTTTACCCAGCACTTCCACCAATTGAAACAGGGCGTTTAGGCAAGGGGCTTGCTTGTGAAGGTTGACCGAAAACAGCTGCCGCTAAGCCTTGGTAATCGCGGAGCCAGCACGCGCGTTGGGCTGCCCAAACGTCTTCTTCCTTCGCGAGTAGCGCACCCTGTCTGTCCTAGTATAGCGTCCATATTCTTCACTACACCGTGTTTGCGTGTTTATCGTAGTTTACGTAAAACATGGCGGCGGTTTCGGAAGCCCGCTTCGAATTGAATTTGACGTTGCTGTGGCAGGACTCGCTTCGTTCGCAGCAAATGACTGTGTAAAATGGCTTCGCTTGCCTTCAGGTAGCTTCGACGATGCAGTGTTAGGGATAACTTGGCTGAATTTTCGAGATCGCTTCCCATTTCGAAAGTTGCTAGGCCTAGCGAGAGGACATCTGTTTACATCTCTGCAACATGTCAGTTTATGCTCCTGGCGCGTGGTTCACATATATTTATGTCTCTTTATTCTCTAAAAGTTATAATGCCACTGCACGCGGGTGTGTAAGTGAACATCTTAAGTTTTATTTCTTTTTACTTTTTTTAACGCATGTATCCCTCGCTAGATGGTGCTACAATCACAACTACCGGGCCTTAAACGATATTCCGCTATACTAAAGCTTGTTTCTGCAACGAATCTTTGCGGTACGGTAACGCTATTCCCTTAGCCCGGCTATCGCAGTAACGCGCTAAACTAAAAATGTCTATAGATTAGCTTGCCGGAAGTGGCGCGGCGCCTTATACGAATGCAAAAGAGTAGCAAGTGGCTAGATACATAAGATATATCGGTGCTACGGCGAACCATTGAGAAGGCGCATGGTTCGAATAGCGCAGCGAGACAGGTGAGTCGTAAAGCGATGGAGTCGCAAAGCTCGAGCTGTTTTAAACAGTATTCACAGCAAGGTAATCGTGGCGCTGAAAAAGCGTAGGAGTAGATGTAAAGTCGACGTCTAGGAGCTGCTGCATGTTCGGCTCTACCAGGCATGAAAAGTAGAATTGTTCCACGCGATAAAAATCGCGAACATCAAAAGATCCAGGTGTTAAGCGCGGCAACTTAACGGGGCGCGTTGCGAGCCGGTGACCGAGCACAGTGAACTTATCGCGGTGTCGCACTACTGCAACGATATTGGCTTATTGATTTCTGAGGTTTAATTTACCAAAACCAGGATATATTATGAGAGACGCCTTAGTGGACGGCTCCGCCAGTATTCTACAGTATTCGAAAATGCAGTATTCGACACTAGCGCAGAGATCACGTGTTGCGCGAGAACGCGATACCGCATGGTACGGTGCAACCGCATGGCACGGTGAATCTACATGTTTGCCTTAATATTCCCTGGTCTATTTAGGTAAATGTTAGGTATATATACGGTCTGCAACGTCTAAATTAGCCTGCTCTAACTTGGTCATGCCAGAAGGTACGGTAAGCACAACCTCAGCATGCGCTTGTCGCAAGTATTCTCTTATAGCTGTCCCGTACGTTCCAGCAGCCCTTGTGGTGGTTGAGAAGCCTATAAGCCGTCTAACAGCGACTTTCCTGTTACTTGCAAGTTCGAATCCATTTTTCCCAGGAAGGGCGACTCCATATCTTCTGTAGGAAAAGTTATTGATGGTTTCGAAATGCGACATGGTGGCGCTTCCTTCGGTGGTTTGCCAGTGCATATGTGACTCCAAGATTCTCAGGTTCCCAAAAAGAGCGTAGAAAGTTGTGGGACTTAGCGAGTTTAACCTTCAGTTCGCACGTCATCATCCATGGCGTTGTCAGCTGAGACATCCGGTGCATTGTGCTTCCTTGAAACGTCCACCTAAGCTTGAAATTCATGGCATTTAACAGGTCATAGCCTTCGCGTCGTGTACTTTGCCGGTCAATAATTTCCACGTCTGATCGGAACCGATTAGTATGGCGATACCGGCCTGTGTGACAACAGATAGGTACTCTAGCTCGTCGCCGACATCGTTTCGAAGCTTCTTTAAATGACACGATGAAAGCTACTTCCATCGTAGCTCTGTTCGATATCCTAGCAAATGTATGGGATTTTTATTGACAACAGGATTATCCCCTCGTCTGAACACTTGGACTCGAACAAGTTGGACTTGTACGCTTCGACGCGTTTCGTCTGGTTCACACAAAGCTATTGTTACGGTTGCAGTGAATTATGTATACTGTGTATTTACAAAATGTACAGGTGCAGCGAAGCCAGAAAAGCTGTTGGTGCCCCGTCATCGTCTTAGTCGTCAACGTCTTAGTCGTCAACGTTTTCTTCCTTGCTTCTCTGTCCTGGGGGAAAGGGGCACCGTCCCGGTGCCTCGTATGGGTCATTGGCTAGTGCGTAGAAGGGGTTGAGGCGACAGACGTGAACAATCCCAGGGGATGTCGCACGAGATGGCGCTGTGGATCTGATGGGGATAGTCTCGTAACTGACATTGGTAACTTCGCGTAACACGTGGTAATTGCCTTTGTAACATTGTAGCAGCTTCTCAGAGAGCCCCGCTCTGTGGCAAGGGAACCAAAGTAGCATGAGGGAGCCCGGTGCAAAGTACGCGTCGTGGTGGCCGTGATTGTGAACGCGTTGCTGATTTTCCTGCGATGCCAAGAAACGAGTACGGGCCAGTTCTAGTGCATGGTCAGCGCGGACGATGGGAGCGGAGGCATATTCGATCCTCAAATCACGCACAAATGTGAGCGAAGCGCGTAATGGTAGCGCAGGGTCGCGACCGAACAACATGTAATAAGGAGAGCATCCAGCAGTGTCCTGTCGGGATAAATTGTAGGCGAAGGTGACGAAGGCAAGCGCGGTGTCCCAGTTGCGGTGGTCGGGTGAAACGTACTTTGATAGCATGTCGGCAATGGTCTGATTTAGTCGCTCAGTAAGGCCACTCGTCTGGGGATGGTAGGATGTAGTCAGTTTGTGCTTCGTGGAGCAGGAGCGAAGGATGTCGGCGATCACTTGAAAAAGAAAGGTGCGACCGCGATTGGTGAGGAGCGGTCGGGGGGCAGCATGCACTGATATCGCGTAGCAGGGAGACGGCGACGTCCGTCGCTCAGCCAGTCGGGAGTACTTGGGTGACGATGTAGCGCATCGCGTAATCAGTAACCACAGTGATCCATCTGCTGCCGGAGCTGGACTCGGGAAAAGGGCCGAGACGATCCACGCCGATGCGAAAAAAATGTCTAGGCGGGAATGTCGGGGCATGTAGCTGCCCGGCGGAGAGCGTCGCTGGCTTCTTCCGAAGGTGGCTAGGCTTGCAAGCAGCAACGTAACGTCGTACTGAGCGTGCGAGGTCAGGCCAATAAAAGCGACGGCGTATGAGGTAGTAGGTACGAGTAACGCCAAGATGTCCGGCAGTTGGTGTGGAGTGAAGCTCATGAAGAAGTGTGGAGCGAAGGTGACAGGGAATAGCAAAGAGAAGGGGTGAGCCGTGTTGGTAAATATTGGGGACCACAGAATAGAAATACTCCTGCAGACGCAAAGCCCATCGACCAAGCCTCCCTGTGAGATCATTTCAGGGTGAAGGCCAACAGAGGACGTGGTGGTCGGTAACGACAAAAAAAATATACCTCCCATATAAGTAAGGTTGAAAATTCACAACCGCCCACACAAGATCGAGACATTCTCTTTCTGTAAAAGAATAACTTCGGTCCGCACGTGAGAAAAGAGGGCTGGGGTAGGCAGTGATACGGTCATGGCAAGGTTGAACTTGTGCCAAGACAGCACCGATGCGGTGGCCACTAGCGTCGTGGGTGCGCAGTTGTGTAGTGGCTGAAGTATCAAAGTGGCCGAGGATAGGGAGGGGCGGTGAGAATAGTCGTGAGATGAAAGAAGGCAGCAGCTTCAGAAGTTCCCCAGGAAGAGGGCACACCTCTATTCAAGAGGACGGTGAGTGGGCGCGCTACCGGACGGCTAGCTGCCGACCGCTCGGGTTGCCAAACAGGTCGGTGAGCTTCTCTTTAAATGAGCCTAACTAGTGAGCTCGTCCTCGTGCGTGTAGTGCACGCTCGCAAAGTTCCGCCTAGGTAGAACACGACATTGCCTAGCATTATGGTTGGATCCCACCTGTTCGCCATGCTCACGCACTCGTACATCTTCAACCACTCATCGACGTCGACATCACCGAGGCTGGTGAATTTTCCAGGGTTTTGTGGTTGAGGGAGAGTCACATACTGGGTCGAAGTAGACGGCCGAGCGGCTGCAGAAGGGGTGTCGTTCGCTGGAGGCATGGTCGTAAAGTTGTTGAGGCGTCCACTGCGAAGCTCCGTGGCGAAGACACGTACACAGCACCTACACCAATATGTTACTATTGCAGAGAATTATGTACACTGTCTATTTACAAAATGCATAGGTGCAGCGAGGCCACCAAAGCTGTTGTTTCTTCTTGTTCTTGTTCACCTGACAATATATGGCGTCGTCGTCGTCTTAGTCGTCAACGTTGTCTTCCTTCCATCTCCACAACACTATTATTATCTTGGGCAACTTGACTGCTCTTCCATCTGATGGTGCTGCATATTTTTAGGTAACCTTTCATTGCGCTGCTGTGGACAGTTACAGCATTCGACTTTTATTGCACAGAACTTGGGCGATAATTCGTATCGCGTTGTCTTCATAGAAATGCAATAGCGCTATAGACGGGTTCGCTGTTTGTAAACAAACAGGAATGCGCCGGACGGTGTGCCCAAGAAGACTTCCGGTGCGGCACTTCCGGTAATACAGTTTCAATGGACTCGACGGTGTTTGCCTCTGGTGCATTTGAGTTTGTTGCTCAAATAATTCTGGCGCATTCGTTCAAATGTGTTTAGAGCGATGTCCAGCGACTACATGAAGGGGGTCGAGGACGTCGCACGAGAGAGCTACAAGCATAAACTGCAGAGGAGAGGAGAAGAGTTGCTTGATCCGCTGGATAGGGAGTAGCCTGGAAGGCAGCTACGCGATGAATTGACAAACGATTTGTGCGGCTGCATGTCAGCCGATGTTGCGGAGCAAAGTTATGCTAACTGCAGAATTATTGCGAAAGGTAAGCAAGATTGTCCAGTTTTAGGACAAGCCTGTTAAACAGCAATAAAATTATAATTAAAGGCAACAAGCAGAGAGCAAGTCGTCTGTGATGGAGCATGGCTGACTTACCATGACAACTTAAAAACTTTGCTGTGACCATTTGAAAAGGTCGTAATAATGATCATGTTTTTCACATAAGGGATGGAGTTGTGTACGGAACGCCACATCGCATAAACGCGTAACCTACGCTTTATCACACGTGTTCTAAGCTGCCGAAAACGGGCTAGTTGACAAACGGAAATGTTTGGTCTAAGCACACATCACGATGGAACATTAAACATTATATTGGTGCGCTTGTGCCACACCGGGTGCTTTTTGATCCGAGAGATTGGCGCCAATTGGAATCGATCGCGATCTAATGTGTTCAGTGCATCTGAAATCATATGAAACGTACTCATTATATAATGAAGTCAGGTGCGGCTGAGTCACGCAAAATACTATGGTTTGCTTACGAGTACACTATTTACGAACCAAACTTTCAGTTAACCTGCCTACATCTATAGTCCAAGCTCACACCGAAAGCTAAATTAGCTAGGGTGCGACGATGTCCATTGGCGGCAATACGACAGGCGATTGAGTCAGTTGCTCGCACAGACGCCAAACCACTCGCAGGCGTCGCTCTCATTTAAGAAAAAAAAAGCAAACGCACGGCAACAAAACGTGGGCACCGCGACGTATACTGTGCGGCGATTCATGCTGAGCGCGGCTGCTTTGGTGTCCCCAGTGTTGCTTCGAACAGTACACATCACTGATAAGCCTCCAACTACAAGAAACACCTTTACGATAGATTTTTAGCTTTAGGCAGCTTTCACGTTTTGCTATCCACTTCAGGCGTCAGCGCGATTGTCTGTCGTGGGCGGAATGAGATGGCGCCCGACGTGTACCCAGTTATTAGGGATTTTAGACTAAATAACGTCTGCGCATCGCCTCTGTGCCATTAGAGTATGCATTGAGCTTTATCTGCCTTTCATGAAGTGGCCAGAAGAAATCTGCGCGCTCTTTGTGGGATTCCAGTTTTCTCGCCTGGTCTCTGCGCTCCTTCCGTTCATCTGTCGCGAAACATAACGTTTTGACTTGCGATAGCAAATTAGTTGCGGACCACACGACACCACACAACAGCGCCCGAGTCGCCAGCGCTTAATCACAATAATTATATCAGCGGAAAACATCGGAACACAAGCATCCGCGGCCACCGACGCACGCTGAAACCACGCGAAAGCAAGCTAAACAGGAAGATTTCTAGGGCACGTTTCCGGTGAACGCACAATGTTGCCAGAGAACGGCAAGCGCTGGCGAAACCGTCTATACTCGGCTTAGAACTCGTCGTCTGGGGTATGCTGCTCCACCTCGTTTTTCAGCAAGTTCGTCGTTGTTAGCCTCCAGCCTTTCATGTATGGAAATGAGCTGACCGTAGGTTGCCTAGTCGTTAGCCAGAGGAGCACTTGCCTTGTTTATAATCCGTTTGTTCAGTGCTCGCCGCGATGTTTGCTTTGACTTCAGGCGTTCTATCCTTGCGCAGTTGAATTAGTAACCATCGGGAGATTCCAGTCTTGTAATCCAAAGTGTCGGCACCAAAATGTTTAAATGATCCTGTCCCAGCATCCGCTAACGGACTAGATTCCGTCAAACAGGCGCATGTTAAAGTTTTCTTTAATTCTTAAGGAACATAAAAACACTCAGCTGGTGTTCCGAACGTCCCAGCCTCTCGTGACGATGTAAGCTCGTTAGGGTCGAGGCTTGTCCGCCGTCGTGCCGTTTTATGCACGCTAGTACTCGCCAACCTGGATTGCACGACGCAAGAAGCCTTGTACAAAGCAAAGGACAAGGTGGCCAAGATGTCGCACACCGAATTTGCCAACCTTCCCATGAGATCCTCACCGCCCCTAACAAGCTATACATGATCACCACCAACATCGACCTCATCGACGGACTCGTCAACGGAGCGGTGGGAACTCTCAAGGTGTGCGAATGAGTAGTGCTGCATGAAGAAGATGAAGACGTATTCTTCCCGAAACATTTGTAGCTGGAGTTCGATGCGCCCACGACGGGCAAGCTCGCTCGTCTCCGTTCTCGTCAGGTGGTGAGCGAGGCCGTGCGAAACGGATACAATGTGGAAACCTCGTGAATACCCATCGAACCTCACGCGGTCACACTCACCATCGACCGCAAGACGGGCGTTGTATGCAGACGAAGACAGTTACCCATCGTGCAGGCCAGTGCCCATAACGGTACACAAGTCGCAGGGAGGAACGTACTCGTTCATCGTGTACGAGTACAGCAAGACGCACCTGCAGAAGCTCGTGTACGTTGCTCTCAGCCACTGCACCACCGTCAACAACCTATACCTAACCATCGCTAAGGGAGACCATCGCTTCGATCACAAGGGCAGCAATGAAGACAAGGGTATTCTCAACGAGTTTCGACGTCTCCAGCAGCACGGCTTGCCCACACTTACGCAACGGTACCTTCGAGCCTTGCTAGAAGACGTCGACCACTTGACCGAGTTTACCCTCGTCCTACTCAGCACCCAATCTCCATGTGTCCATGCAAAAGACATCGAGAGGGATCCCATATTTACCGCGGCGGACATACTCTGCTTCACGGAGACGTGGAACTCTGGAAACATGTACGTCAACAGATTCGTTCCAATCGTCCGCACCGAAGAAGCAGGGCGTCCGGCGGGCGGTGTTGGAATCTACATCAAGCTGCCAGATAGGGTGAAGGATCTCCACCTACCGCTCACCAACCAGAGCCGCAACGGGGAGCACGCCGCCGTGAAGCTCTCCAGCGGGATCGCCGTCATGTCTATGTAACTGACACCTAACCTGTCCAAGGCAAACGTCGTCACGTACATAGAGAAGACGATGCTGCAAAATGAAACTGAATACAAACACGGCCCCTTCGTGCTCACCGGAGGCGTTAACGTGGACATCATGAAAGACGGCTGGCTAGTCCAACTCATGATATCCCGTTACGATGTCTGGTGCATTTCGTATGAATACCAACGTCCCACCACCATCAGGGAAACTTGTATAGAATCGCCTTCTCGAACTTTAGATATCATCTAATTCACGATCACTTGGCTTTGTACTTTACGGACCACAAGGCCGTTAAACTCAAAGGGAAGCGTTCCCCTGAGTTTAACGTCATATATGACTAAAATAAAACCAGGCGAACCCCCTCCTTGTGGTCCGTAGAGCTCTTCAACAAAATCATCACCTACCCCATGTGTAAGTAATCAAACATTGTGTACATAGTGTGTCAATATGTAAATAATAAAACATTGTGTATAAGCTGTGTGTATAACCCCACCACACCCTCGTGTTTTTGTGCCACCTCGTTGTATGACGATCGAAGTGACAAAATCTACGGAGGATTCATGGTTTACCAGGTTACCTCTAGAGCTTCGCCCACTCATCATCGTTCACTTCGTGGATATGGCCAATTTTTTTTCTCTGCGTATTTTCACCAACCCGCAGCCGGCAATATTCAACACTTAACGATGGAAGCCTTCCGGCTCTCTTTGACTTTAAAGTGCGTAGCGTTTTAGGACTTCCCCTGCTGACAACCGTCTCCTCCTGCCTTGTTAGCCTGCTTCCGGCCGATACTTGCGACGCGTCATTCTGTGCGCCAGTACCAGGGGGAGGACATTTCCATAGAACCAATGAGAACTATTTTTGGAAGCGATTGTAGCGCCGTCTGGCCGTTGAAGGTACTTGCACCAACAAATAAAAATGTTGTTTTGCTAACCTTTGAACAGTTCTGGCTATTTATGCTCGCAATTCATGTTTTAGAACTGTAAGTTTTCTTTGTATAATTTATAACCGCTTAGAAAGTTAAATCCATTTTTAAATTACAAAAGCGCTTTCGAAGCGTCGACATGGCGGCTGGTCACCGGCAAAAACAGACTATGTGCCTTCGTAGTCTGCTACTGTCGCGCGGGTGCTCCCTCGATCGCTACAGGCAGGTGCTCCCAAAAACTTCTTTTCGTTTTCATAATGTCATTGAATCCTGTTTCCGTTTTAGAAGCTTATAAGTATTTTGAGCACGTTAGAAGCAGCCGGACTTGGTGGCAAGACCTATTTGTGGATCAGTAGCTACCTAGGGCAGCGATCATTTTACATACTTACAGAGGATGTCCCAACCTCTCAACATTACAGTAGCTGTGGAGTTCCCCAGGGCGGAGTACTGAGCCTAACTCTCTTCAATCTAACGCTCATTGGACTCGCCGGCATCCTTCCTGGCACCGTTCGGCTCTCCATCTATGCCGACGACATTTGCATATGGGCATCGGCTGTGACACGACTTCAGCTTCGTGCGCGGCTTCAGAAGGCAGGTTCCATAACATCATCCTACCTCCGTGAGCAAGGACTGCAGCTAGCCTGTGAAAAGTGTGCTGTGGTGGCATTTTCCAGGAAACTAATGTCGCCATACGTCATAAGCCTCGACGGGCAGGTGATCCCCTATAGCAAAAGTCACCGATTTTTAGGAGTGATTGTTGACAGAAATCTGTCCTGGACACTCCATGTGAACTATGTGAGGAAACGGTTGACAGGAATCTGTCACATGTTTAGATCGCTAGCAGGAAAGACCTGGGGGTGTCAATCACATCTATGCTACAACTGTACCGAGTTCTTTTCATTGGATTCCTGCGGTACAGCCTACCAGTGATCGCGAACACCTGCAAAAGTAACTTGAATACCTCCAAGGCATCCAAGCCCAAGCCCTAAAAATATGCCTTGGTTTGCCAAAGAGCGCGTCGTCTACAGAAGTTATAGCAATCGCTCGCGATCACAATGTCAGAACGCATGTAGCCATTGAAACAATGCGTGTGCGCATAAGACACTGTGCCCGGATCCCTAATCACCACCTCGCAGGTCTTCCAGTGGAACGACCCCTAACAACGTTCAGTTCAAAGGTCCTCGCCCACCATGCCCCTCTTTCGTCAGGGTATGCGCCTACAACAAAGGCTTCGATTCCTCCATGGCGTGTGAACCATCCTCAAGTTTACCTCAACATCCCTGGTATTCTGAGAAAGTCGGACTTACCACCATGTGCACTCAAACAACTAAGCATGTTACACATGTATGCGAAGTACAGGGGCTGCACAGAAGTTTATACCGATGGCTCAACCACATCAACCAGTTCCGGTGGTGCTATAGTTATCCCAAGAATGGGAGTCACCCAGCACTTCAAAACTTCCCACGTCACCACATCTACAGCTGCAGAGCTCGCGGCTCTCCGCGGAGCGCTTTATATTATACACGCTGAGAGTCCTGGAAAGTGGGCAATCTTCTGTGATTCAAGATCAGCTCTACAAAGTATACAGTCGTTTCTTCGACACATGGATCAAAACCACCTTTCATACGAAATCGTGGTACTTGTCCAAAATTTACAAGAAAAAGGACCTCAGATATATTTTCAATGGATACCAGGCCATTGCGGTATCAGTGGAAATGACTCCGCAGATAAGGCAGCTCGGACGTCAGGCGAAGAAGACCGCTGTGTTCCCATTCCGCTCTCAAGGACCGACGCTGCCAGACAACTTCGCACTCTTGCGCGAACGATGTCCTTAACTGAGTGGAATACCCCATACACGAGGCGCACCAGACTGCACCGGTTAAACCCATCGCTGCAACTCGGACCTCCGGCTGGTTTGCACCGACGTGAGGCTTCGCTTCTTTGCCGATTGTGGTTGGGAGTGGCCTTTACGAACGCTTACTCTGCGCTGATTGGAATGGCTGAGAGTCCTGCGTGTGCTGTCTGCGGATGCGCAGAGACCATAGATCACTTGTTGTGCCACTGCCCACAATTTGAGGAACATCGACTGCCTATGACCGAGTCCTTCACAAAGCTCGACGATCGTCCACTTAGTGAACAGACAATCTTAGAATACCGTCCTCACCGACCAACGGCTCAGAAAGCAATGAAAGCGCTTTTGGCCTTTCTAAAAACATCTGGCCTAGCCAAGCGCCCATGATATTATATAGGATTGCCCTGTAAGCATTCCCCCTCTCTCCTTCTCTTTACTTTTATTCCCCTTTTCCCATTCCCCAGTATAGGGTAGCAAACCGGACTCATGACTGGTTAACATCCCTGCCTTCCCTTCCTTATTTCTCTCTCTCTATAAGCATTTTGCATACTTGGAAGGTTACCGCTGCCGTAAGGGCGAGCAGAGCCACAACATTGATTATATATAACGGCGAGTTAACTCATTTATTGTGATGTCATCGATGTTTACATAAAACGAGGGACAAGTGAGTAGTGTTTTACGAGATGCACTGACGAGATGCACTGGCATATCAACGATTCATAATCGTTGATATGCCAAAAGGTACATACTATGTGCAGCCCCACCACAGATACCCGGAGTACAGCCGTCCACCGCTGCAGGAAAAAAATACATAAAAGACTGACCCCAAAAGGGGTCGGTGTGCCGTTCAATGACAGCGGAGACTGCTAATGCACCTCGCGTGGCCGCAATGAATGTGGTCAACGAGGAGTTTTCTTTGGTGCTTTATTTTGTATTCTGTGCGCTATGATACGTAACCACATAGTCATCGAAGAGCTGACATCGGAGACAGTGAGAGACGAGACTGAAGGACGTGCTCCTCGTGTCGCGTAGCTCTTCCAAGCACTCTTACAGACGTGTAATTTTTAGGACTGTGCGGTCTTGGGATGCAGAGTGTTGCCATAGTATCTCCGAGATAAAGCTTTCACATGTACCACGACCCAGAAACACGGACATTCAAACGTATTTCCATCTTAGTGCTGAAGCTTTTTCACAATGTATCGATTATGTTGCGATGCATCCATTTTTGTTTTGTTGGAAAAGAGCTAACGGTAAGCCAATAAATGTTGCCGTGCTGCTACGACACAGAACAAGGGCGTTGACGGGTCCCCCGCAGGCGCAGGGAATGACCAATATGGTGAAGCACCGGCCGTCGCGGACGCCATAATCGTGGATGCACCATCATCCTTTACCAGCCAAATTCATGCAGTTTCCTTTTGTTCCATCTCTGTCCCCCTATTGTTATTCTGGCATACATTATCGACTTCCTGCAAAATTATTTCCGAAATATTCCGTTACGTGAAGAAAACATACATTTCAACATCGGCGCCTTTGTTCTCAAGCACATATCTGTATTTCGTGAGGCTTTTTTAAGTGCCTCTGCCCAGCCCTTCTAATTTGGGCCGAAGAGCAAATGATCCCGGTTTCATGAGCTTGCATCACCACTCTGTCTCGGAGATAAATAGATGTTCACTTTTGATTTGCCGTACTTCAATATTTATTACATAGCGCCTATAAATAACTGGACTCAATAAAATGTAGGCTTTTATTAGCTGAAAGAAATCGGTGTAATGTCGTCTGATAACAGCGATTCTGCTTAAGATCACTTTGGAAAACCTACCTGCGTTTTGCTAAAATTCTCTTCAAGCTATGTGAAATAACACTTCATTCTACGTAAAGATGACATGTTGCCTCTACTCACTTGCAATCCTGTAGCACCGCAGAAAATTATACCGGAAAGTTCATATACGATCGCACTACAGAAGACATAAATCGGAAGCCGCCAACATCGATGCTTGTTTACCCAGCCTATGGTAAGTGATACTTATTTTGTCTTTCAACACCGATATATGCCTTTGTAATTCAATACAGCATGATCAACGTGTTCTGCAGTGCACGAAGAAATGTGAAACGGACGCTCAAACAAGGAGCGTTTGCGGATACTCTTTGTATATGGCAGCTTTTTGCATAGCTCTGGCGCGTGCAGTTCAGTATTAACGGAGCGATGTGAGCCGTTCCAGAACTTTCCCTCGTGTGTAACTATCGAGAATCTCTGTGCCGTGTCGAGGTACCGCTGACGTCTACATGAAACGTGTTCACATGTTCACAGCACTCAAGCCATCTCACCCCTCTCAATTTGCCAGATTGCCGCTTATGCATTCCACAACATCGCCAAGGCCGGTTTCACTTTCGTGGTATACCGATTCCTATGACAGAGGGATCAACCACATTATTTAGTTACCCCTCAAGCAGAAAGCGATGAGGAGAATGGGGGAACGGGGCGATAACCTATCGATGGAGCAAAGCTTTTTGCTGGTGTTGTTTATGGCGGAAAAGACCTTGGCTGACGTCTCAAGCAGATAGGGACACTACGTTCATTGTTGCGGATCCCGAAGATTCCGTCAGGCGGTGGTATGCAGACGTATGTGGTATGTGATTCATGTATGTAGACGACCATCACACCTTTGCTCGGTGCCTTCGTTCGCTGCTAAAATCTGTAGCCATTACCTTCGCTTCACTATGACGCAGCTCGGCTATGCCTCCTACAATGGACATCTCAGGGCTTAGAGGTAAGACCTGGTCATATTCGACAGCGCCTTGTAAGAGGTTTGTGGTTTCGATGGAAATAATGACCTTAAACTGACGCGGAACAGAGAACTTCTCTTCCGTCGCATACAAAGCATGGTAACCGACGTTGACATCTAGCGGTAGCGCATTCGCTGTGGGCAGTGCCATTCACATCGATTCTAAGTCTATAACTGCGCCGTGTTGGTCCAGGAAAGCCATGGCGAGGATGACGTTCCACGAGCAATAATGGGGGACCACAAAACTTATCGAATAAATATTGCCGTAAATCACGACTCTCACTGTGCAGATCCCTGTCAGTATAATCAAGTGCGGCCAACTCCTCAGAGATCTTCTCCTTCCCAGGTCGTTTCTACCGTCGACTTTGTGGCGGATAGGCCACCAATTGACAGCAGCAACGGCCACTGATGACAGAGTGAGACAGTGACGCTGTTGCGCGGATAATCGCGTCGAAGTCGGTGGTTCATCGCCTTCGCGTTTAGGTCGAGGCGTCGGATCATGTCTACGTCAACATGTTCCGTTGCTACTACCCGGCCTAGGTGTGCTCACCCAGCTGCTAGGTACTGCCGGCTTCTCCGCAGTGATAGTGGGCGGTGTCAAGAGTACTATTTAGATGCATTGCACCTAGATAGTGCGTGCCTTGTTTTCTCCCTTAATCGCATCATTCTTTCAGTATATACAACACATTTGGCTACTCACGAATTTCTCGCTCTGCTCCCGTGCAGTCCCATGCTGACTGTGCAACAATGCATCGCAGCCAGTAATGGCGGAGTTAGTTCTAGTCTAATGCTACAGGAAGTCGAGCGTTTTCACTACTCGAGATGAGAGACCCAAATATTATTGGCGTTTAACATCTCTTTTATACTGCGTACATATGCTCGAGACCTGAGAGCAGAGTTCCATCCCTAGATTACGTTTGCATGCATCTCAAGGTAAAATATCCACAGTAGCTACTGCGTAAATAGGCGGTGCCTTGTTCTGCGGCACGGCTTAACGACAGTTATAACGTAAACACAGGCCAATGCACCGAGAGGTATGATGACCACATAACGATCGCTAAGGCTAATGTATATCTATTAAATGCTTCTATTATGAAACCGCCGCGAAAACCCAGGCGATAATAACGTTTCAGTAGGCAGTCACCCATGTAAATTAAAATGGCGAAAGGACCACGTTTCCTGATATGCCAAACAGAAAGTAAAAGTTATAGGGCAATTTTTCCAGCTGTACGATGAGCGAGAGCGAGGGTGCCGGAATTGTTTGGAAAGAGGGTGACCTTTAGGAGACGACTGGGCTTACAGGGCGAGGGTAAATCCGGAAAATCATAAATGAGGCATGACACGCCTAGAATACTGACTGGGCTGGTAGTTTTGTTATGCAGGAAAGAGATGCTTATACTTTTACATATTAAGAAGCAAAGTATGAGACTTCTGGTCTGGTGGTGCAAGACACTAAGAAAAAAATCACAGCATTTCCACGGGGTGAATGATGATGAGTGGGCGAAGCTCCGGAGTGAATCATCGGTAAACCGTGAATCTTCCGTGTAATTCGCCCAGTCGATCTTCATGTAAAGACGTGAGAAACACTGTATTCGAACGCTGGGATCTCGCGTTTAAGGGGACACTAGCACAAACGCGTTAGAAACGTGCAGTACACTCTAGTAAGGGGGAGAGGCGACAGCGTCTTACGCAGCCCCTTACACATGCCGGAACGCGCACCGCGTTTGCCGACGCCATCACATGACTGCTGAAAGAGTATAAGGCGGAGAGGCCACAGCGTCTTACACCAGCTTCTTACACGCGCCGTAACGCGCTAGGACAAACGCATCATCATCATCATCATCATCATCATCGTTAGAAACGGGCAGTCTTTCGTTAATGTTGGGTATTTAGTGTCATTGTGGTGCATGTTTCCATGTGCGCTTCGTGGCGTAGTGCATGGCTTCAGGAAAGAGGTAGCTGATGATGATGATGACGATGATGATGCGTTTGTCCAGGTAGCAGCCTGGACACACAACGCCATCTATTGAGCCATTCATAAACTAAACTAGAGGTGGCTCATACATACATACAGAGGAGGGACAGACCCACACCCTATGGAGCTTCGCCCCTAAAAAATGGTGCTATTTATTCTAAGAGCTGTCATCTACATAGTTTAGCATAAATATCGGCGATCATGCAACATGAACCCCTATAATACCGGCTCGTTAATCAACGTAAGCCAAATTGCTACATGCCTTGCTTCTATCTCGGACACGTGCGACCATCTTCTACATATCTTTTACAGCCGATGCTGCTCGTTACAAGGCGACGCTCGAGTACACGGATCCAGGCACACACAATTGCAGCATTTTTACTGTATACTTCATGGAAAATGACATAACTGACGGTAATGTATGGCCTTTTACGTCAAACCAGAAAAACGTTCATTTTCTTTTTGAAGGGAAGAATTTATTGGGCAACTTTAGCAACCTTGACCGTATCTATCTATCTATCTATCTATCTATCTATCTATCTATCTATCTATCTATCTATCTATCTGTCTGTCTGTCTGTCTGTCTATCTAGCTGCACACGCCTGGGTGCTGTCCTGGCCCTGTCATTCACCCGATATGGATCAAGGTTTGGATGGCAGGGTACGAATGAATGCGAGAATCCGTGGTTTATCTTCACACTAGCACCTTGAAGTACTCATCAAGCATAGGTCGCGATTATCGATACTGCAAGCACGTGAGGCTAACATGCGTAATGCTCGGCCCGTGGTATATGGGTATGTGCCAAAGGTGTTTGAATTTTATAGTTTATGCCAAGCTGGAGGCAGCCGAAATAGACAAGTCACAAATGACTGGAACGCGCTGGAAAACAATAACGACATGCTGCTTTTCGTAGCATGGCGTTGAAAGGTACATGCAGCAAACGCACAGGCACAAAGGAACGCATGAACGCGTTGTAATATCCGAAACCAACCTACCAAGCCCAGCAGCACGCGGTATCGAACCCGGGCCCCCGAGGTTCCCCCGGGCCCCCCGTGCCCCCGAGATACGAAGCTTCCCCTAAGCTACGACGGCTCCTCCCACATGGCGAATATAGTAAGAAATGCAATGCACCAGCGACTGTGGTGATGGCTGTTGCCTAACATCACTTGCGCTCGTAGTGTGTGTTAAGCGATATCACTATAATATGATGAACAACACTTAAGATATAGTAACACTAGACATGCTTTTGTACAATTTTGCCCGGTTCTGTAGGAATACTTCAAGGGGCGAAGCTCATGATACTCACAGCAGAGCACGGTAGCCTGCGTTTCTCTGCGTTAAAACAAATGTTTGTGCTGTGCACTAAGGCGAGCCTCATTGTTACGTCCTCACGTGAGCTACCCACGTTTCTACCAAGTTTCCTGCTTAGCTCCCGCATACACCTACTAATGCAGTGCAGTTTGCACGAAGACGTTCATGCTACTTGTGACACTTCGTTGAATGCCAAACGATTCGCCATAGGCAATCTCCTCGCTCACTGCTTCGCACAACGCCGATTTCTACAATGCCTGGGATCTTCACGATTTTGAAATAAATATTCAAATCGCAAAAATTTGTCTAGTACCAAATGTAGCTGCGCGTCACAGTGCACCAAACCATGGAAATGCTTACATTCTTCATAAAATTGCCCTCTGCTCTACCGCATCCGAACTGAGCAGGCCCACGTAGTTTGAGGCGCCCTGACGATAGTCGAGCAGGGCTCGACCACACAGTGTAAATGTTTTGGCAGCGCCTCACTCAAGTGAACCCAGTGAAGATTGCTTGGTTCTCTGTAACATGATTTGATAATGTAGAGACAAATTAAAAAAACCACGCATATCCACGGAGTGGCTGATGATGAGTGAGCGAAGCACCTGACGTTCATCGATAAAAACGGTGAATCTTCCGTGAATCTTGCCCAGTACATCATGAAAGACGTGACAAACACTATGTGTATATATACAAGAAATTTTATGGTTCAAATCCGCACAAGTGAAATCTGCCACCGGCACCTCATTGCAAGTCAAGATCCAATGCATATATCCTCCTGACTTCCGGGTTGGATTTGAGTTAACAGATTTTCCTGAAACTTTCAAAATGGGATGTGTAGATAGCAAAGATGAAAAGTGATGCTTATTATCTCGGTAATATCAGTGGTTTCAGTATGGCGTGATGTCCAATATATTGGACACTGGAACTTTATCAGTTAAATTGTGAAGTAGTGGGCTTGCATCCACACGAAGCTCCTTTACTGAAGAAAATTCTTACAAATTGTGAAAGAACCGTTTCTTATTCAAATTACGTGAATATGAATAAAATACAAACAAAATTTGGCCCTAATTTGCTATCCGCAAATTATATTTGTGAGAAGTTAGCTTTGTGGGCCAAGTCGAAACAGTTTCTTTCCATCGTTAAGCAAAAAAAAAAATAGCTCGCAGTTTGCACAGAAGAATTTCGCCTTCATACTGCATCCTTTAGACGTCTAGACTGGGAAGAAAAGGGAATTCTAATAGACGAGATTATCTCAGCAATTTAATATTTGCAGACGACATTGTGCTCTTTAGAAATGACGGAGGCGAACTACAAATAATGATTGGTGACCTAAACCGGGAAGGTATTAAAATGGAATGGAATTAAACGAAATGGATTAGGGCACAGACGGGAGTAGCTGATATTATTATATCAATTAAAAGAAAGAATTGGACCTGGACAGAACATGTCATGAGGAGGAAAGATAATACCAGGACAGTAAGGACAACGGAATGGGCACCATGAGAGGGAAAACGCAACAGAGGCAGGCAAAAGGTTGGATGGAGCAATGAAATTAAAAAGTTTGCGGGCATAAAGTGGAACCAACTCGCTCAGAATAGGGTGGATTGGAAATCGTTGGGAGAGGCTTTCGTCCTGCAGTGGACCTAAATTAAGCTGATGATGATGACGGTGATGACGACGATGACTGCATCCTTGAAGCTGGCAGCGGAACAGCGAAACGCCATAACAGAAAAGCCAAGCAAGCAAAAATAAACGCCACATGACACTGATATGAAGGCGCTTGCAATGCAGCGCACATCGCGTCAGTGTATTCGAAAAGACGATTTTGAGTGCCAGTGTCCAACATGTAGGACACGCATAATCAACTCAGTGCCAGTGAAAAGCAGGCGTTCGCGCAACTTAAATTTTCCATTCAACATGCTCCGGTATCACTACCTTACTAGTTAATCATACATATCACGCTAAAACGGGCAGGAAAATACTATAAACACCACTTGCTTCTCCAGCAGTCGCCGTCGAACGCTGATCCGCTGAACGCCGCCACGTTCTCGTGTTTATTTTCGGAGCCGCTGGCACAGCTTTGAAAAAAGCTTCATAGATGGCGCTAGTAGGTGTCCAAAATATTGGACAACTTGCTTTTCAGGCGAAAAATATGCTGAGGTCTTCATAGTAACGGAGTATTTGATGTCCAATATATTGGACAAATCGCCATAGCTGGCACTCAGGAGGATATATATATATATATATATATATACATGGGTGGCCGGTGCACGGTTCTCCAGCGCGAGCAGTAGGTATTTTTAAATCAAGAAACTCGCTAGAAGACGCCGCCTGCGTCAACGTTGTCTCTCGCGGGTGAGGGTGCGTCCTCCCTCTTTGCGAGCTCGTAGAGCGTTCATCGAAGAAAGAGCGTCTCCATAGTCAACGCGCGCCTTTCCCTCTCTCGCTCTCTCTCTCACAAGACAGCAGATGGAAGAGTGAGAGAGCTCGGGCGCCGGGAGGCACGCGCCGAGGGCAAGCGCGAGCCTCCCGGCGCGCCGCACCGAAGTACCGCAGCGCCATCTCGTGATCATTCTGAGACCTACAGGAAACGATGGCGATCGGAGAAAAAGAGAGAAAAAAATTGGCAGATCCCACGTGCAGTGGGAATCAAGGAAATGCGAAGCACGCATAAGGAACGTAAAATTGATTTGCACTGTTGTCTCGCTATACCGAGTTTGGTACATATGAAGTTAACGAAACGGCCGCAAGAGCAACAAGACTGTGGCATGTAAACCATGCCGCTCATATACGCATGTCATGATTCTAACGTTATGACCTGTCATTTACGTTCGTCATGCAGTCGTGTTGTGCCATAGCAACCTTGGTATACATCCCTTTAAGGAAACGAGTAGCATATATACCTGGCGACAACTTTCTGTGGCAGCGCAGCCAAGGTTACGTGGGCGGAGCTTCTGCACGTGTGTTAATACGCCAATAAAACTTGCTGCTGGGCGAGTTGGTTCATACTTGGTACATATACTATGGAAGCGCAACACAAAACACGGACTCAGAAGACACGGACGAGCGCAAACTCTCAACTAACTTTATTTTTCGTCGTGTCAATATGTAAGCCCTACATCACGTGGTCACAATGCTAATCGCAGTTGTCACTGTACAAATCACAACATACCGCGCAAGAATCTATTTTCACCTTGCAATAAGGAAACCGAGGACTGGCTAACGCACGCGTCACCTCTAGTAGATATATGAAAGGCTTCCAATAGTTCCCGTGCCGTGCTATCATGGCTACGGCCCAAAACTCGTATCGCATGGAAATTTGGTACGCACATGCAATGCCGGACATGCGCAGGTAAATGCGCGTTCTCTTTATTAATTATGGATAATTCATGTTCCCTTGCACGAACGTTCACGCACCTTCCGGTTTGCCCGACATAAGTCCTGCCACATGAAAGTGGAATCTCATAGATGACTCCTACCGCGCAGGCTCCATAAGGCATTTCGTGCTTCTTGCCACAACCTCCAGGAGTCTTCTTAGCCTCAGATATTTTCGGGCAGAGCTTTGCCAGCTTGCGCGGGGCTGAAAAAACCATCGGCACATCGTGCCTGCCCGCAACCTTCTTCAAATTATGAGAAGTGCGGTGCATGTAGGGCATCACTACCGGGCGGCTCCTGGATTTCGGCCCGGGTGTCTTGCCGGAACGGGGTGCTTTTGTTTCCCGCAGGAGGACCTCGGCGACTGCCGTTACGAGCGTGCATGGGTATCCGGCTACCAATACTCGCCTTACTTGATTATTAAAACTGTCCTGCATAGCATGTGAGCATGATTTCGCAAGCGCAGACCCCAGACAAAGCTTCACAATCGCCCGCTTAACTAATTTCGACTGTGCGGAATCATATGGCAGCAGTCCTTTCTGCGCTCGTGGGCTGTAAGACCAACAAACGTGAGTGCCTAAACGAAGCCGTAAATCTAAAAATTGCAGGGAGTCATTGAAAGGGATTTCATGGGTAAAGGTCAAACCCTTACCGCACTGCTGAAACGCGTCAAGGATAAAAAGAAGAGACTCGTCAAGATTAAAATCAGTGGGTTTCTTTAAAAGAATTAAGAAATCGTCTACATATCTAAAAACTTTAATAACATTGGTTACTTCTAGGATGCTGGACAGTGCACGATCCACGTCTCATAAAAATATGTTGCACAAAGCAGGCGCCACACAGGACCCAATACAAATCCCTGTAGATAAAAGCGGTTCTCATGGGTTACAAATGTAGAGCGAAGATAAAATTCAAGTAACGACATGAAGTCATTCACCGACAAACCCGCGCTGTTTTGAAAGTCAATGACCCCACCGGCTTCGATGCACTCACGTACCGCTACAAATAACTGTCCATGAGGTACTGAATAAAATAAATCTTCAACATCAATGGAGAACATATAGTCAATACGCCTTTCATCCTGTAGAAACCGCACAACGTCCTCTGAGCTCTTGGTAGCAAAGGGGTCGTCGAATGTTAGCTCATTTAAATGTTTGAGCAGGAATTGGCTTACTAGATGCTGCCAAGAGCCCTTTTCACTTATTACTGTCCGAAACGGTACTTCCGGCTTGTGCGTTTTCACAGTGAAAAAAGCTCTGAGTGTGTTACCTTTACAAGCAATAACGCCTCTGGCCAATTTCTCCAGCCGAAGCTCCTTACACAAATTTGCTGCCTTTGTTTTCACGCGAATAGCACTACTTTTAACTTCAATAAAATTCTTAGTAATGGCGTTCCTAGCCTTCTCATTGAAAGTTCCAGCGTCTAAAACCACAAACCCGCCCTCTTTATCGGCTTGAAGCAGTCGGAAGTCATTGTCCCTAAAATGTTTCACGACGAGATCTATCGTAGCCCGGCACTGCAAGTCTTTCTTGGATTTGACAGTCCTTACCAACGCATCAACACCCTCAAGGAGGCACCGGTCATGCTGTTCCTGTGGCGCCCTGTTCGCCACACGCCTATTAAACGCCAACAACTCATGAGGCTGGACGACTGGTTCAAGACTGAACTTCGGCCCCTTCTTGAGCAGACTGTAGATATTATCCGGGAGTTCCACATTCTCTCCTAGCACCACAACCTGTGACGCTCCTCTTTCCTTGTCCTCCTTTTTCTGCTGGCTAAGAACGTTTGCCAAGTAGGAACCCCACCAGAATTCGACCATGCGGGCAGTTAAGGTCCTTAATGAACGGAGATTCACTTCTGCTTTCCAGGGAGGGTCACTAATGTAGCACAGAACTCGCAAGTAGTCCTGAAGAAGTCTAATCTGCCGCCACAGTTCAGCGCGTAGTATCCGACACACACGTCTTGCATGTCCCGGGGATGGCCTCGCGAAACCGAACAGTCCAAGAACTTCCGCAGGTACCAGTCCTTTCCGCAAACAAAACCCGAGAAATCTTGCGCGGCAGGTTGCCGTGACAATTTGGCTTACCAAAAGGTTGATAGTTGACGACGACGGGAAAGCAGAAACATTGAAGAAAGGGCCCACTGTAGTAGAAATATGGTTCAATAAAACTTGCTGCTGGGCGAGTTGGTTCATACTTGGTACATATACTATGGAAGCGCAACACAAAACACGGACTCAGAAGACACGGACGAGCGCAAACTCTCAACTAACTTTATTTTTCGTCGTGTCAATATGTAAGCCCTACATCACGAAATCATGCTCACATGCTATGCAGGACAGTTTTAATAATCAAGTAAGGCGAGTATTGGTAGCCGGATACCCATGCACGCTCGTAACGGCAGTCGCCGAGGTCCTCCTGCGGGAAACAAAAGCACCCCGTTCCGGCAAGACACCCGGGCCGAAATCCAGGAGCCGCCCGGTAGTGATGCCCTACATGCACCGCACTTCTCATAATTTGAAGAAGGTTGCGGGCAGGCACGATGTGCCGATGGTTTTTTCAGCCCCGCGCAAGCTGGCAAAGCTCTGCCCGAAAATATCTGAGGCTAAGAAGACTCCTGGAGGTTGTGGCAAGAAGCACGAAATGCCTTATGGAGCCTGCGCGGTAGGAGTCATCTATGAGATTCCACTTTCATGTGGCAGGACTTATGTCGGGCAAACCGGAAGGTGCATGAACGTTCGTGCAAGGGAACATGAATTATCCATAATTAATAAAGAGAACGCGCATTTACCTGCGCATGTCCGGCATTGCATGTGCGTACCAAATTTCCATGCGATACGAGTTTTGGGCCGTAGCCATGATAGCACGGCACGGGAACTATTGGAAGCCTTTCATATATCTACTAGAGGTGACGCGTGCGTTAGCCAGTCGTCGGTTTCCTTATTGCAAGGTGAAAAGAGATTTTTGCGCGGTATGTTGTGATTTGTACAGTGACAACTGCGATTAGCATTGTGACCACGTGATGTAGGGCTTACATATTGACACGACGAAAAATAAAGTTAGTTGAGAGTTTGCGCTCGTCCGTGTCTTCTGAGTCCGTGTTTTGTGTTGCGCTTCCATAGTATATGTACCAAGTATGAACCAACTCGCACAGCAGCAAGTTTTATTGAACCATATTTCTACTACAATGGGCCCTTTCTTCAATGTTTCTGCTTTCCCGTCGTCGTCAACTATCAACCTTTTGGTAAGCCAAATTGTCACGGCAACCTGCCGCGCAAGATTTCTCGGGTTTTGTTTGCGGAAAGGACTGGTACCTGCGGAAGTTCTTGGACTGTTCGGTTTCACGAGGCCATCCCCGGGACATGCAAGACGTGTGTGTCGGATACTACGCGCTGAACTGTGGCGGCAGATTAGACTTCTTCAGGACTACTTGCGAGTTCTGTGCTACATTAGTGACCCTCCCTGGAAAGCAGAAGTGAATCTCCGTTCATTAAGGACCTTAACTGCCCGCATGGTCGAATTCTGGTGGGGTTCCTACTTGGCAAACGTTCTTAGCCAGCAGAAAAAGGAGGACAAGGAAAGAGGAGCGTCACAGGTTGTGGTGCTAGGAGAGAATGTGGAACTCTCGGATAATATCTACAGTCTGCTCAAGAAGGGGCCGAAGTTCAGTCTTGAACCAGTCGTCCAGCCTCATGAGTTGTTGGCGTTTAATAGGCGTGTGGCGAACAGGGCGCCACAGGAACAGCATGACCGGTGCCTCCTTGAGGGTGTTGATGCGTTGGTAAGGACTGTCAAATCCAAGAAAGACTTGCAGTGCCGGGCTACGATAGATCTCGTCGTGAAACATTTTAGGGACAATGACTTCCGACTGCTTCAAGCCGATAAAGAGGGCGGGTTTGTGGTTTTAGACGCTGGAACTTTCAATGAGAAGGCTAGGAACGCCATTACTAAGAATTTTATTGAAGTTAAAAGTAGTGCTATTCGCGTGAAAACAAAGGCAGCAAATTTGTGTAAGGAGCTTCGGCTGGAGAAATTGGCCAGAGGCGTTATTGCTTGTAAAGGTAACACACTCAGAGCTTTTTTCACTGTGAAAACGCACAAGCCGGAAGTACCGTTTCGGACAGTAATAAGTGAAAAGGGCTCTTGGCAGCATCTAGTAAGCCAATTCCTGCTCAAACATTTAAATGAGCTAACATTCGACGACCCCTTTGCTACCAAGAGCTCAGAGGACGTTGTGCGGTTTCTACAGGATGAAAGGCGTATTGACTATATGTTCTCCATTGATGTTGAAGATTTATTTTATTCAGTACCTCATGGACAGTTATTTGTAGCGGTACGTGAGTGCATCGAAGCCGGTGGGGTCATTGACTTTCAAAACAGCGCGGGTTTGTCGGTGAATGACTTCATGTCGTTACTTGAATTTTATCTTCGCTCTACATTTGTAACCCATGAGAACCGCTTTTATCTACAGGGATTTGTATTGGGTCCTGTGTGGCGCCTGCTTTGTGCAACATATTTTTATGAGACGTGGATCGTGCACTGTCCAGCATCCTAGAGGTAACCAATGTTATTAAAGTTTTTAGATATGTAGACGATTTCTTAATTCTTTTAAAGAAACCCACTGATTTTAATCTTGACGAGTCTCTTCTTTTTATCCTTGACGCGTTTCAGCAGTGCGGTAAGGGTTTGACCTTTACCCATGAAATCCCTTTCAATGACTCCCTGCAATTTTTAGATTTACGGCTTCGTTTAGGCACTCACGTTTGTTGGTCTTACAGCCCACGAGCGCAGAAAGGACTGCTGCCATATGATTCCGCACAGTCGAAATTAGTTAAGCGGGCGATTGTGAAGCTTTGTCTGGGGTCTGCGCTTGCGAAATCATGCTCACATGCTATGCAGGACAGTTTTAATAATCAAGTAAGGCGAGTATTGGTAGCCGGATACCCATGCACGCTCGTAACGGCAGTCGCCGAGGTCCTCCTGCGGGAAACAAAAGCACCCCGTTCCGGCAAGACACCCGGGCCGAAATCCAGGAGCCGCCCGGTAGTGATGCCCTACATGCACCGCACTTCTCATAATTTGAAGAAGGTTGCGGGCAGGCACGATGTGCCGATGGTTTTTTCAGCCCCGCGCAAGCTGGCAAAGCTCTGCCCGAAAATATCTGAGGCTAAGAAGACTCCTGGAGGTTGTGGCAAGAAGCACGAAATGCCTTATGGAGCCTGCGCGGTAGGAGTCATCTATGAGATTCCACTTTCATGTGGCAGGACTTATGTCGGGCAAACCGGAAGGTGCGTGAACGTTCGTGCAAGGGAACATGAATTATCCATAATTAATAAAGAGAACGCGCATTTACCTGCGCATGTCCGGCATTGCATGTGCGTACCAAATTTCCATGCGATACGAGTTTTGGGCCGTAGCCATGATAGCACGGCACGGGAACTATTGGAAGCCTTTCATATATCTACTAGAGGTGACGCGTGCGTTAGCCAGTCCTCGGTTTCCTTATTGCAAGGTGAAAATAGATTCTTGCGCGGTATGTTGTGATTTGTACAGTGACAACTGCGATTAGCATTGTGACCACGTGATGTAGGGCTTACATATTGACACGACGAAAAATAAAGTTAGTTGAGAGTTTGCGCTCGTCCGTGTCTTCTGAGTCCGTGTTTTGTGTTGCGCTTCCATAGTATATGTACCAAGTTAATACGCCAAGTAGTTCGTGCGCGCGAGATTTCGATTTCGGTTTTTCGAGCGCATCCGAGGGTGCCAGTTCCAAGTGAAACCCGCCCCCCTTCCCTTCCGGCATATATGCACAGTTTTATAGTCGAATGGAACATCTCTAACTGGTTAGTTATTTATTCGTTTAACTCGAAGTAACCCCGATTTAATATACGCTGATATGTCAGCCACTCACTCAAGTACGCATGCAAACGCGCAACTTCTGCACAACGACCTGTAATGCGCTTTTTTTAGGATAGTGTACTGCTAAGAACCGTGGGACGGCTAGAGAATCAGTTTTAAATGCGAAGCATTTCATAGCGAACTTCGGCGAGTTTGAGCGTATCTATCTATCTATCTATCTATCTATCTATCTATCTATCTATCTATCTATCTATCTATCTATCTATCTATCTATCTATCTATCTATCTAGCCGCCTACGAATTTCTGCTCTCCTGGCCGTTTCGCTAATCGGATGCTTACGGAAATTGGTATGCCACATCATGACTACATGACGAACATAAATGACAGGTCATAACATCAAAATCATGACATGCATGTCATGAGCGACATGATTTACATGCCACGGTCTTGGTGCTCTCCTTGCCGTTTCGCTAATCGGATGTTTACGAAAACTGGTATGCCACATCATGACTACATGACGAACATAAATGACAGGTCATAACATGAAAATTATGGCATGCATGTCATGAGCGGCATGATTTACATGCCACGGTCTTAGGGCTCTCCTGGCCGTTTCGCTAATGGGATGTATGCGAAAATTGGTATGGCACAACATGACTGCCTGACGAACATAAATGGCAGGTCTTAACATGAAAATCATGACATGCGTGTCATGAGCGGCATGGTTTACATGTCACAGTCTTGGTGCTCTCCTGGTCGTCTCGTTAATGGGGTGTATACAAAAATTGGTATGCCACAATATGACAGCACGGCGAACATAAATGACAGGTCATAACATGAAAATCATGACATACTTGTCATGAATGACATGGTTTACATGCCACGCGTTTTGTTAATGGGACGTATACGCAAATTGGCATGCCACAACATGACTGTACCACAAACATAAATGACAGGTCATAACACGAAAATCATGACATGCACGTCATGAGTGACATGATTCACATGCGACGGTCTTGGTGCTCTCCTGGCCGTTTCGTTTATGGGATGTATACGGAAATTGGTATGCCACGACATGACTGCATGGCGAACATGACTGACAGGTCACAACATGACAATCATGATATGCGTGTCATGGGCGACATGACTTACACGCCATGCGTTTCGTTAACGGCATGTATACGAAAATTGTCATACCACAAGATGACTGCATCATGAACGTAAATGACAGATCACAACATGAAAATCATGACATGCATGTCATGAGCGACATGATTTACATGGCACGGTCTTTGCGCTCTCTTTGCCGTTTCGTTAGTGGGATGTGTAGTGTAGGAAAATTGGTTTGCAACAATATGACTGCATGACGAACATAAATGACAGGTCATAACATGAAAAGCATAACACGCATGTCATGGGCGGCATGATTTAGATGCCAGGCGTTTCGTTAATGGGATGTATACCAAAATTGCTATGGCGCAACACGACAGCATGAAGAACGTAAATGACAGGTCATAACATTATAATCATGACACGCGTGTCATGACCGGCATGATTTACATACATGCCATGGTCCTGGCGCTATACTGCCGTTTCGTTAATGGGATGGCTCCGTCTACTGACCAGAGGACGCTACGTAGCTCTCGTCGGACGGCTCAGTCGTACACGGTGGCAACCGAGGCGACCGCGACGCGCGCGTTTCTTCGCTGCTTTCCGTGCGTGCTGCGAACCACACGAACGCTCGCGGCGTTGCCCTTTGGAACAGTTTGTCGCAGGTTTGGAGCGCGCGTATCAAAGGAAATAAAACGAAAGAAGTTGGGACGGGCGGTCGCTGCTGCTATAGAGTTGGAGACGCGCTGCCCAATTTTGCTTCTTTTCTCCGCCAGGCAGTGCATTCTGGCGCTGATGTCGCACATGGAAAACTCCACTGCACGGAGCCTATACGAAAATTGGTTTGGCACAACAGGACTGCATGACGATCATAAATGAGAGGTCATATCATGAAAATCGTGACATGCATGTCATTAGCGGCAGGATCTACATGCCACTCGTTTCTTTAAAGGGATGCATACCAATATTGCTATGGCACAACACGACTGCATGACGAACGTAAATGACAAGTCATAACGTGAGAATCATGACATACGTGTATGAGCGGCATGGTTTACATGCCACAGGCATGGTGCTCTTGCAGCCGTTTCGTTAACTTCATATGTACTAAACTCAGTATAGCGAGACAACAATGCAAATCCATTTTACGTTCCTTATGCGTGCTTCGCATTTCCTTGATTCCCACTGCACGTGGGTTCTACCAATTTTTTCTTCGACCAAGCAGTTTTTTTTCTTAAGTTATCTGGAAGCCGCAAAGGACCTGCACAATTATACACCTCACATGCAGCAACAAACCATTTCATTATTTTCGCTGCATACAGAGTAGTTATTCTTATTTCTGCGACGCAATAAATTCAGTAACTTTCACGAGGCTCTCCCATGAGTTTGGCAGGGAATGCGTCGCCACCGCGGGCTAGTTGGGTATGCTTGCCACCGTCCCAAAGATGTGTGCATTTCGAGTTTGCAAGTACACGCGAGAGAGACGCACACCTTGACTGGCCGTTGCCAATAACGCAGTTCTTCAGCAAAGTGGAACGCTCTCATTGCAAAGCGCCAAAAACACTTCCACCTGCAGACACGTACACGGACATTGGCGTTCATTTTCACGAGATGCACATTCTGAATTTTCGTATCAGCGGCAATAAACAGAAGAAAATACCAACCGTGCATATGCAATCAAGCAAATGAAATGAACCATTTATTTTACGTACTGTTCCTAATAGCAGCATTGCTTTCAAGTTCGCAGATTCACTGAAGACGGGCGGGTCACTCAAGGAGGTAGGGTCACTGCGGTGTCGAAGTGGTAATCGCGCAGTGGGACCAACTCACACTGGTGTCATCGCTTACACGAAGCACAACTTCTTTCCTGGAGATTGTATCCATGCAGCATAATATTTTGCAACACGCCACTGTCTCCGCTTCGCTTTCCACGATGACTTCATATCAGCAGACGAACACTCGCTCATTGCTCGCTTACGCGCTGCGACGCGAACCTGCTTGAACCCAGCGACGCCATCGCTGTTTTGAGGGTGAGGAAAACGTGGAACTGACAGCAGAAACCAGAAAACCAGAAACACAAAAAAACGACATTCGATTACGAGGCAATGTTTCTGAATGACAATGAAATAATCTTGAACATACAAAGAAATAAATTAGGTGACATGTCTTATGTTGCGCTATGTATCGTGCAAAAGTTAGCGTTCGTGGACTACATGCTGGAGCGTAGCGAAAATGTGCGCGCTTCGGCTCCGTAGCTCTCGCTGTGCTGCCACAGAAAGTTGTCGCCAGGTATAGATCATGCCGCTAATGACATGCATGTCATGATTTTCATGTTATGACCTGTCATTTATGATCGTCATGCAGTCATGTTGTGCCAAACCAGTTTTCGTATAGGCTCCGTGCAGTCGAGTTTTCCATGTGCGACATCAGCGCCAGAATCCACTGCCTGGCGGAGAGAAGAAGCAAAATTGGGCAGAGTGTGACAGGGAAATACGCGAACGCGGTGCGCGTCTCCAACTCTATAGCAGCAGGGACCGCCCGTCCCACCTTCTTTCGTTTTATATCCTTTGAGACGCGCGCTCCAAACCTGCGGCAAACTGTTCCAAAGGGCGACACCGCGAGCGTTCGTGTGGTTCGCAGCACGCCTGGAAAGCAGCGAAGAAACGCTCGCGTCGCTGTCGCCTCGGTTTCCACCGTGCTTGCGCGTCTCATATGTGCGTCCCAAGCGGCCAATGTCAGCGATACTGAGCCGTCCGACGACTGTTATGACCTGTCATTTATGTTCGTCATGCAGTCATATTGTTGCATACCAGTTATCCTACACATCCAACTAACCAAACGGCCAAGAGAGCACCAAGAGCGTGGCATGTAGATCATGTCGTTCTTGACATGCATGTCATGATCTTCATGTTAAGACCTGTCCTTTACGTTCGCGACGCCGTCATCTTGTGGCATGCCAATTTTCGTATACATCCCGTTAATGAAACGCGTGGCATGTAAATCATGTCGACCATGACATGCATTTCATGATATTCAGGTTGTGACTTGTCAGTCATGTTCGCCATGCAGTCATGTTGTGGCATACCAATTTTCGTATACATCCCATTATCGAAACGGCCAGGAGAGCACCAAGACCGTCGCATGTAAATCATGTCACTCATGACATGCATGTCATGATTTTCGTGTTATGACCTGTCATTTATGCTTGTGATGCAATCATGCAGTGACATGCCCATTTGCGTATACGTCCCATTAATGAAGCGGGTGGCATGTAACTCATGTCGCTCATGACACGCATGTCATCATTTTCATGTTATGACCTGTCATTTATATTCGCCATGCAGTCATATCGTGGCATACCGATTTTTGCGTACATACCATTAACGAAATGACCTGGAGAGCACCAAGACTGTGACATGTAAATCATGCCGCTCATGACACGCATGTTATGACTTTCACGTTGTGACCTGCCATTTATGTTCGTCAGGTAGTCATGTTGTGCCATACCAATTTTCGCATACACCCCATTAGCGAAACGGCCAGGAGAGCACTATGACGGTGGCATGTAAATCATGCCACTCATGACATGCATATCATGATTTTCATGTTATGACATGCTATTTATGTTCGTCAGGCAGTCACGATGCGGCATACCAGTTTTCGCATACATCCCATTAGCGAAACGGGCAGGAGAGCACCAAGACCGTTGCGTGTAAATCATGCCGCCCATGACATGCATATAATGATTTTCATGTCATGGCCTGTCATTCATATTCTTCATGTAGTCATGATATGGCATACCAATTTTCGTAAACATCCGATTAGCCAAACGGCCAGGACAGCACAAAATCGTATGCGGCTAGGTAGATAGATACGCTCAAACTCGCCGAAGTTCGTTAAGAAATACTTCGCATTTAAAAAGCGTCATATATCGAAGGTTTATGGACGGATAACGAAGAACCTGAGTTGTACGGGCCCGGCAGCGATAAGTCAGGATATCTCCTCGAACCACAGATTCGCATGACAAGATCGCCTCCACGAAACAGCAGTGCATGCCGATATATGTAAACATTTAACGGCGGCTCCAGGGTTGTTCTCCCTGCTGCGCCTTATTCTCAATGTGTTATAATTTCTTTGCCTGAAATAGACCTGTCCTGGGGTACGTCACGAAAGGGCCGTGACGTCAGCCACGTGACCCTAGCGGGCACGTGCGAACGGACTGGTTGGCAAAACATTGCAACGTTCGGCGTGGTTGCATGCTGCCGTACGGTTGAACCGAGTTTGTACTCGTTTTTTTTTTTTTTGTGCGCGTGCACCTGGCCGCTTTGACATGGTGGTTAGCTTTTGCGATGGAGGATATGCCAAACGCGCGATAAAAGGCAGCGGCATCGGGTCCTTGCTCTTATTTTTTTTCCTCGATTTCCGAAGTCCAAACGACACAGTGACGGAGAGCGTGGGTGCGATCTGTACGCTGCGTAAAACAGCAGCCGTCGGACAGCAACAGGATTTTTGGATTACATTTCATCGCTGGCAAGTGCTAGCCTGTTACGTAGAGCTTTTAGGCGTTTTGTTATTTGTGCTTCCGCAGAATTTGTAAACATGTATCAACTAGGATGCCCCGCCTTGATCTTCTGAGCACCCGGAGCGGGTAGCTAGCGTGTCTGCTTTCAAGAAAACTAGCCCTGAAACAAAAAGGAAGAAGTATGAGCGTTTTGAAGGCGTTTTGAAACGAAAGCATTCCTCCAGTAAGCGGTGGTACCAAACGTTGTGCAGATTTTATTTCGCGCTCACTTTGCTGCAACCTGCGTCGGGCTAGCACTCCAAAGGCTAAATTTGTTAGTGTTTTTCGGACGCGATAGACAGTACCAGTCTCGCCTGTTTTCGACCGTATAAATGTTTAAATCCTGAGCAGAAAG